>CM076584.1:779226321-779726321 GCA_034641835.2 Pinus albicaulis
GATGATTATAAAGTAATGATGATTAATTATTGAATATATTTAACTCACTGTGTGCAGTCGAGAAGAGCGGTAATGGGATTGATGCGGAAGAAGAGATCGAGAGCACAAGAAGAGAGAAGGCCTTCAATTTTGTTAGGTTTGGGTCTGAAACCACGTATCAGTCCCAAAAAGAAGTTACAAAGATCTTCTTTGGAAATAATGGAGTTCGCCATGGCCAACACTTGCTCGCTTTCTCTGCAGCAAGTGTTGCTGGGTGTAAGAGTAAATGTTGGCGTAACGAAGTAACTCAAGCAATGCACCATCTACTCAACACATCGCTGCACTCTATGGCTGCTGCTGCTTCTCCCGCACAAAAGAAGCACAAGGTGAGCAGGCCCACAAGCAATAGTAGATTCCTCATCTTAATTGTAGAAACAATAAATATTGGATGAAGAAGGAAGCCTCAACTCGTATTTATACATGCAATTACTTGACATCTGGTTGAATTGATAATTTTATAGTTTAAATAATTCTGTTGGAGTCTAAGGGACCAATACTTGAGGGTATTAGGTGAAAGGACCCACCTGAGACAATTGAGGTACAACAATTTGAGCTTGTAATAGGGGTAAGGATGTATTAACAAGTGGAGTAGATGTGGGTGAAACAAGTAGAACCAGCTGATATGAACGCACAACAGATTTTGGTTGAACAGGCAAAATAAGTTGCCACTGACAAACAGTCATTTCGAATTTAGAATGACCATATAACGATGCAGTACTATCAAAATGGGTGACCATATATTACCCCCCAGCATGAGGAGTATAATAATATGGAATATATTGTTCTCCAAATGTCGGGAGTCCAGTTGAGATTGTACTGGATGGAATATACCCAGATGGATCAACTTGATATTTCACTGAAGATGTATATAAAGGATCAAGTCATTCATTACTCATTAGAGATATACTAGATATAATACCAGATGATGACATGGGTGAATTTCAAGGTTTGAAGATGCACTAGAGAAGGTTCTAGATAAACATTGGTAACCAGGTGGGACAGAAGGGCCACCATATAAATGTGTCTTTAGTGATGTGGTGAACATCGACGGGATAGAAAGAGAAGGTGTTGTTGCAACTGGAATAGATGGTATAGCCAAAGATGTTGTCTCAGCCATGGTCATACAGCCCAATGTATGCCCTACAGGATCTACGGGAACTCGAATTGACAGAAGATCAAAGAAAGTAGTGTGAGGTGATTAAGGAAAATTCTCGTAAATATAAAGCTTCGATCCAAAATGAGTTGGAGTCGAAGGTGATTTGTCTTGTGGTATTTCTTCAATCGAAATCAAACTAGGTGGAAGGATTTTTCCGGCAGGCCCGGATTATATTTCAAGAGGTTGACTACGTGATATGGGAGACTCAATGGCTACAATCGATTGTGGAGCGACCGATATAGGAACAACTTCTGGTTTTTCGACTTCGATATCTAGATGTTCTAGTAAAATAAATATGTGATCCAGATAAAATTCCAATTGAACAACATCGGGTCGGGAGGTATGGTCTCAGTGATTGGACGGATCATGACCATAGGTAGCTGTGAGGACTTCATCTTGACAACAGTGGATGAACCCGAATTTGTAGAAACAACTCGAGATGACTCTGGCATATGTGAGGATGATGTTGCACCATAGGTATTGGTAATACTAGTTTCGGTAGAACAATGTCGCCTTCACCGACCAGAAATGGATTCCGGTGGTAAAGGTGGTTTAAGTGTTATTCTACATGAACGAAAGGGAAAGAGATGTTCTTCTTCCATGATGACAAAATAAAAGGGTAATTATAGGAAAAATATTTACCAAGTAATTGTGAATTACAGAATACCTCTTGGCGAACCAAGAAGTATGGGCATGAAATCTCCTCGAATGTTGTGTTCGGTGTATCACAAGTTATAAGGTGGCTGATTCAGTTACCTATGGATGGATAGCAACCTGAATTTTTCCTCCCAAATATACCCCAAGGTACGTGAAGGCCCAAGTCTGTATTAGCATTGTCTAATGCGAAACCGCACAGTGAGAGCACCCTCTTATACTTTTCGTACTAGAACACCGCCCTATATACCCGAAGGTACGTGGAAAAGCTCCGATATACTTACTTACGTGGAGTGAGGTGTCACACTCGGAATGTATCGTAGACAAGTTAACGATAACTTCTATGTTTAACGATGTCAGAACACATCTCTAGCCTAGACCTTCTAAATGCTATCGTTAATGTTCCAATGATTTCTTAGGTAAATTGATGTAAATTTTATGTTGGTATTGTTTAAAAGTTTGTCTTTGAGGTTCACCGTGTGATGTAAGTAAATTCCTAAAGATGAAAACTAAACGATAAGAAAACTTTCCAATTTATCTTTTTCAATGAAAATTCTATCTACTATGAGAAAGAGCAATCGGTTTTTAAGCAAACAACAAAGAGCACAAACTAAATGCAGCTTTCCTAAAATGTTCCTATGCAACACACACAATTCAGTATATGCACATGCATGTTTTTCTTTTGAGATCCCTATAATGTGAATTCAAGAAATAAAACTATATGAATCAATCAATAAAAGAATTTGTTTTCTTATGAGAAACGAGGAATAAAACAACAATTTCTCCTAGGAAAATGAAGAATGGAACTACAATTTTCCTACAGGAAATGAGGAATGAAACAAAAATTGACATTTCGAAAACATAATTGATCTAATGCAGATATGAAATACTTTGAATTTGATTTTCCAATGATAAATAAAAACACTTAAGAGACATTGAACAAATTTACTTTTCAAGGGGGGAAGAACAAGAAATTTTATTAGTCTCTAAGAGGTATCTGACATTTGAGAATACGACAAACAAGTGGCTAAGAATGAAATAAATGACAAATTTAGATGGAATTTTATTGGCTGAGGGGAAACTCAGTCTCTAAGAAGAGGAAATGTGTTGCAGATCACCCCTAAGGGGGAGATAGTGCACTGCAGTGCACTGTGTCTTGACCAAAAGTGTGTTGGGCACAACAAGGATTGAAAAATCAAATAGCAGAACACACTTCTAATGCAATTTGTTCATTAAAATGTCTAATAACTGAAAGTAGATGCTACTGATGAGGATAAATAGAGGCAAAAACACTAGGAATGATGGGATACTCCCCATCGGAGTCACCAATTTGTTATGCAGAATTTTGATCTACAGATAAACCAAGTTCCCCAAGTGTGGTGTTTTTCACTTAGAACAACAGAGGAAAGAATAACTATCATTTTATCTAAAACAAGAAAATATACAGAATGTTAAAGGAGCCTACTTGTAATTGAATCACTTCTACTTATCCTTTTGTTGTTGTTGTCATCACTCTCAATCCAACCCAAGTCGCTAGATTGATTCCCACAAACACAAACAGATAACAACAAACAACATGCAATATATAGATATCTACTTATCTTACTCAAATCAAATCTATTAGATATGAAATACATACATCATTCAAGAATACATTTCACAAGAAATAGAGACATATGTATGGGAGAATGAATAGAAATCTTTATTAAAGAGTAAAAGGGGAAGCTTACAACCAATGGAACGATTTTTTGTCAACCTGCTCTAGCTTCATTCCAGCCTCATTACATCCAGCATTATCCCAACAACATATCAGTACTTTCACTCTCTTATCAGATGAGAATCCAACAACATAACTTTACCAAAATTCTTCCTTTCCTAGCACTAGGATGAGTGCTCAATTTATAGGGAAAATGATGATATTTTCTCAATGAATGACTTTCTAATAATAGGAAAGACATGTTTCCAAGTTTAGAGGTGTTAGGTGGACACTTGGATTCAAATTTTGACACATATGGACTCTTCTAGAAGGCACTTTCCATGTGGAGATTCCCATAACAATGAGAATTTCGCTCCCAGGTGACCAACGCACCCTTGAATGTCATGAAGTGCACTACAGTGCACCCTTACATGGAGGATTTGGCACTACAATGTAGTTAGTCCGTTGCAGGTGAGCGTTGATGATTCAATTTGTGATATAACGTATACTTCAAACCTTGGAAATCTCACAATAGAAGCCATGAATGAAATGTCTTCACTTAGGGCATGTAGCAACTAAAATATAAGGGGATGATAGACCCTATTTCAGTGGTCCTGGGGATGATTTCCAGTTTGACTAGGTCTTGGGGGATGATGCCCAAATTGAACTATAACACCCAGGATACGATCCTTGATTGTTTTTTTCATCATTTGGATGAGCTCCTCTTCTGAAACAGGGAAATCCATAAATTTGATTTCTCCTCATTAACACATCTTGGATATAAGTTTTCCATTTTAATTTTTTCTAGGATATAGCCCTCCTCTTATTCTTTGAATTGCAGTTTGAAGTAGTTATAAGCCTTTTGTTGAATTTCCTTAAGAGAGGAGGGACTTATTCCTTCAGCATCTCTTATTTGGGAGATTGTGTTTGCAGTCTTACATTTAGATGCAGTTTTGTGGAAAAAACCTTGTGTTTTTTTTATCTTCCATTGGTATCATTATGAAGAAATGCTAAATTTTTCAATGTCTTAATTGCAAAAAGAGGGAAACAGAAACCTAATTTCAATGTTCAAATTTCTAGATTTCAAAAGTAAGATGGAAATGCCTAATAAGGTTTGGATAAATTTACTATGAAATTATTGGTTTATATGTGGCGCATCTAGTATCGAATGTGGCCATAATGGACCCTATGGTACCCAATGCGGCCATAGCTATTCACATTTACTGACTTAACCAATGAGAAATCAATCCTCTAGTGAGGAATCAAATAATTAAAATAACCTTTCTTTTTTATTATAATAGCTATATCCACAATATAATTTTTTATAAATACAAAATCTTAATTCTAGTTAAAATAATATAGTTTTTTATAAATACAATATCCTTAATTCTAATTAAAATACTAATAATAACTAGCTTCCACAGTCTATCTATCCTTGTAACTAATATTGTGCTAAAGATGAATCCCATTTATTTTTATTTTTATTTTTGGGGGTACAGAGTGACTTTTTCCCCAAATATTCTTATCCTACATGAAATTAACATAAATGATTTTTTAGCATCAGATAAAATAAGATATGTCATATAAATTTCTTGAGTTAAAAAAAAATATGCCAATATTTAGCATGGCAATCAAAGAATATTGGATGATACACATAGATTAATTTAATAAAAAACACAAATCAATGAAAATCATGAAGAACAAAATCTAAAATATCGCTTTATTTGTGGTAAATAAATGCAGAGATACTGATACAGTAGCTAATTAACATCAATTATTTGCTATAGGATTATGCCGCTACTCTCATTAACATTAATTATTTTGCTATAGCATCGTCCAGTGATGGCAACTGAGTACTACTCTGCTTTATTGAATCGGTGCGGCTCCTTCATATTTTGGGGGAGCTATTGAATCCTGTTCATGAAATTGAATATATAGAAACAAGTTAAATAAAATGAAGAGGAGATATTGAATCTTGTACATGAAATTGAATATATACAAATTACGAGTTAAATAGAATGAAGATGATTATTGAAGTGATGATAAGGTGTAGCTGTATATTTAACTCACTGTGTGCAGTCGGGAAGAGCGGTAACGGGATCAATGGGGAAGAAGAGATGGAGAGCACAAGAAGAGATCGGGATCAACATTAATTATTTTGCTATAGCATCGTCCAGTGATGGAAACTGAGTACGACTCTGCTTTATTGAATCAGTGGGGCCCCTTCATCTTCTGGGCGAGCTATTGAATCCTATAGATGAAATTGAATATATACAAATTACGAGTTAAATAGAATGAAGATGATTATGAAGTAATGATGATTAATTATTGAATATATTTAACTCACTGTGTGCAGTCAGGAAGAGCTGGAGAGCACAAGAAAAGATAAGGCCTTCAATTTTCTTAGGGTATCAGTCCCACAAAGCAGTTACAGAGATCTTCTTTGGCAGCAATGGAATTCCCCACCATGGCCAACACTTGCTCGCTTTCTCTGCAGCAGGAGCTGCTGGTTGTAAGAGTAGCTGTGGGCGTAACGAAGTAAGTCAAGCAATGCACTGGTCTACTCAACACATCGCTGCACTCTATGGCTGCTGTTGTTGCTACTCTCGCACAAAAGCAGCACAAGGTCAACAGTCCCGCAAGCAATAGTAGATTCCTCATCTTAATTCTACAAGAAATAAATATTGGATGAAGAAGGAAGCTTCAACTTGTATGTATTTATACATGAAATTACTCTCTTTTTTTTCAGAAGAAAAAAATGTTGTTTATATTAAAATATAAGCAGTACATGGACTAATAATTCTCAAATTGTGAAAACACAGCGAGAAAAGCAACATATATTGGCCATTTGATGGTAGCTCCCACCAAATAGAGCGTAGAGATATAACGTTGGCCACCACATAGTCGGATAGGATCCATCCATTACATATATGCTCATCTTATAGGGCGAGCGAAAGACATGACAGAAAAGATTCAGCAAAGAAAAATTTTGAACTACAACATGTGATATGACAAAATATGAGTTGTAGATGAGATAGCAGAAATAACAAGAGATGTATCATCAAAAGAGTATCCAAATCATCTGAAATATGATCTATCAAAGATGAGATGTAAATCAGCAAAATATGACAGACGGAAACTGAGAGGTCGTTGACAGGAGCATGTTTGAAAGATATTGGACGTGCATGTCTATCAGGTAATGCCCATTGATGTGTCGATTAAAAGATAGACAGCCTCGCTTGATTCAAATGACCGTTCCATTTGCAGTAGAACATTCTTACTTGTATAACTGGGAAGAAGCGGAGTTAGGCATGTAATTTTGTTTGACCAGGCTCGCTTGGAATAAAATCAACCCAGCACATCTGTAGATCTGTCATCTAGCACGCAATTTAAATGACACAGGCTCGCTTGATAATATATAAAAAACCAACAGGCTCGCTTGAAATTACACCTCTGCCTCGCTTGATTATCTGAACACCCAGTCGGAAAAGGAATATAAATCGCTGCAAAAAACGTCTCTGAAACAAAATTGTCATAAAAAAAATCGTAGCATAACCATATTATGGAATTGGAATAGATGTTTGCCAAAAGGAGAGGCCATCTCTGAACAGCTGAACCTGCATGATCCCAAAATCAGAGATTAAACCTTTTTTAGAGTCCATCAGCCTTGGTATTGTTCTCTCTATAGATATGGCTGATGGGGGGATTGTTAAGAAGGGACCATAATCTTCGAACCCTTTGCATCCAACCTTGTAGCTCAGGCCGCATCATAATCATAGTATTAGAAACCCATCCAATAACAACCTGTGAATCCCCATATACATGAATATTCTGAGTCTGTAGGTAGACAGCAAAACGGAGACCACCTCATAGTGCAATAAGCTCTGCTTTGTTATTGGAGCCCATACCAGCATTCCAATGAATATGGACCCGCTCACGCTGAGATATTTTGATCCATGCCCCGCACCTCATAAGCCCGTCCACACAAGCACCATCGAAAAAAACCGCCGGAATTGCCATCTCGTGTGGTCTGATGCGAATGGAGCAATCCGATATAGTTAGAATAGGAGTGGGTCGATCCTCCATCCAACCTAAAATTGAAGAGAAAATACGAGGGATCTGGAAAGGCACATCGTCAAAAATCAGTTTATTTCTTCCCAACCACACCTCCCATATGAGGAAAAAAGGAAAAGATTTAAATTTTCCGACATGCAATTACTCGATGTTGGCAATATGATGCAGCGTGTTGTCCTTGATGGCAACCCACTGAATAAAGATGAAGACATAAGATTGTTGACTTGTGTTGTCCTTGATGGCAATCCACCTGATGAAGTTATTCGTGACCTGATGGATTTGGTAAATGATGTAAATCTGATATAAAGTGATATTTGTTAGCAATATGATGCTGAGTGTTGTCTTGGAATGGCAAGATGATGGCAACTTACTTGATGAAGTTGTGCTTGATAGAACATGTCTTGATGAACTAAATCTGATGTATCTACAGTGAGTACAGAAGGAAATGAAGAAAGGAAGCCAGTATGTGCTAGATCTATGATGAAAAGAGTATGTCTCTAGGCATACGCGGATTTGCCTAGGGGAAGTCGCGTATGCACGCGGGAAACAACGTTCCAAGTCACGTATGGGCAAAAGCGCTCATAAAGTGCAAAACCAGGGGTAACCACCATGGTATTGACCCATTGTATTGGGTAATGATTCGTCTAAATGACCCCGTCCAGGAATACCATCGGAAGTAATGTGGTTTTGGCCCATGGTATTGAAAAAGGGTAAACCTATATAAGGAGAAGAAATTCATTGTGCAAATCATGAGTGTGGGTGCAAGATGTCTGAGCTTGAATGAATACTTCTCTCTGAAGGATATCTGAATGGAAAGGGTTACAGTTGAATGATAGATCTGAATGTATGATGCACCAATGATGAAGAAGGGGATCTAGATTTGAAATGTACTTGTATTTGCTAGATCTGTTTGTGGAATGATTAGATCTGAGATGAGGCGAACATCTGTCTGAAGTAAAGGGTAAAAATCTGTGTGATGTATCTGTTCTGAAGAATTGCAATGACCTAAATGTCTGAAGAACCATACGCTTGTTTTCCGCAGAGGAAGCGCGTATATACGCGGCTTCGCTGAAGAGAAAGCGCGTATGCGCAATGAAATTAACTCTGTAATATATATGGAAGTATACGCTGGTTTATGTGAACGGAAGCGCGTATATACGCGACATCAGAGAAAGGAAAGTGAGTATGCAAACTAGGGTTTGCTGAAGTCTGTGGTAAGAAATGTCTGATCTGTTATGCTGGTTTACTGATATCTGTCAGTGAGTTATATGTATCTGTTTCATGGTTGACTGTGCTTAAAAGTATGGAGTGGGTCCAGTCTGAAAATATGATGAAATGTGGCCTGCAAGTTGTGTCCTAGAGGAAGCTTTGGATCCAGTGTGAAAATTAATGAAACGTGGTCCATAGAGGTGCTGAGGGTTGTAGCCTTCAGTCAGGGGGTTGTAGCTCCCTTCCAGGTGAGGCTGGTAAACGAGAGCAGGGGGTCGTAGCTCCCTTCCAGGAGAGGCTGGTAAACGAGTCATGGGGTTGGAGCTCCCTTCCAGGAGAGGCTGGTAAACGAGCGCAGGTGGGTGCCTGCGTGCTGGTCAAGTCTGCGCCAGCACATATGTTGTATGATGTTTTCTCTATAATAAAATATTGAAGGCTGAGCAACTGCAGCGGTGGTTTTCTCCCGACTTGGGTTTCCACCTAAAAATCCCGGTGTTCATGTGTGATGCTTTGTGTGATGGTTTATTCTGTTCTTACTGCACATGTTTACTGTTTATAGAACATCTAATGAATGAATGATGGAATGATATAAGTGAAGAACTAATGGCATAATTAGATCTCTGTGTATACGCGAGTTTTATGAAGGATATCCACGTGTATACGCTAGTTTGCTTCATCAAAGTAGCGTATGGGTTTTAGAGCATGAAAAAGTAAAAATTTTTAGTTTTCCCTAAATACTGATTCACCCCCCCCCCTCTCAGTATTTTTCCAACAATTGGTATCGGAGCGGGTTCTTCTGCAGAAGCTTGATCGCTTGAACGAGATCCATCGCAATGTGAAGTCAAGAAGGAGTGATGTCTATAAAGCCACCTCTATTCAATGGAAGCAATCTGATATTCTGGAAGGTACGAACAAAAGCATATCTGCAAAGTCTTGGTGCAGATGTATGGGCAATCGTGGAAGAAGGTTATCAATACCCGACAAGTATTCCTACTGATGCAGCAGAAAGGAAGAAGTATGAAATCAATGCCAAAGAAGTAAATGTCTTAGTAGGAAGCATGTCTGAACCAGAATTTGCTAAAGTGATGCAGCTACATTCAACAAAAGAAATATGGGACAAAATCATTCTAAGCTATGAAGGAGACACAAAGGTAAAAAGTGAAAAACTCCAAACTCTTAGAATTGAATATGAAAATTTGAAGATGCATAGTGATGAGAGCATTGCCCATTTCTTCTTACGTTTGGATGATATTGTAAATCGAATGAGAAATTTGGGTGAAACCATAACCGATACTACTCTGGTGGAAAAAGTCTTAAGATCCTTGACTTCAAAATTTGACTCTAAAGTTTCAGCTATTGAAGAAAGGCAAGATCCGCAAACTCTTACTATTGTTCAATTACATGGTATTCTGACTGCTTTTGAAATGAGACAAGGAGGTCCTTCTCAAATCAAAGAAGCTTCTTTTAAGGTATCTGCAAGAGGAAAAGAAAAGGAAGTTGTCAAAGAATCCAACTATATATCCGATGAAGAAGAAGCGAATTTCGTGAGAAAACTCCAACTAGGAACTGGAAGATTCAAAGGTAAGCTTCCCTTCAAATGTTTTGAGTGTGGAAAAGTTGGTCACTATGTTGCTAAATGTCCTTATAAAGAAAAACATGGTAAAGGAAAACAATTTGAAAAGAGGAAGAGTTATTATGCAAATGAAGATGATGATGAAGTGTCCAGTGAAGATGAAGAAGATTCTGACCATGATCTGAAAGTACTCATGGCAAAGAAGCAAAAGAAGAAGGCTACTCGAAACAAGAAGATATCTCAGAAAACTTGTATAGTAGAAATTGAAGAAGATGAATCAGATAGTGATTGGGGTCCTTGTAATACTCTTCTTTGTGCAAACAATAGTGAAGATAGTGAAAGTAAAGTTGTGGATCTAGAAGAAGCTATCAAGATCAAAGTTGAAGAACAACAAAATGAAATTGATAAGAAATATTCTATCTACAAAGAGATGATCTCTCAAATGAAAGAACAAATAGAAATGCTGAATGGACAGGTGGACAAGTATCAAAGGTTTCATACTTATGCATCCAATCGAATTAAAGGACTAGAAGCAGAAATCAATGATCTAAATGCAGATCTCGAAAAATCAAGCAAGAAGAATGAAGGACTTGAAGCTGCAATCATCTCTCTGCAAGCAGATCTTGAAGAATCAAGTAAGAAGAATGAGGAACCTCTACAACCATTTGAAAAGGAAGGCCTTGAAGCAGAAATCATCTCTCTCAAAGAAGATCTGGAAAAATCAAATAAGAAGAATGAAGAGCTGCAACAAACATGTGAAGAAAACGAAAATTGGTTGAAAGAAGAGATTCTAAATCTGAAGGATCAAGTAGAAGATGGAAGAAGGAAAGAAGAAATTTTGACGAAGCAATGTCAAGCCTTGGAGGTTGAGGTAAACATTCTCAAAGGTAAATTAGAAGAAAAGGTTAAACTTTTGAGGTTTCAAGATAGTACTAACATCTTGGACAATATTCTGAGTAATCAAAGGTCTCCTGCTATCAAACTTGGTCTTGGTTTCCAAGAAACTGTTAAAGGAGAATCTAGCTCACAAGGAAGTGCTAAAAATTCAGAGGATGTCAATGCAAAACCTGAAGTGTTGAAAGAAACAAAAATTCAACCAACAATGATGAATTCTCAAAGGAAATCAGTCAATAAAGTTGAATTCTTTCAATGTCATAATTATGGGCATGTTGCAGCAAATTGCAGGAGCAGATCATTTCAGCCTCAATCAAACAGTTCCTACATAGAAAGGTACTCTGGTTTCTTCAAGGGATATTGTTTTTCATGTAACAAGTATGGACATAAAGCAGCTGATTGTAAAAGGAGGGAGATTAGAAATACTCATTATGATTCTTATGCTTATTTCTCTGGACACATGAGATGTTATTCTTGTAACAAGTATGGACATGTAGAAAAGGAATGCAGGTTGAACAGATATGAGAAATTGGATAACTTCCAGCACACAAATAGAAAGTTCAAACAAATATGGAAAAAGATGGAGGACCGATCAGAAACGTAGGGAATATTGACCCTACTGCAGTCATCCGCTTCTGAAGCTTACTTCTCTGATTGACTGCAGGAATGATGTGGGATACATTATGAGATTTAGCAATGTATCGTCACAGGGGGAGAAATGTATGATGTCTCTCATGATTGATTTGATTATTCTGGTTATATGTATTTCTGACAGAGCATCTGATATGAAGAAGACAGGTACAAGAAGTACAAGTTCAGGAGGAGATGAAGGAATGTGAAAAATTTCCATGCTTCACTTTCCATACGCGGGTTCTATTAACAAAAGTCGCGTATACATGCGAGTTCCAGCAGACACAGTCGCGTATGCATTGATGATAAGAGAATTTATATGATAGCTGAAGATCTGGAGCAGAGGTTCAGGGGGAGCATCAGTCTGATTATTGACTCAATATCAGCTTAGTTTCTCAGTTCTAAATAATGATGATATGATACATGGTTTCTTATGTTGAAGATTGTGGATGAGTTCTGTTTGCTTTTTGATGAAGAGTATTCATTGTTGAGATGAAAGTCTTATATTTCGGAGATAAGGGCAGTTCATGCAGAGATTGTTGCTGATGACTTGCTCATGAACGTATTCAGGTTGCACAAATTAAGAAGGAGCACTGGTTAAGGGGGAGAAGCAGGTTGAATACTAATGATTGAATTATTGGCAATATGACTGCTTATTCTTTGGTTTTTGTGATATTCATGCTCAAATGATGGTGACTTGGTACATGGTTTATTATGATGAGATTATGAGCCCTGGTTGCTGATAAGTATCTTTTGTGCTCACACATGGATGAGTTGGAAGTCATTTGGCTCAGACATAAAAATAAATCATGCAGAGTTTGTTACTATGGTTGAGATCTTTTGCCTACATATGTTGCTTCATGTTAAATCTTGAAGATCTTGATGATATTGGACCACATGGATGATTTCTTGACACATATTTGGAGATGTTGTTCTGGTATGATAATCTCTCTTGGAAAGATTGTATTGATGCTGCAAAGAATCTGAAGGCTTGGTTACTAATGTGCTTATGCTACAACCGTTGGATGACGCTTGAAGACACAACTACACTGTTCTATCTATCTGTAGTCCAGGGAAGCATTCAAATATCTCAGAATGAAGCTGAACACTGTCTTTTTCTCATAGAGGATTAGATCTGGTTAAAATTTAGAAGATGTCATTGGATACGCGGATTTCTTGAAACACAGTCGCGTATATACATGAGTTAATGCACAGAAAACCACGTATGTCTGATTGCTGACAATTTTCTGTTTGGAGTCAGCTCTCTTCAGCACAGCTGCAGTGCTGTTTGGTATCTCTGATACTGTTTGGTATCTCTGGTGGTGTTCCAGTTCTCATAATTCTATTTCTAATGTTTTGATAAAGATGCCCTGATGATTTGTTGGTGAAAGTGTTCAGGATGCACAAACTAAGGGGGAGCCTTAGTCATATGGAAAGGATGTTCGGAAGCACATTTTGAGGGGGAGCATTAGCATTGCTGAGTATAATGCATTATTGGCATTATGCTGGTTCTGATATATGATATTTCTTGAGGTTTTTCTGGTATTGATCATGAAAAGTCATATTTGTAATTTGATGAAAAGGTCATGTTGCGACCCATGATGTAAAATTGCAAATTTCAGTCATGTAAGGACTGGTCAAAATTTTGTAAACCCACTTGGTTGGGTAGCTGAGTTGAAATGTGTAAACCCACTTGGTTGGGTACTTGAGTCTTATATGTAAATCCACTTGGATGGATCTTTGATGCAAGTATGAGTCATTGGTGATAGGAATTTCATAGCGTCATGTATTTCATTGGAAAATATGTTTGAAGACTCAGCATGAACTCAGGGGGAGCTTGGTCACTTCAGTATATATCAGATCTGCAGAACAGGGGGAGAGTGTGTTGGTTTTGATCCAGCCTTTGCCCTTGATGTTAAAGGGGGAGAGTGACATGGTGTTTGAAAAAATGGTGTCAAAAATGGAGAATGTGACTGGATGTCATTGTATTCTTAATGTACCTATCTATTGTGGTAACCAAACACCATCGTGGTTTCCATCAAGTCCAAAGGGGGAGATTGTTGGCAATATGATGCAGCGTGTTGTCCTTGATGGCAAACCAATGAATAAAGATGAAGACATAATATTGTTGACTTGTGTTGTCCTTGATGGCAATCCACCTGATGAAGTTATTCATGACCTGATGGATTTGGTAAATGATGTAAATCTGATATAAAGTGATATTTTTTAGCAATATGATGCTGAGTGTTGTCTTTGAATGGCAAGATGATGGCAACTTACTTGATGAAGTTGTGCTTGATAGAACATGTCTTGATGAACTAAATCTGATGTATCTACAGTGAGTACAGAAGGCAATGAAGAAAGGAAGCCAGTATGTGCTAGATCTATGATGAAAAGAGTATGTCTCTAGGCATACGTGGATTTGCCTAGGGGAAGTCGCGTATGCACGCGGGAAACAACGTTCCAAGTCGCGTATGGGAAAAAGTGCTCATAAAGTGCAAAACCAGGGGTAACCACCATGGTATTGACCCATTGTATTGGGTAATGATTCGTCTAAATGACCCCGTCCAGGAATACCATCAGAAGTAATGTGGTTTTGGCCCATGGTATTGAAAAAGGGTAAACCTATATAAAGAGAAGAAATTCATTGCGCAAATGATGAGCGTGGGTGCAAGATGTCTGAGCTTGAATGAATACTTCTCTCTGAAGTATATCTGAATGGAAAGGGTTACAATTGAATGAAAGATCTGAATGTATGATGCACCGATGAAGGAGTGATGAAGAAGGGGATCTAGATCTGAAATGCACTTGTATTTTCTAGATCATTTTATGGAATGATTAGATCTGAGATGAGGCGAACATCTGTCTGAAGTAAAGGGTAAAAAGCTGTGTGATGTATTTGTTCTGAAGAATTGCAATGACCTAAATATCTGAAGAACCATATGCTTGTTTTCCGCAGAGGAAGCGCGTATATACGCGGCTTCGCTGAAGAGAAAGCGCGTATGCGCAATGAAATTAGATCTGTAATATGTACAGAAGTATACGCTGGTTCATGTGAACGGAAGCGCGTATATACGCGACATAAGTGAAAGGAAAGCGCGTATGAAAACTAGGGTTTGCTGAAGTCTGTGGTAAGAAATGTCTGATCTGTTCTGCTGGTTTACTGATATCTGTCAGTGAGTTATATGTATCTGTTTCATGGTTGACTGTGCTTAAAAGCATGGAGTGGGTCCAGTCTGAAAATATGATGAAATGTGGCCTGCAAGTTGTGTCCTAAAGGAAGCTTTGGATCTAGTGTGAAAATTAATGAAACATGGTCCATAGAGGTGCTGAGGGTTGTAGCCTTCAGTCAGGGGGTCGAAGCTCCCTTCCAGGTGAGGCTGGTAAACGAGATCAGGGGGTCGTAGCTCCCTTCCAGGAGAGGCTGGTAAACGAGTCAGGGGGTTGGAGCTCCCTTCCAGGAGAGGCTGGTAAACGAGTGCAAGTGGGTGCCTGCGTGCTGGTAGGAGTCTGCACCAGCACATATGTTGTAAGATGTTTTCTCTATAATAAAATATTGAAGGCTGAGCAACTGCAGCGGTGGTTTTCTCCCGACTTGGGTTTCCACCTAAAAATCCTGGTGTTCATGTGTGATGCTTATGTGTGATGGTTTATTATGTTCTTACTGCACATGTTTACTGTTTATATAACATCTAATGAATGAATGATGGAATGATATAACTAAAGAACTAATGGCATAATTAGATCTCTATGTATACGCGAGTTTTATGAAGGATATCCGCGTGTATACGCTAGTTGGCTTCATCAAAGTAGCATATGGGTTTTAGAGCATGAAAAAGTAAAAAGTTTTAGTTTTCCCTAAATACTGATTCACCCCCCCCCCCCCCCTCTCAGTATTTTTCCAACACTCGACATCTGAATGAATTGATAATTTTATAGTTGAAGCATTCTGTTGATATTTAAATTAAATTAATTGTTTGTTAGGAAATAATTTGGGAGTGCATCTTTGTGTGACAAGCAACCTCGTTCAATAATCTGGGGAGTCATTGGGTTGTAGTTTATGATCGGCACAATTTTCGCTTTCAAACTTTTTAAGCATTTATTAATAATGTTTACTCTAAATATATAGAGAATTCCGTTATGGTGTAGTTTTTAGAGGGATAAGTGAACAAAATGGGAGTGATAGCAGATTATTTAAAATGCTCAGCAATATCTTGATTGGGAAAGTTTCCTTGGTAGAAACAATGTTAGATGAGATCAACGAAAACTGCATGTAGATGAGGTTGTATCAAATATACTCCATGCCTGTGGTTAGATCATAAGAATAAAAGTTTGTCCTCTTTTTTTATCATTATTTTTTAACTATAAAAGAATTTAATTTTAACAGTGTTTACAATCAAATTTGTTTAATGTAGTTATTTTTGAAGATAAATAAATTCAATTCTTCATAGTTTGTGAATTTTCACATTTTTGTTATTAAAAAAACCATATAAAATATTCAACTGAATAGATTACATTTATTGATTGTTAAATGTGAATTATAAATGATATTAATATCAAGAATAGAAAAATATAATTATAATATTTTTTACTCTTTAATTTTTATTTTCAATGTTATGCAAACGATCATTTTATTGGTTAATCATACAATAACATAATAATTTTGATGGCCCGTGTTATAAAGATTTTCTTATATCTAGTTTTAAAAATATATCTCCTCAAATGGGGTGATGGGAGTTATTAGGTGGGGTGCATGGCTTCCACTTATCAAGGATACATTATGGTAGGATGTGGTCAAATGTGTGTATGGCTTTAGCCCTTACTTGCATTTATAATGGTACATAACTGAATTAAGCTCAAGGATCATAAAAGAAAATGCATGCTAATGAATTGATGGTGATTCATAAATTGTCATGAATATTTCACTCGATAATTCATCATAACAAATCTAATAAAACTATATTTGAAAATTCGAAATCTACAGTATTAGAGTTTTATTTTTCTTTAGGATTTTGGATTTGTAGTCTATGGTTAATAACATATGCATGAAAATTAAAATTATGATGAGAATAGAGAACAACAAAATTAAAACTCACTAACCACAATTTAACGCAAGGTATGACCTATGAAACCCTTTCAGGAGATAACCCAACTGGAAAGTGGGGTCGCTTTGTTCTTTTTCTCTAGATAGAAAATGGCTGCGAGTACAAAGAAGTATGACATTTGTCCTGTGGGCTACTACAGTGCATAAATCCTCTCTTTGTGCTCTATCTCCTATCCCTCTCGATTATTTTTTCTCATCTATGAAAGAAATGCACTCGAAAATAATGGAACCTATTTTTCTCCTAGTGTCCCAGTTATAACACAACCCGATAACCTACTAATGGTTAGGTTTTACTACCTCAATTGTTAACTAGAATTACAATATGGATTACTCCAAAGTTTTCTTCATCATAATCACGTGGCTAGCCCATTTTCCATAAAAAATGGGGGACGACATGCCATCCTCTCAAATTAGTGAAAATAGGAAGGTCAAATTTTGAGTAACATAAATTTTGCATACGGACTTCGATTGAGGCAATTGTTGCATCATTGGAAAGTTATTTGTGTGTAAAATATGAAAAAAAAGGTGTGGTGCTAAAGCGGAAAATTTTTACACCCCAAAAAATGTCGTTTGATGCCTCAAAATGCACCTGGAAGGTTTTACACCTAGATTTGCCAAATTGGGTCATGCTGGTCAAAATGGTCCTATGAGTTGATTCCTCTAATTTTTCCACTAAAAATGTAAATATGGATGAAAAAAATATAATGATCCAATCTGAATAAAGTGGTGGCGTATAATGTCAAATAGAATTACGAGAGATGGAGCTCTATAATTATGTCAGATGGAGTTAATGCGGGGGTTGTATTTTATGTTGAATGTGCATTTCAAGAGTTGGAAAGAGCTAAGCCTGCATACTAGAGAAATCATGCTCGGTATGGAGGTCTTTTTAGAGTACAGGGATCGACAACAAGGGTAGTTATGGCATTTCAAGGTGGTGAACTCCATATTGCACAAGGACAAGGGGATTAGCAGTAAGCCTAAGAATTTAGTTTTCCATCTAGTAGACATGTTAATGATTTGCAATGCTTTCCATATAAATGGGGCTCTTCTCTAGATTTTTATTGCCATTTTACATAGAGGCATGTTACCCCTCCCCATATCTTGGCCCTCATCATTTGTAGTGACTTTCCATACTCTTTCTTATTGATCCCTTTGCTCTACCTCTCTTGGATAATTCGTTATGGCCTAACATTCTCAAGTAAATATGACCACGTGTGGAATTCTTCTCCCAACAACCCAAAATTCATTCACTCTTCTAGAATCCTCCATACAAGTCAACCGCTCAGTTTTTTCTCGGCACAAAGATAAATATCTCAATCCCTCCAACACCATACCAAGGCAAAGACCCAAGGATCATCAAGCCACAACATATTAAAGGAATATGGAAGCTCATGCAATAGGAAAAGGTCAGAAATCTTGGCCAAATAATATCGAGACAACACACCTTTTCCAGTGCATGAGGAAATAGAAAAGGTCAAATGGGAGATTGCAAGAGAAAAAACAATGTTACTAATGAAATAGGTAACCGCACTGTTACCTACTTTTTTTTGGTAGCATAAAAAGCACTCGATTTTGAAAAGTGGTGATGCAGAATCACCTCCTCTTTTTTTTAGCACATTTTTGACACTCTAATATTTTTACTTATGAAGTATGAATATTTGTTTTAAAATGTTAGTGATTTTCATGCTAATTTTGAAACGTATTGATGCAGCATCAACTTTTTTTTTTAGAGCGGTGATTTTCATGCTAATTTTGAAACGTATTAATGCAGCATCAACCTTTTTTTTTTAGAGTGGTGATTTTCATGTTAGTAATAAAACACAAAACTTAGATAAAAAAAAAAATATATAAAAACAATATAAAAAACCAATAAAAATGTAAAAATAAAAAATTAATTCGTAAAAATAAAAAATTTAAACAAAAATAAATAAATAAAACAAAAAAAAAACAAAAATATTCGAAAATTATATCAAAAGAAATGACAAAATTTGAAAAAAAAACACATAATTTAAAGAAAAAAACAAAAATTAACAAAAAAAATTTTAAAAAAAAAACATCAAATTTTTTTTTTCTAAGTTATTAAAAAAATCCATATAATTACAAAAAAAAATTAAATAGAAAATTTAAAAATAATTTAAATTACAAAATTAAAATTTAGATAAAAAAAATAAAATACAAAAAAAGAAAAAATTAAATTTTAAATTTTAAATTAAAAAAATAATAATAATAAGAAAACAAAAATACAAATTTAAAATTAACAAAAAAACAAATTAAAAAAAAAACAATTTAAAATTGAAAAAGAAAATTAAAATAAGAATTATAATAAAAAAAAACTATGATAAAAAAAAAAAATGAAAAAAAACCACGTGCAAATAATTAAAAAACAAATATCCATAAATTTGCTGTTTTTTTTAAAATGAAACAATTTATAAATTTTAAAAATGAAAAACCAAATAAAATAAAAGATTTAAAAAAAAAATTAAATTAAATTAAAATTTAATAAATTTAATGAATAAATTTTAAATTTTGAAAAATAATTAATCTAAAATATTAAATTTAAAAAAATAAATAAATAAATAAATAAAACAAATTAAATTTAAAATAAAAAATTTGAATTAAAAAAAAATAATTTTAAATTTTTTGAATTTAAAAAAAAAATTAAAAAAAAATCAAATTAAAAAAAATATATATTAAAAATTAAAAAAATTAAAAAATAAAAGAATTTTTTGATCGTGGTGGCACCGCCAGTCGGCCTCCCGCCCAGCGGCTGGCCTCCGCCGCCACCTGGGCGGGAGGCTGATTCCAGGAATCTCCCTGAGGTCGATTCCGGGAATCGCCCTCCCGTGGCAGGAGGCCGATTCCGGGAATCTCCCTGAGGCCGATTCCGGGAATCGCCCTCCCGCCGCGGGAGGCCGATTCCGGGAATCGCCCTCCCGTCGCGGGAGGGCGATTCCCAGAATCGGCCTTAGGGCGATTCCCGGAATCGGCCTCTCACCGTGGGAGGGCGATTCCCAGAATTGGCCTAAGGGTGATTCCCGAAATCGGCCTCCCGCCGCAGGAGGGCGATTCCCGGAATCAACCTCCTGCCACGGGAGGCCAATTCTCAGAATCGGTCTCCCGCCTAGCGGCCGACCTTCGCCGTCACCTGGGTGGGAGGCTGATTGGCGGCGCCACCATAATCAAAAAATTCTTTTTTATTTTTTATTTTTTATTTTATTTTAATATATTTTTTTTTAATTTGATTTTTTTCAATTTTTTTTTTAATTCAAAAAATTTAAAATTATCTTTTTTCAATTTAATTTTTATATTTGAAATTTAATTTGTTTTAATTTTATTCATTTTTTTTGTTTTTAATTTTTTTTTCTAAATTTTTTTAATAATTTTTATTAAATTTTGTATTTTTTTTTTATTTAATTGATTTTTTTTTAATCTTTTCATATTTTTTTTTTATTATTAAATTTTATGTTTAGTTTTTTCATTTAATTTTTTAAAATTTAGTAAATTTTGTATTTTTATTTATTTATTTATTTGAATTTAATATTTTTTTTAATTTTCTATTTTTTTATTATTATTTTTTTAATTACATAAAAATTTTATATATTTTTTTATTTCAATTAAAATTGTGTATTTAAAATTAGATTTTTTTTAAAGTTAAACTTAATATTTTCAAATTAATTTATTTTTTATTTTATTTTATTTTATCTTTTTCCACAGAAAAGAAAATCGAACTTTCTATTATATAGATAGTTTCAGAACATATGCATAGCATTTCGATAACATAGCCATTCCTTTCTTTCGAAAGGAAATGGAGACATTGCTTCTTTAACACCTGTAAAGATGCTTAGCAACCAGAAAAGACCAAAAAAGGAGCCAAACATAACGTCAGTGCATCTCCTTTAGCTCATCATCTCCCGGAAAACCGAAACAGAGATGAGAGCAGAAGGATACGAAAGCACTGAGCAAGCCCATAGCTTAGAAATCTCAATGAAAGGGCTAGCAGTAGAAACTATCCCAGCCCCCAGAAGTACAATTTTATTTTTTATTTAATATACTTTTTTAATTTATTTTTTTCAATTTTTCAATTTTAATTAATTTTTAAAGTTTTTTAACTTTTTATTTTAACAATGTTTTTTTTTCTTTATATTTAAATTTTAATTTTTATTTCAAAATTTATTTGTTTATTTATTTATTTATTAAAATTTAATATATATTTTTTTAATTTAATTTGTTATTTTAATATTAACATCTTTTTTTAAATTTAATAAAATCTAATATATATATTTTTAATTTAAGTTCATATATATATATATATATATTTTATTTTTTATAATTTAAATTTGATATATTTTTTAAAATCTATTTGTTTTTTTAATATATATTTCTCTAAATTTAATATTTTTATTGTATTTTTTTTTCATTTTTTTACTTTTAATTTCAATTTTATATATATATATATATATATATATATATATATTTCTTTAAATTTAATTTTTTTTTTTTTTTTTTTTTTTTTGAAATTTAATAAACATTTTCTTTGTCTTTTTTAAATTTAATTTCTATATTTTATTTTTTATAATTTCTTTCTTTTTAAACTTTGTTTTTCTTTTTAATTTAATATTTTTATTTCTTTTTTATTTTTATTTTTTTATTTCTGTATATTTTGAAATTTTAATCTTTAATTTTTTTTTAATTTTTAATTTTTAATTTTTTTCTTAAATTTTAGGTTTTTTTTAATGTTTGAATTAAAATTTTTATTTTGTTTTTATTTTTTTATTTCTATATATTTTTAAATTTTAAGCTTTAAAATGTTTTTATCTTTTAAATTTATTTTTTTCCTTAAATTTTAGGTTTTTTTTAATGTTTGAATTTTAAAAATTAAAAAATGTTATTTCTATTTTAAAAATGTCAAAAATATGACAATTTTTTTTTTTGTTATTCCAGCGTCAACTGGTTTTGTTTTGAGGGTGTTTTTTCAATCCTTTTTTAAAGAAACAATTTTGTTTTTAGCATAATTTTATAAAATGTTGAAATTTGACCTTAAAAAAAAACCAAGTGTGTTCTGGAATACATTTTTTTTGTTTTTGTGGTGTTTTTTCATGTTTTTTGAGTCTTTTTGGGCTAGAGTTCCCGTTTTGAGGTTAGGTTACCTATTTCATCGGTAACAGTGTTAAAAGGGATGTCTCTTAGACATTGAAATATCCCATGAAATCGCTAAATGGGTTCCCTATGTTGGTCATACTAGAGGGACGCTCAACCAATATATGTACACAAGTGACATATATTAGCACCTCAAAATGACATTGGGACATGTATTGCTGGAAAAAAATGTAGCCAAGGACATAATTTGTTGATTCTTGATGGAATTCAACTCAAAATGAAGGGGATGGATCACTACCTACAATGTATTGAGGCACACCTTGGGATTCATCTCGACCCAAGATCTTCTCCAAGTAGAAATAGAGAGATGAAAACAATGGAGGAATTTGACTCTCTAAAGAATGGATGGGGACATTAGTACACTATTTTACTATCTTTTCCTATTTCTAGTTAATTAGTTTTTTTTTTTTTATATAGTTGTAAATAGTGTCTCAGAGGGCTACAAGTCTCAAACTAGTCATGTTATGGTTTTTTCATCATTGAACATAATCATTTTTTGGACTATAAGTAACAATGCTTTCGAAAATGGTGTTGTTTACCTAGCAGTAGACCAAAGTAAACCAAGGTATGTATTTTTTATCAATTTTAATTAATGGATGTTTTATCACAAAAAAAAGGTTTAAAAATATATCAAAAAGTTTTTTAACTCACCTTGTACTAATTATCTTTTATATGTGTACAAACCTTTCATTGATCATTTTCTTAATCTCCAAATGAAAATATTTTTTCTTGAGGTCGATAGAACAATATTGGATAGGTACCAAGATGATAAGAAGGATGATGGAGTGGAACCCTAGCCATGGTGGCCATGGCTTTCTCGCAACTGGTGGCGGCATTTGCGCACTGTAGACTTGGTAACTGTGAAACCTCGCTCCCTGGTCTATTGGTCGGGTGAGTGGAACTTTTTTATTTTCATGTTTCGATGATTTACCATATCATTTGGTGGCTCTGAGACTTCGATGATTACGACCATCATTTCTACTCTACAGCTCACCTTGTATCTAGGCGTTTAGGGTTTGGTTTTTTCACTCATAGATTTTGCGGGGTTTACTGTGCTGCTCTGAGCACACTCTCTATATCGGTCTACGTTTTCATTGGCCGACAAAATTTTCCCCACCTATCCCTGACCTGAGCTTCTCAACATTCCATTATCTCATTTTTATTGCATCTGGGTACCTCGGGGACATTTGGAAGTCCACTCTACTGCCATCCGAGCTTTCTGCCATTGTTTTTGGACCACGAACTTATTGTCATGGACATCGGCAACACCACAGGCAATTTTACTTGCCAAAGCTTCAACCATTTCTCATCTGACTATGTCGTCCATTTGGCCTGTCATTGGACATGGGCATATTCGATGAAGAGCTGGACTACTTAGCTGACCCTCTGGAGGGGGTCGATATCTGGGGGTCGCAGCCTATAGATGATGTGGCTTCCATGGAGGATGTGGTGCCTAAACCGACCATCCACTGGCCAAAACTGCCCCCTCAGGTCACAACCACATGCGGCACCATATCCATTGAGGGTTGTTCGGACTCTTCGTCCACCAATATTCTGTCGCCATCAATTCTGCGACACTGAGAGCACCTGGACATGACATTCCCGTTCTGTCGGCGATTAACACTTCTTTGGGGCTGAGCACCATGGTGGCATCTGGTTATCTCAGCGTGGATTCCCTTGATTTTGCGAACCTGTTCATCGGCGAGGAGGGGACTTTGCAACAGCTGCCCATTCCATCCCTTGTTGTGACTGAGCCGGTTGCGGCTTCAGGATGCTTCGTAGATATTCTATTTGATGCACAAACTTTCGATGTGCAAATCTCATCTGACTCCGAAAGACTTGGAGATTCTGGAGCAGCCACTAGCAAAAAAAATCTGCATAGGGGTATTGGGAAAAAGTTTCGTCCTCTGAAGAATCGGCACAGCCATAGTGCCAATATTGGCAGGGATAGAGGTATGGCTAATATTGAGTAGACGTCTGCCATGGTTTTGGTGGGAAAGGTTCGTGGCTGCAAATATACCACTGCTAGATTAAAACTCTGGACCGAGGAGATTTGAGGTGGTCATTTGGAGTACTTGTCGGGGGTCATGCTACTGAAAAAAGGATGATTTGCATTAACCTTCTCATCACCTACATTAGTGGATTAGGTCTTGGCTAAGTACTATAATATCGAAATGCACCTTGTGTTGTTAAAGAGATGGGCCCCTCTTTTTGATCCAAACAAGGAGAATTCGGGAGCTGGCCCGATTTGGATGCGGCTGCCAGGGCTACCGATCTAGTTTTGAAATGAAGTCGCACTCTGAAGCATCAGGGAGGACTTTGGGCTATACCTCGATCATGATAGAACATACCTTGAGACTGGCATCTACTCGGTGGCTCGAACCCTTGTTTTCCTAGATACTAGAGATCGCCTCCATGACAATTACAACATGTTTTTTGAAGGGATGGTTTCGCAATAGATGTTGGACTATGAAGGGATTCCGTTCAGATGCAGGCACTACCATGAGGTTGGGCATTTATACAAGGAATGAAAAAATATAGGTGTTTCGGCTCCTACCTATAAGATGGTGGCTCACATGGCTGCTCAGACGGACCCGGTTACCATCATTTCACCTAATTTACCAGCTAAGGGCGACATACCACAGACCTTGGAAGTGCTGCCTACTTGGCCGATCACTCAAGCTCGTACCCACAGCATGTCTGGCCACTCTTCACTGCTGCTTTTGTCTTCAGTTCTGGGTACCTCTCTATCCTCTCCTAAACATTGTATTACTTTTACTCCTGCATCGTCTATTTCTGCACACCTTTCTATTAGTTCTTTTAGCGCTATTAGTTTCTCTGTTTCATCGGCCCCCCCTTCCTTTCCTCCTACCATTTCTCATACCTCTGCAGATTCCTCATTATTTTCTCCCCTTTTTACTGATGGCTCCACATCTGTTGGTCACCATTACTTCTTACACTCATCCACTCAGCAACCCTCCATGTCCGAGATTGGCATTGGCTCGACCCAATGTCCTCCATCTATTAAACCACGTGGCATACCTACAGCTATCTCAAAGGCTATTTACAGAGCCAATAGAGAGGTGGCAACGGTTACTCAATCGACCCTTCTTCGGGTTCTTAGAGCAAGGAAACCCAAGGATGGAGTTCCATTATGATCTGTCTCTCTTACAACTGTAGGGGTCTTGCCAACCCTTCTAAGAAATTGGCCCTCCTGGGGACCCCAAGCTGTCCCGGATCTATTATCAAATTTATTTGCCTCAAACCTGGAATTGGCTGATCTGATTGATATAAATATTCTGAAGAAGCAACCCACTTGGTGGAACAAAAGGACGGGAGACACTGCTCTGGCTCGATGAATTGACAGATTCCTTATCAAGCAGCCTTTTCTTGACCAATTGGTTCATTCTAAATAGTTGGTGGGTGCGGGCGAGGCCTTGGATTACTCACCTCTGTACTTGGAATTACTAGCTTGAGATCAGAAGCCACACTCACCATTCAAATTCAACGCTAATTGGCTTCAGGAACCTGAATTTCATTTACTGGTCACACAAGAGTCACAACACTGTAATCTATCTCTTGTTCAGGAACCTGCAAGGGTTTTCAATGATAATCTCAAACGTATAAAAGCAAGAACTATCATATGGGCTAAACAAAAAAAGAAGCTTGAGGAGGAGGAGCTTAAAAGGATTGAATTAGAAATCACCCAACTCACTGATTTGAGCCTTTTGGGTTTTCATTCAGCGACTACAAAAGAGCAGAGTATTGCTCTTGAAACAAACAGGGCTAACATCCTTCGCCAAAAGGAGGAGGAGTGGAGACTAAAGAGTAGGGACATATGGCTACAGGCCAGGGATGAAAATTAAAAAAGAATTCAACAATGTGCTCGAGGAAGGCGTATCTTAAATACTATTTGGGAACTTTCCGATTCTACTAGATATGTGGCTAATCCTTTGCCCAACTATCGGATCTTGGTATCCAGCATTTCACTAATAAATACAAAGCACCGCACAATAAAAACTTGCCGGATATTATGAATATTTCTCATACCTTCCACATATATGTGGAATATGAGCAAGGAGAGGAGCTTAATACACCGGTCACCCTGGGAAAAATTGAAGGTGTGCTGAAATGGTTTAAGAGGGACAAAAGCCCTAGACTAGATGGTTGGCCCATTGAATTTTATCTCTATTTTTTTGAACTTTTGGGTAGATATCTCCTCGATGTCGTTGAAGACAACAGAATATCTGGTAGGATCTATGATGGATTCAACTCTAATTTCATTGCTTTGATTCCTAAGACTGACCATCCTGCCTCTTTTCATGACTACAGACCTATATCCCTATGTAACTGCATTTACAAAATCATTTCCAAAATCATTGCTAATCTTATTAAACCCATTCTCTCCTCTCATATAGCAAAGGAGAAATTTTCCTTTCTCCACCACTGACAGATCCATGAAGCCATTGGTATAGCTCACGAAGTCTTGTAATCCATTAAATTGACGAGACTTAAAAGCACCATCCTCAAAATTGACCTAGCTAGAGCCTTTGATCATGTAAACTGGAACTATATTCATCTCATACTTATCCACATAGGTTTTCCCCACTCTTTCACAAACTAGATTATGGGATCTATTATGAATGCCACCTTTAGCATTCTCATCAATGGAGCTACTACTGATTTCTTTCATGCTAGTCGTGGACTCAGGAAGGGATGCCAACTCTCACCACTTCTTTTTGTCCTTGTTATGGAAGGCCTCTCGTCCCTCATTCATAGGGAAAAAGAATCTAGTGACATCCACAGTATTAAATTAAATGATTTCCTACGACTGACTCATTTATTGTTTGTGAATGATGTGATTATTTTTCTGGATGGCTCTTTCTAGGACTGTTCACAATTTGATAAAATCCTCTAGATTTTTAGCAGAGCTACAGGTATGGATCCTAATCACTGCAAATCCACCATCATTCAGGCTAGATTCTCATGACATGAACATGAGCATGCCAATCACAAATTCCCCTATGTTCGCAGCCATATAGGCGAAGGTTTAAAATATCTTGGCCTCCATCTCAAGCCAAACGATTATCAAATTAAGGATTGGAATTGGTTGATTGCCAAGGTGGAGTGCAGAATCAATATCTGGCACCATCGATGGCTCTCACGGGTGGGTAGATTGGTTTTAATCAAATCAGTCCTGGAAGCCATCCCTTTTTACTAGATGTCATTTGCTTGGCTACCAAAAGATATCACAAATCGCATTTTGCAGGTATGCAAACAATTCCTATGGAGGAATTCTAGTAGGGAGCACACATTTTCCTTGGTCGCTTGGGACCATGTCAGCAAGCCAAAGGACTGGGGTGGATGGGGTATAAAATATCTTACTAATTTTTCCACTGCCCTCACTGAAAAATTGGATTGGCACATCATTTCTAGTGATAGCTTGTGGAGGGAGGTTACAGTTGCCAAATACATTTCTCCCAGGAACACATTGGATTGGATCCAAGGTCATATTCAAGCTTATCCAGGATCCTCGATCATTTGGAAGGCCATATCAATGTCTATGCACCTTATCCAACAAGGGCTAACTTGCCACATAGGTTCTGGCATGATGTTCAGGCTGGGTGAGGACTCATGGTCAGGCAGTGGAAGAAACTACAAATTTCCTCAATTCATCATTGATAACCTCACGCATGTTGGTTTCTTCCACTTATCTCAGGTTTTGGACCCTTTGAGGACTAATTGGCATACACAAGGCTGGTTAACTACACAAGAACTTGATATACCCATCGTGGGACATCCTATCTGGGGCCAATATATCAGGGCACTTCAGGCATCTCACATTCTCTTATCAGACCAGGAGGACCAGCTACTTTGGGCTCTCTCACCAAATGGTAGGTACTGCCTGAAGACAAGATATATTACACTTTGTGCCCCCAAGGAACCACCTATCAAACTATGGTGGTGGCACCATATTTGGAAGCTGTGGGCACCTCACAAAACCAGACTACTTATGTGGTGCATCCTGCACAACTGCATACCTACCATTGACAATCTTAGAAGAAGGGCTATGCAGGGCCCGTCCAGATGTTGTTTCTACTTTGCTCAGGGAGAGAATGCACTGCATCTCTTTCTTGAATGTCTATTGGTCGAGGGGATTTGGAGATTGGTTACATAAGTGATTGCATGTTCACTCATTTGGCATGGACACTCCATTGAAGAGGCCTAGGAATTATGGCAGCATAACGCCAATGGTGACAAAACTCGAAACCTCCCTTTTTTGATTGCTTGGGGCATTTGGATCAGTAAAAACAGATACACCTTTGAATGCAAGCATATTATCTGGGATCACATCTGCTCTAGCATCATCTCCACATACAGCCTCATTCCAAATGAGGAGAAACCTTCCTAAAATAATAATATCATCCCTGAAAGCATCGATCATTCTTACCCATGGGAATATTTCGATGGGGCATCAAATAACAATGGGTGTGGGGGTGGTGTGGTATTACACATTTCTACCACTCATTATTTCTATCTCAAAATGGGGTTGGGCCTGGGCACAAAATTTTTTTCCGAACTCCTTAGCCTTCGCCTATTATTACTCTTTGCACGTGAACATGGATGCAACGGATTGCAGATTTTTGGAGATTCACAAATTGTTATTAATTGGTTCAACACTCATTCACGGTGCCATACACACACTCTTATTTCATTATTGAGAGAGGTGCATCTGCTGAAATCATATTTTGATACTATTACTATCACTCACATTTACAGGAAGAGGAACCAAGTGGCAGACCAGCTTTCCAAAGATGCTGCGGAGTTAGATTGGGGCATTTGGCACATTACTAAGCATGATGGTGAACGGGTTTATAGATATTATCACAAACCTTTCATAGATGACATACAGGATATGACAACAGTCACTCCTTGACTGCATTTTTGACATACATTATTATTTTGTTGTATATATTGTTGATGTTTCATCAGCACTACTTATATCAGCTGATACTGGTTTTTTTATTTGTACATATTCGTATATGACTAGATTAGAGACAAGAACTGTGCTATATTTTTGCACTGATATTTGCAACCTACTAGACTCCTTGATGAGTATTACAGAACCATTCACTATGATGGTATTTATATGTAAAATGTAACATGTAATTTTTCTTTTACTAAATGAAAAATTACGACTTTTTTCCTGGGAAAAAAAATTTATTTTATATGTGTAAAAAACAAAAATTTATATATAAAAGAATATTTTTTTAGTAAAATTCAAAAACTAGTAATGAAAATTGTGTGGCTTCCAACATGTCATATTAGAAATGATAAATTTGTATTTTTTCTTTAAGCCTATATACTGAGTGCTTGTATTAGAAAATATAAGATAGAGAGGTTATTGAAGGTACCATTATGTTGTCTAAATTTCTCTAGAACTTGAATACTACCAAATTTATATAAAACTTTAATGTTTCTCATTACCCCTATTAAGGGCACAACTTTGTAAATGTATTTTAATTTATTATTGAATAATACACTAGAGTGTGGAGATTTTTTCCTAAAAATGTTTTCCCCGTGAAAATACAATTGTTTGTTTAACAATTTAAACATTTTCTTCTCTCATTGATTAGAGAAGGAAACATATTCTACACTTCTACTTCCTTTCATTTGGTATTAGAGCCTAATGACCTCAGATCCTAGGTGTTAGAGACAATATTTCTTTATCTAATCTTGGCTTAAGTGCGAGCTTACAGATGAGGAAATATTGTTGCAAGAAAATGGAAAGGATTTCAAGACTAGAAATGGAGGAGTTTAATGGCACTAGTATTGAGTTATGGAAGCTCAAGATGGAGGGTTTTCTCATAGATCAAGACCTATGGGTTGCATTTTACACGACCAAACTTTGTTATATGAAATAAAAAGATTCAGTAGTCTTGGAGGGAAAAACAAGAAGCCTTATTAGGATTTTTTTGGCTAGTGTAGTGATATTGTATGTTTTTTAAGAACCACCATGACAAACCTTTAGAAAAATTTGGGAGACTTGTACTAGAAAAATTCCTTAGTTAATAAACATTTTTCTAGGGAAAACCTTTTATGCCTTGAGAATGGGCGATTTTGACTTTATATTCAAGAATTTGAATGTGTTTAATATTGTTTTGGTATGTTTTAAATCAAATTGAGTGAATATGGATGAGGAAGAACATTAAAAAATCCTTTTCCACTCTTAGATAGATTCACTGGACAACCCAGTGGTGGACATTCGAAGAAGTTCAAACAAATTCGTGTTTGATGAGATGGTTTTTTTATTCTTAGAGAAGACGAGGTGGAATAATTTTGAATCCACAAAGTACGAGGCCTTGGCTACTTGTGGCAGATCAAAAGATATATGAAATAAGAGGGAGAAGCATGTAGATCCAAATCTAGTGGGAATTCTAAGTCTCTTGAAAATTCCAAGGAAAGATGTTGGCATCATGACAAGGCTAAGAATTTTAAAATAGATTGTAAGGAAGAGATAAAGGGAGAAAATAAGAAAAGAATCACACTAGGATGAATAAAAAAAATCATTTTATGAGCATGGTGGAGAACCCTTTGTTACAACATTGGTAGGCCATGCATGTCGTGGTATGTGGTTAATAGACTTTGGAGATTCCTTCCATGAATTCCCATATAGAGTGGTGGGGAGGAATACCTCAATGATGACTCTTATCTCATCATAGCTACTTTTGGTGAGTCTTGATTATATTTCCTAATGTTAGAGTGAAGGGGATCTATGGAATTATGCACATTTTTGGGTTTTCCTTGGAAGCTACTATCAATAAGAGCACTTAATGATGCAGGTGTGAAAGTTGTTTTCTTTAATGAAAGTTGTAAGATGGTGTGAATATCTATGGTCTTCGATAAGGTTTTCTATGTCAACTAATAACAATGAGGAGAATTTTATCTACTCTTGGTGGTCATGCTTTTGGGGTACCCAAATGATCCATTTCTTTAAAGAGAAAGTTACTTGTAGAAATGACAAGGTTGTAGCACTAGAGAATGGGACATATAGGGGAGAGAGGCGTATGGAATTGGAAAGCAAAAATATTATTGAGGAGCGGACTAATTGTACTCTTGAATTTTGATGCAGGGGCATTAGGCTCAAAAGTTACTTTGTACATAACTAGACATAGGGGGTCCCATGTTCTTTAAATTTCTTGTAAATATTAAATAAATTTGGTAGGGAATTGTAATCATTCTCAAGTCATTTTGAGAACATGAGAAATTGGTTAAGATAGGAATACGAATTGTCAGTTTAGGATTAGTTCAGTTATTGAGTCTGATTTTAGGAATTGGGAATGCTAAGAGTTGCTGAACTGTTTGGAGACCTAAATCGATTCAGGTCATCCTTATGGTATAAATGTAATCCTGAAGATTTTAGATGAGAGAGAGAGAGAGTTATAGGTAGAGAACTTCCTTAGCAACAGAGTAGGAGGATAACGACCACTGAACTGAATATCTGGCCTGTCATGAGTTTGTAAGAAATTGCTTTTGAGATTGATCGCCTATATATATATATATATCTGTTTATGAAGAACTGTCTTTGAATTAAGTGTTTGTGGATGGGATTAAACCTTGTTTGAATCTCTTCGAATTTCAATGGTTACCTTTGGATACGTATAAAAGAATTGTGTATGAATTCTGTGAAAAGGGCATTGTTGAGTTAATTGATGTGTGAATAAATTTCGTATCTCGAAACCAATTGTATAAGAATGTGTAATTATGTACTCTGCAATTTGAGATTAATTGTGCTCTATATATAGTTAGAGAAACCGATGTTAATGTTGTCGACAGTGCATCTCGAACTGGTCGAAAGTGGAGTGATATAGTTGTGAGTGTATGCCATCAACAGACCTGTGGCTTTAAGCCACGCATGGGGCTTTCATTCTGCTCAAAGGGAGCTAACTAGCATTCGGCGACCGAGTGTGGATTAAAATGAATCGCGGTTAAAGGCGAAGGCGAAATAACGTGAATAGGCAGAAGAGTGGAAGCGGAGTATCTGGTGTTGAACTCAAGACGGAACCCAGAAGGTAAGAAGCGGAACCACGAAGGAGGAATAGTGGACGTGGTTTGGAGTGAACAGTAAAGGCGGTTCCCTGGTTTGATTGCATCGCTTTCGTCGGGCAGGCGGTATTTAGGAAAACGGAGCAATTCCACAGAATTGGTGACGCGTGTCCCTGAGCAGCGAGGAAAAATCGCTTCCAAAGCATGCCATCGTGTGTTATTGTTCGTGCAAGTAACCCGTGTGATATCCGTTCAATTAGATGTTGCGAACGATGGAATACGAGCCCCCCGATCGAGTCGATGGTTAGTCGCTATCGTTCATGCACATAAGCCGTGCGAGATTTGATTAGGGCCGTTGGATCATCTGAAGCCAAGCAACGTGCTCTCCGTCGTTGGATGGAGACGATCGTTAGCACTGGGCCCCAGTTTAAATTATATTGCTTGTTGTTAAGGTCTGTGGGTTTAACAAAGGTATGACATTTATAGGTGGCAGCCAGTCTTTTATGGATGTCGGGTTGTTTGTATTAGCGAATGTGCATATATATATATATGTATTGAGTGCGCATGTAAAGAGATGGTATTATTACGATTTGAACATAGGATAGAGATGGCACCTCCGCCAACAGCATCATATGAAATATGTGATGCAGTGAACATGATTTAATATATGCGTCTGCCGAGGGATAACATAAGGGCTTGTAATTAATATCTCAAATCTCAGAGATTTGAGATATTAACACTCTCATATGTAAATGTTGAATTTTCCAGCCTAGAATAAAGGAAGGTTGTGAGATTGCCGGATTGGGGAGATGACTGGGCATGAAATTTTGAATGCAATTGTACACACAGCTTTGTTAAAAGGTTGAGAAAAATGGGACTGTGGGTGACCCCGCTATCAAGTGGTATCAGAGCTTCAGGAGTAGCTATTTTTGAAAAGTCCAAGTTTGGTGAATGTAAGGAAACTAGACTTGTGGAAACTGATGAGATTGCAGCCTACAGAAGGTGATTGCAGAATTGTAGAGTCCAATTGGAGGACAAGAGTTTTGAAGACTACATATTTGAAGAAGGAAGATCAGGCAGCAAAGTACACAGAATCATAGTGAACAGGATTTGCAGGATGAGTGGAGGACATGATCATGATCTTGCAGGTAATTAACTTTAATCTGATTGAATTTTTAATTGCAGAATTATGGTTGCAGAAATTGAAGACAGAGTTTGATAATGAAGGTAGTGAGCCTGGTATTCAGCTGAAGGCTGGATACGGAGAACAATTGCGGTGTTCCCAAGAGAAGATGAGCAGTGTTTAACTCTGGTTGGAGGATTTTTTGTAGAAATCAGAGTGCAGACAATTGAAGACATCTCAGCAGAAGTAGATCACAACTTTGAGAGCAGTGATGGAAGAATCCCGAGGGATTCTGAGTGCAGAAAGAGTGTGGCAGAACCTGGAAGATTCCCAACAGAGGTTGGATGACAGAAGAAAAGAGGTGTTCTTGAGAAAGTTGCAGAGTGAAGCCTAGTGAGCAGAAGAGAGTTTTCAGAAGGTTCCTACAGAGAGGGGACTAGTACTTGCCAAAAGCCAGATCCAGAGGGAAGGATTGGTGAGGTGAGTTGCAGCAAGAGAGCTTGCTGTTGCAGAGTCTTAGTGCAGCTTGTGAGTGAAGAACTCCTAGGGAAGAAAATGGCCACTGAGATCGATAGCAGAGACTGCAGAGGTTACAGAGGTTCTGAGAGAGGCCACAACAGAAGAGTGAGTGAAGATGCCAAAGAAAATGGCATAAGGAAGAGACTCACAGATGAAGAGTATTGGAAGGAACTTGCTAGGATCAGGGAAGAGTTCAAAAGATTGAAACTAAGGATAGAAGAAAGCCAGAGAGTTGGTTGGCTCATGAGGAAGAATGTGAAATGGAAACCATTACAGAGGAGGTTGAGGCAAAAGAAGTGCCTTGTTGAGAGAAGAACTCAGAGTAGCTGAGTTGAAAGAAGAAATTTCTGCTTGTGAAGCAGAACAGAGCACAGATGAAGAGTGGACACCTGCAAGAGATCTTGTGAGACATAGTGAAGACTTGAGGCAGCAAGAATCTTGTCTTGCTGAGGAGGAAATCATTGAGGAATTCCTGAGTTATTGGACAAGTCCAGATGATGTGAGGGCTTGTGTTCTTGAGTCGGGAAAATGTGAAGTGATGAAAGACTCCACAGAGGAAGAAGAACCCAGAGTTCTTGAAGTAAAGAGGGAAATTGAAGATTCCATGTGAAGACCTGTTCAAGAATAAGTGATTGAAGGAGCAGCCAAGACTGAAAATTCTTGTGATTTTAACACTAAAAATTTGTGTGTGTTTGCAGGTACACCACTGGAAGATGAACAAGCTTCAGAGTTTGTTGGTGAGAAGAAGACATTGAATCTGAAATCTGTTCAGATCAATGCTGAGATAGTGAGATCTCAGGGAGATATGAAGATAGAAGGGTCAAATTAAGGTATCCAGAAGAATGTTGAAGCTAAGAGAGAAGGGCCAACAGAGGATTGGTCAAGAACAATTAGAGGCATAAAAGGTTGTGTAAGGTTCCCGAAATCTACTCCTATGGAAGTTGTTGATTTGTATAGGAGGTTGGACTTCCAGAGAAGAGAATTGGAGGAGCAGAGGACCTATGCACAAGATGGTTTGCTGAGGGGACAAGGCAGGAAGATCTTCATGGATGGAGTTTGTGGAACAAATGATGGAAGAAAAGTGAGACTGGCTGACAGTATCATGAAGGATGCAGATCATCATGCTGAGGTGTTGATAGAAGGTTTGGAAAGGAGTTATGCACAACATACTGATGTGTTTTCAGAATAAAAGAAGACATTGAAGCACTGGAACTTTACTGCTGATGATTCATGTGTTAATAATACAGAGAAAGAGGAAGAACAACAATTGAAAGTTGTCAGAGAGGTGAATAAGAAGGAAACTGTGTTGGCTGGAAACATAGTGAGGGATCATCATTTGGACATGGTGATTGGAGCAGTAGAGAGGACTCTGACAGCTTAAGAGAAATATGATGAAGATTTTCTGAGCCTTGAACCAGACATAGAATTGCGAGGAGAAGAATTGCTGACTAGGTCATCAATTGAGACCATTGGGTCTCATGGTTTTAACACTGACAGTTTGTTTATGTGTACAGGTGATGCAAAATACAATTCATCCTTTGAAATTGTCTTGAGAGAAGAAAAATTTTTGCTGAAGGAGGATGAGACAACCATGTCTCATATGCAGGGAATTATCACTGTCATTAATAGAGATGAATTGGCTAGACTGATGGGCTAAGAGCAAACTGGAGAGCAGATTTTAAAAGTTGCTGAAGTGAGGAATAATCAGCATTCCATGCTGAAAGAAGATGAAGATACAGTGGCTATAGAACTTGATTTGATTTCTGAAGTCAGTCGAGGAGATGAGAGGCAATTGTTGAAGATTTCCCACAAAGGAGAAGGAAATGATGAGTTTAATTTACAGCATATTGAAGATATGCAACAAACACAAAAGAAATGGCTGAGTTGTTTGCTGAGATAATTTGAAGAAGATAAAGGGATTGCAGACCCTGGAGCAAGGATGCCTGAAGCTGTGAAGAAGAGAGGAGTAGATACTAGCTTGCAGAATCATATTCTGTTTACTAGTATAATGGATGCGTATGTCACTGCTGGTAGGAAATTAAATGGTGAATTGTTTTCTGAGAATGAATTTGCAGATGGTGAACAAAAGAAGAGTGTTGCAAAGGGAAATATCCTAAAGGATATTCAAGATGTTTGCGCAGAGGCAACATTGGCAGCAGCAACACCCATGGTGGCAGCAGATGCAACATGGGGGATGACGCCTGCAGGAGTAGTAAACATGTTAATAGCATGTGAGACTGCAAGAGCAACAATATTGGTAGCGACAGAGATTGAAAGCAGCAGTAGAGGGAAATATAATTTCCAGCTAGAGGATAAGCTGGACATGGAGATTGAATAAATTAGAAGACTAATGATGAGAGTGGCTCAAAAGTAGCAGACAGCAGCAGGAAGGCAGGAGAGTTTCAGCAAAAGAAAGAGAAGGGCAGATAGTGAAAATATAGTTGGAGGTGACTTACAGAACAAAGTCTGGAAGTCTGGAGAAGATCAGTTGAAGGATGATGAAGCTGATGGGCAGCAAAAAACCCAAGTTTGGGATCCTGGAGGCAGAGACGAAGAACACATGATCAGGAGATCATGAATAATTTGAAGCTTGGGAGTCTGATGCAGGGGCATTAGGCTCAAAAGTTACGTTGTACATAAGTAGACATAGGGGGGTCCCATGTTCTTTAAATTTCTTGTAAATGTTAAATAAATTTGGTAGGGAATTGTAATCATTCTCAAGTCATTTTGAGAACATGAGAAATTTCTTAAGATAGGAATATGAAGAGTCAGTTTAGGATTAGTTCAGTTATTGAGTCTAATTTTAGGAATTGGGAATGCTAAGAGTTGCTGAACTATTTGGAGACCTGAATCGATTCAGGTCATCCTTGTGGTATAAATGTAATCCTAAAGAGTTTAGATGAGAGAGAGAGAGTTAGAGGTAGAGAACTTCCTCAGCAATAGAGTAGGATGATAATGGCCACTGAACTGAATATCTGGCCTGTCATGAGTTTGTAAGCGATTGCTTTTGAGATTGATCGCCTGTATATATATATATATATCTGTTTATGAAGAATTGTCTTTGAATTAAGTGTGTCTGGATGGGATTAAACCCTGTTTGAATGTCTTCGAATTTCAATGGTTACCTTTGGATACGTATAAAAGAATTGTGTCTGAATTCTGTGAGAAGGGCATTGTTGCGTTAATTGCTGTGTGAATAACTTCCGTATCTCGAAACCAATTGTATAAGAATGTGTAATTATGTACTCTGCAATTTGAGATTAATTTTGCTTTGTATATAGTTAGAGAAACCGATGTTAATGCTGTCAACAGTGCATCTCGAACTGGTCGACAATGGAGTGATATAGTTGTGAGTGCATGCCATCAAAAGAGTTGTGGCTTTAAGCCACACATGGGGCTTTCATACTGCTCAAAGGGAGCTGACTGGCGTTCGGTGATCGAGTGTGGATTAAAATGAATCGTGGTTAAAAGGCGAAGGAGAAATAACATGAATAGGCAGAAGAGCGAAAGCGAAGTATCTGGTGTTGAACTCAGGACGAAACCCAGAAGGTAAGAAGTGAAACCACGAAGGAGGAACAGTGGACATGGTTTGGAGTGAAAAGTAAAGGCGGTTCCTGGGTTTGATCGCACCGCTTTCGTCAGGGAGGCGGTATTTAAGAAATCGGAGTGATTCCATAGAATTGGTGACGCATGTCCCTGAGCAGCGAGGAAAAACCGCTTCCACAGCGCGCCATCGCGTGTTATTGTTCGTGCAAGTAACTCATGCGATATCCGTTCGATCAAATGTTGCGGCGCGATGGAATACGAGCCCTCTGATCGGGTCGATGGTTAGTCACTATCGTTTGTGCAGATAAGCCACACTTGATTTGATTAGGGCCATCGGATCATCTGAAGCCGAGCGACGTGCTCTCCGCCATTGGATGGAGACGATCGTTAGCACTGGGCCCCAGTTTAAATTATATTGCTTGTTGTTAAGGTCTGTGGGTTTAACAAAGGTATGACATTTATAGGTGGTGGCCAGTCTTTTATGAATGTCGGGTTGTTTGTATTAGTGAATGTGCATATATATATGTATTGAGTGCGCATGTAAAGAGATGGTATTATTACGATTTGAACATAGGATAGAGATGGCACCTCCGCCAACAGCATCATATGAAATATGTGATGCAGTGAACATGATTTAATATATGCGTCTACCGAGGGATAACATAAGGGCTTGTAATTAATATCTCAAATCTCAGAGATTTGAGATATTAACACTCTCATATGTAAATGTTGAATTTTCCAGCCTAGAATAAAGGAAGGTTGTGAGATTGCCGGATTGGGGAGATGACTGGGCATGAAATTTTGAATGCAATTGTACACACAGCTTTGTTAAAAGGTTGAGAAAAATGGGACTGTGGGTGACCCCGCTATCAAATTTGATTTATGTGAGCACTACATAATAGAAAACATAACCATGTTCAATTTTATTCTTCTCATAAATCTTATGGGTTGTTTGACTTGGTTCATTCTAATGTACTTGGTCATGTTAAAGTTTGTTTAGTTTCTAAATATTTGTATTATTTATTCTTCATTGGTAATTATTCTAGAAGGACATGGGTATATTTTCTTAGAAAGAAACATGACTTCTTTATTTATTTTAAGGAGTCTAAGGTTCTCTTGGAAAATCAAATTGGTAGGAAGATTGAGTTAAGGGTGAGTTGTTTGTGGGGTCTTGGTTAAATGGTGATGAGGCAGGATGTTATAGCACTCATCACAGGTTCAATTCCCTTCCTTGGTCAGGGTGATATATCTGTACATGTTGATAAACATGGAGTAAAAAAAAAAGAGAGAGAAAAGAGAAAAAATGAAAGGTACTACCAAAATTACAAAAAAAAGGAGTTGAGGGTGAGTTTTGTTTTATATATTTTTTTATGTTGTAGAAGGAGAATAAATATATCAAAAAACATCATATACTCATTAATAAAATGAAGTTAAAAAATGCATGAATAGGAAATTGATGGAGGAGCTTAGGAGTATGCTCAGTAAAACTAGCTTAGAATAGAAGTCATGGATAAAAGTGGTTTATATTGTATGTTACCTAATCAAAAGGACTTCTAGATTAGCTCTTGTAGACAAGACCCCTATGGATGTTTGACCGAGATAAAATCAAACCATATAGCATCTTCATTTTTTTCATTGTAAGGCATATGCTCATGTGGCTAAGGAGAAGTGATTTAATTTGGGTAAAAAGGCAATAAAATGTATCTTCATTAGATATGGTGTTAGTGTGGAACGGTACAAGTTTTGTGATCTTGTGGATGAGAAATTTTTAAATATAAAATTATCATTTTGTGAAGTTAAGTCCTCTCCCATAGTTATGGAACCATAAGAAAAAAAAACGAAGTTACTTGTGTAGTTATCACCAAACAATAAGAAAGTTGAACCAAAATATGAATTAAAAGTTCATGTTGGACCCAAGGATGAAGAAATCATAGAGTGTTCAAAAAAAGAAGTTGAAACTCCAAAAATTGATGTTGAATTGATGCAAACACTAGTACAAAATAGCTAATTAATTACTAAAAAAAGGACTAAAATTTTCATATAAACGAAAATTTTTCAATGGGTGACCAGTAGCAGCTAATTTACGGTATCTTATAACGCGATCAACTTTTAGTTTTTTTTGGCTTAGTCATTAATTGGTAGTCTCAATTTTATCATCTAGTAGTATATTTAGTCATTAATTTCCACAATTAATGACCAAATATATAACAAAATATATAACTATATGATCCCCTAAGAAAACCAATTAACGACCAAAGAAATATGACCAAAATATTGGTTATGTTATAAGATACTGTAAATTATCTACTAATAGTCATATATACGCAAATTTTAGTGAATGTTTGAAACCAATTAATGACCAAAGAAATATGACTAATTTTTGGTCATGTTATAAGATACTGTAAATTAACTACTAATTGTCGTATATATGCAAAATTTATTCGTTATTTGTAATCACAAATTTATCATTTGCAATAATCATTTATGTTTTTTTGGTAGTTTCATATTCATTATATAAGCAACTAATTTAGTAGTTTATATTCATTTCATTTAATTTTATTAATAATCATTATAAATGACTAATTTAGTCATATATTCATTTTATTTGTGTTCATCATTAATCAATATAAACTACTAATTTAGTAGTTTTAGATTTATTTTATGTGTTCATTATTAATCAACATAAATTAATTAGTATGATTTTTAGACTAAATTTAAAAAATGTTATACAATGTGCATGTTCATCTAACATGAAAACACAAAGTTGCATATGTTAATTACAATACTAAACAATATCAAGTGCAACTATAAATAATTTCAACCATATAAATTATATTATATGAAATATTAAAGTATTATAATATGAGTTTCCAACTTAATATTGGTTGGATTATAATTTACACATGAAATGATGTTTCATCGCTTCAAAACATTATCATTGTGTTGCCAAGGCATTGCAGGTGAAGTCACCAACTTTGAAGGCTTGACATTCATCAATATATATGTGTATGTATTATATGAGATATTGGCTCTAAGGGTATTACTAGACAATTTATCTTCTCTCTCACTTTTTGCATTTGTCACTCCAGTTTTATTTCTCTCCTCTTTCTTTAATCCCCACTTCTTACCATTATTACCGAGTTATTTTTCTAAAAACAAAAGAATATATAATGCAGATTATAAGACATGCCAGAAAATGAACACTAGAATATAAACTAAAGTAGACTATAAATATTTTATATGGAATATACCTCAATATCAACAATGCCAAAGCCATTTTTCCCCGTACAAGCAAGAAACTCGAACAAGTTTTCTTCAGCTGGGCAATAGTCGCCACTATAATGTGTCCAATTGACCTATATAAACAAAGAAAATAAAATTTCACTATAGAAAAGAACACCTTAATAACTTAGTATTAAATCTTCAGGGAAATATTAGGCACAATCATGTCAACTAAGTTATATGCTAAAAAACTCAAGTTATAGATAACTTATGAAAACAAATAATATGAGGAGTAATGTTTAATCCTTTTCATTTAATTCAGAACAACATTTCATTTTCTAACGCATGAAATTGGTCAAGTATATAAAAAACATGTGCTCAAATAACAACATGAAATTAAACTTTTCTGATAGTCATGAAAATATTTTAACACAAAATAGCTATAGGGTTTCCAATCAAGATCGTGTAATACTAATTTCATCTTCAATTTTGGTTGTTGTTTAAATGGACATGATACCAAGTATTTTCAATTTCATAATTAAAATACAAAACAAAATAAAAATAAACGTTCAAAATACAATCAAACAATAAAGAGAGGATATCATGGAATGGATATTGAAATTATAAAGAATTTTTTTACGTGTCCATCGATGTCTTGTCTGGCATTCCTAAAAAAAAATCTTACCCAAAATAACCATGAGGTGAAAGAATCAAAACATTAATAACCATAAGAATCCCTACTAGAAACATTTGCAAAGTCGATGTCTCAGGTTCCTGAAGGATCTCTAACATCAAATGAATCATATCCAAGACATGCTCTGCAATGTCTCCCCATTCTTTTTTGAATCACATTTCCAGTAACCTTCCCACAACAGAGTCAAATAACAATCAAACAAAGGCATTGACGAAGGAGTGTCAAAATCAGAGTAGTTTGTTGGCATAGCATGGAAAAACGTTATGGCCATTATGGTTTTCTCACAAGCAAGGTCATACTCTTTGTCAAGCTCTAATGATATCATATGCCATTGGCATTTATAATTAGTTTGAAAAACACTTATTCTTGAAATCTTGACCTCCTAGAGACCCAAATGCTAAGAGGATGCCCAACTAACCAACCTGCCACAAGCCTAAAGCCCAAGAGATTGGACACTTATCGTAACAACACCCCACTTTCACCAAATATTCTTGCCTCCCATGTTGTATCTGTAGAATTTTTTATAGAGATTACAATTTAGTTTTGATGTGGCATAATGACCAAATCAGAACCGTGCATCTCCAATATCAAATGGTAGAATAAATAAGTGGAAATAATAAATAACCAACATTAAATAGATTCATATATTTTTCTCTTGGAAAAATGCAAATCTAGGATTCAGAGTTTCAATCCCCACAATATCATCTTCTGCGTATAATGACTTTAAGGTAAGCTACAAACCAAAGAATAGTTCCAGCTTCTAATTATAAATAAAATTAATCCCAACATTCTTTGATGGAATATATAGGTGAATGATTATACAACTCTTGGTTTTTAGGCCCCAAGGGTTAGCTCAATTGGTTGAGTTCTGGTCGTTAAAGCACCTTGCCAATGGGAGGCCACGAGGTGAATTCTCCTTAACACTTTCATTTAGGCTCTGCAAATGAGCCAACAAGAAGTGATCCCTTTGGGTGGATCTTCTCGGATAACTTCCGTGGATGTAGCAGCCATCGATATCTGGCATGAACTACACTGAAAAATCTCTTGTTTATTATACGCTTTTAAGAAGAGTTTGGAGGATAAGTCTTGGATTGGAGCATTGTTGAAAAGAATCAACATTTTGGACTCTATCGTGGAATAAAGAGTGTACGAGAGCTAATTTACAATCCTTTCAAGGACTCGATGCTTCCTCAGTTTGTATAAAATCGTTCTCCACCATGCAAAAATAAAACCCTTGATAGATAGATTCTACACGTGATGTGGAAATCAATTAATCTAAATGATTTCAATTATTAAATGTTATATGATCTGCATGATGACAAATAAGTGTTTTCACATGAATTTTTCTTTTTTTGGGTATCTCAAGGAGGAGATTAAAATTTTGGGGGATCTTAATTTAACCTTGAGCGTATCATAGGTTTGGAGATGTGATTGAAAAAAAAAATAGCTAAATATTTAAAGCATAAAATAAAAGAGGAAGGGTCTAGGAGATGTGGAGCCTGTCAGCCTTATTCCGACATGGAAGAATACCAGAACTAGTGACTAGAAACTATAAAATTTATTGGCTTCACATATTCTTCTAAATTACTCAGATATAATAAGGTCATGGGTTGAGGTAGCAGGGGATCAAATCACAAAAACTGCCCAAGTCTCAGATAACTTGTGTTTCCATGTCCCACCAGTAACTCCCTTTCTACCAAATAGTCTGCAGAGCATGGCTAGCACATAGGTTGGATCACCACCATACTTCTCCAAATTGAAAAACAAGATTGTAAACCTGCCAATCCTTTAAAATTAAACCCTATGTTGCTGGAATAGGAAGAGTGTTAGTGTTGGTTGATAGAGAGTGGGTTGGATATGATGACAATTCTCAAGATAAATCTAGTTTCCAATATGTGTCATCTCTGAAGAAGATAAAAATGGAATTGGTTGCTTATATTGTATTTAAATAATAATAAAAAACCCATTAAAAATAAATAAATAAAATGGTTGATATTCATGAGAAGAATGTTGAAGTTTGAAAGGATCCTTAAGGAGGAAGATAAAAAGGGTTTAAGAGTTCAGAAACAGAAAGAGGAGAATGTTGGAATGAAGAAGAGATAAATGGAGCATGAAAACACCAAGATTTTCACCATTATGCGCATTGAAAACCATAGGAAAATAACCAAATACAACCTAGAAAATGAAAAATGTATAAAGTAGATCATAAAAGAAATTTCTGGAGTTATAAATATCTTACTTCCAAGAAATATACAAAGAAATGGATAGGTCAAATATTTCTTAAACCATACAAATGAAAACTTGCTTTCATAGCCTTACATGTAAGGAAGATGGTCAAAAACGATGAAGAATTCATAGAGGAGGAATGGAAAGAAATATTAGCATATTTTAACAAAGATAAGAGTCTCTATTAGGAATTTTTCTTCTGTGATTCATAAATCGTATAAAAAATCTTTCGGTGATATTCACATTCAAGAATATTTTGTTGACACATTTCGAACTAGCTAGTGTGGTTCATCATCGAGACAAGATGAGAAATCTGATCAATTAACTAGTTTAAATAGATAGAGGGACGCTCCAACTAGCCATTATAAAACAGTTAGTTTGACTCAAATATTTTTAAAAAATTGAATTTATTAACATATATTACTATTACTATTATTATTATTATTATTTATTTTTATTTATTTATTTATTTTTATTTTTATCACAAAATATTCTTGAATGTGATTATCACCGAAAGATTTTCTATAAGAGTCTCTATTCAAATGGTCAGACAATAGGACTTTTTATAGTTTTTTATGAACTATTGGAATAAGCTTGGGTGATAGAAGAGGCCAAAATTTCTAGAAAGATTTTAGGATTTTCTTAACTTAGTATTCCCCAAAAACCATTAAAAACCATCAGTTAGGAAAACTGTGAGATTGCAAGGGATGAAATAAAAGAATGAGTTAGGAAAACTATGAGATTTCAACAAGAATGGAAGTAAATGTGCATAAATATTCAATTTGATTCGATGGTTTGGAGCAAGTTATAGAGAAAAGTTGGTTAAGATTTTTTCTATCAAGATTATAAACTTTTGAGAGAGGTTAAAATACCTTCTATTTTTGCTATATTGGCAAGCCTAATGGGTATTGAAGGAATTATTGGAGTTGGTTGTTAAAACATAATAGAAAACAAAATAACCAATTAGTGTAACAACGATTTTCACAAGGTTGAACTTATACAAACTTGAGTTGGACGCTATCCCATTTTTCCGCATTTCCTGGAATTTATTCCAAAAAGAGTCCTTGAGGAAATTGGGAAACTTTGTTTTAAATACCTATAGTCAAGGAGGAAGGAAATTTTAGGCCTTCCTTTGGTAAAGTTTGGCATATTATAGCAAGGTTATAGCAAGCCCAAAGGAGGAGCGTTGTTGGGGTTTAAAAGACATCCATTTGTTTAGTAAATCATTTGAAGCTAAACCTTTTTGGAATGTCATGTTTAAATAAGTCTTGTTGAGGAAAATTATAGAATAAAAAGATATGAATTTAGGCTCTATGATAAAATATAATTCAACGAAGAAGCATAACAAATGTTTCAATCCAATAGATAGAATTGATTAAGGGTTTTGATGTGACAACTAAACATTGGCTTGGAGGGTTAACACTGGTGAATATTATAGTTTTTGTATAGACTCTGTATTGGTTTGTGGTGAAAGGTTGAGACCAGTGTTACAGGAACCATCCCCCCTCCCCCATGGCTTAGAGGCAAAAACTGCAAACTGCGTGGATCCATGCTTGAACCACAAACAAACCGCAAAATTGAAAAAAAAAACCACACTTCCCTTGAACAAGCACAATTCTTGGACCTATTGGAACCATGATGTTTATGTTTATGGCTCCATAGGCCAAAAATAAATTCCAACATGGTTCTAGGATGCTTCCTACTGGGTTCCAAATGACACACACACGGTTACATAGGGAGTAATTTTTTTTTCTAACTTGTGGTTTTAGTGGACCTAGAGTGAGTTAAGGGTGAGTTTGTGGAAATTGAAGATGAGGTTAAAAGGCATATTCCCCCTCTTGTGTCCTCATTCTTACATATTTTGATTGATCTTGGAGAAGAGAGGAGATAACAAACTTTTGAGATAATATTTGTGAGAGGTTGGAGGAGAGACCAAATGAGAGCTTGGAGGAGTTGAGAAGGGTCTCCATCTACCTCAAGATCTAAACTTCTCAATAGCTAAGAGGTGAGTGAAAACTCCAATTAAGTCCCCCATTGTCTTACCATCCTTTCTTGTATTTTTTTCTCCTCCTATTGTACTCTTTCATATTCTTTATTCATGCTAATTTTAGTGCAGGTTGTCCATCTTAAATGGTGTTATTTTGGCTTATCATTCCATTTTTTGTTTTCACAGTGTTGGTGGGGGGTAGGCATATAAGGGAAATAATGGAAGAACAGGATAGTGGTCACACTCATACTAACCTAATGTATGATAAGGATGAAAGTTTTGAAGGGGAAGGGGATGAAGAGGGAACTAAAATTCAAGGGAGAAACATTGAAATGAGACCACTGTGGAAATTTGAGACAAAAATAGGGGGGGAGTGGGACGTAGTGGAACTTTCAAGTTTATATGCCCTCGTGATTGTCATGGAGGAAAACATTATATCAATTGATATACCCATGTGAGGAAGATTTTTTTTGGAGTAATGACAGCGATGAAAATAAGGGTGCCATAAGGATCTCAATTTTTCCTAAGGTGTCACTATGACAAAATTAAAAATACATCAAAATATAGGAGTTTTCACAAAAATGAAAAATTAAGAAATAAAAACTTCAATCTGATAAAATTGCAACTTCAACATTTGGTGACCACATCTCATATCCTCTATGTACTTCTCAAACCTCTAAATTTAGAATAATAGTAGAAGATTTCCTGAATATTGGTGGGAGGGATGATGTGGATGCAAAATTGGTATGATTTATTTATGCTTACGATATACCATTCAACATGATTTTCTTTCCCTACTAGCATTATTTGGAAGCATATAATAGCCCCAACTACGAGAAAGTTAAAAATTTGTTATTAGACAAAACAAAACATAGCTTCAAATATATTTGACATGGTTTACAAATGAGTTGGCGAATTACGTGGCATCCATTACATTAGATGGTTGGAAAAATGTTAGATTGAAAAATGTTCTTAGTGCTTCTAGTAGCAGTGTAGTGTCTCTTGCAAGTCATGACTCCTCTTGCATCACTGCATATAGAAATTTAGTGGTGGATACTTATCTAGAAATTGAGAGCATCAAATTAGACTACAATATTTCTCTACCTATCTCTTAAAAATAAGGCCCTAACATGAGAATAACCACAAATGAGAAATAAGCATGAACATAGGGTATGTTTTCTATGTAAAAAATAATATGAAATCATTTCTCACTTAATGATAAATTGTACATATAATCACCAAATCTGAAAAGACATTTAACATATCATAGGTAGTGTTAATGTGTGAAATGGTGGCTTCATGGAGTGCTTAAGGCATCGGTTTATTAAGAAGAGTTAAAGTAATTTAGGGAATTTCCATGTTTGTTTCTATCAGGATTTTCCCTTCCAAATAATTCCAAAACATTTGAGGACATGTTCATCCCTTATTTTCAAATGTTTTCTCAATTTAAGTCTTTTTTGATGCATTGAAAATCATTATCAAGAATGGAGTGTCTTGTCAATTGAGGGATTTGATTAATTAATCAATAAAAAACCTGGAGTTTTTCTAAAGGAGCCAGGTAGGGTCATAATAACTTTAGTGGTGTTGGTGATCACCTCCATATTTCAAATGTGCACAAAGTCAATTTTAAAGTGAGGCTATGAGTTGGGTCTAATAATTACATGAAGTGTATGGCCTCAAAAATCATGTTGAATTGTGCTTTATATAGATTTATATTGGTTCCTCACTAGTGATAATTTGGATGCCATGGAACCAACAATTTGACAATACTTATCTTAGGGATTTAGTTGGTGAGATAAAAATGGTAGAATTCTCCTCTAACACCATTTCTTTTATTCATACTTACAGGGAATTGAATTTGGAAGAAAATACTCTGCTAAAGGAAGCACAATCTCTGTCAGAAGGCATTATGACTAAATGAATGTAGGGATGAAAGTTTTGTCTCTATAGTTACCAAATTATGAATATTTTTTTGGACTATAAGCAATATTGAAACATATAATCTAGAGCTCTTTTGTTTGGTGATATAGATACTATATACTGATCTACGAGATTTTTTTTAGTGCAGCTTTTGGTTTTTTGCAATGATGTGTATGTACCTGAAAAATATGCAGGTGGTGATAAGAAATAACCAAGGGAACAAGAGAAAAAACACCAAAATCCAATCATGATATGATGGGATATGTTCCTGGATTCACTATTATTTCTAATTTATTCAAAATATAAAATCAATGTTGATATCTTCATCATTTTTTTACCATTAGCACTTTCTATTTATGAAGAGATGATTTCCTCTTCTACAATAAGTAAGTTGAAATAACCAAAATACAAGTATCTAATATGAATCATAGGATCCATGTTCACCTCATAATATTCCATTATTTGGTGCTTCTGTGTCTATGTGGCCGATGTAGATGCAGCTACAACCTGCATTCAGAATGAAATTAGTGGAAAATTAAACCCCTGCATTCATAAAGAGGCCATTACAACCCATAAGCTACAGTTAAGGAAGTCTACTTCACCTGGAAAATTACACAAGGTACTATAGATTAATATAATAAAAAAAATTAAAATATATTCCATTAAACTTCAGATGCATTGCAACGGGTTTGTAATTTTAGGTGCCACAAGCAACCCACTTTCACGGGTAGGACATGCCTTTGAGGAAAAACAGTTAATCACAAGCACTTTAGCTAAGTTTTAGCAAGGAACCTCAAATCACTAGGACATGCACCTAACACTGATTGCTTATTCATGCTTGTGTGAGAATTGAAGATTCGACTGTATGGGGAAAACGATAGAGATATATGAATATGTACTCACTTTTTTATAATATATAAAAGTTGGAATTTCTTTCTACTGAAAAGAAAAGAAACCAATAATCGAAGATGAAGTTTTCAATAGTTAAAACCAATAAGTATTAAAATGTTGTGGAGATCATTTTCCAGTAAATTTCAAAGTAAAATTGAATAAAAAATTATAACTATGACAAATTATCCTTATTTAACGTAATAAATATTATGGATTAGCCCATGCTCATATGGAAAAGGAACGGGAAACCTTACACAGATCACTTGATTGCAGAACCATTAAGGGAAATGGTTATGGGGGGATCTCCCTTGGGGGATGCTCATCATCTTGCTAAACATTATGAACGAATGGAACAAGAAGCAGAGGAAAAAACAGCTGAAGTTTCAAGGCGCCAACTGAAAGCTAGAGAAACTATAGGTAATCCAGACAATGCAATGAATTTTCAAGCAACTAAAATAGAGTTATAAGAATTAAAGACAAATATGGCATTTTTGGGAAAGTAAGCTTAAGTTTCAATGGTAGTTGTGGAAGAACAACAACAAAGGTTGACTCTTCAACCTCTTATTTCCATCATCGAAGCAGAACACACATACCACCAAAGAGTAATGAACGTTCTTGTTAATTTTCATGGAGAGATGGTTTGTGACTGGCAACATATTGAATTTCCACATTTTGAAATTTCTGATAATCCCATTCCACCTCCAACATATGAGGAGTCAAATGTGATTGATATTCATGCATCTCAACATTCATCCTTTTATACAGTTGTTGAGAATGTCCCACACTTTCTGGGAGAGGTAATATAGGCATTTCAATTTCAAGTTGAGACTGATGTGGAACTTAATCTAGCAGTTGGTGATTATATTTTTGTTTGCTAGGTCTCTCATACACGTTTGGCTAAAGGTGAATGCAAGGTAAAGGATGGTTGGTTTCCATCAAGTTTACAAGATATGGTTTTTCTGATGGTTGGCTATATTTCGAGGAATAGATAGTCTGTGGTGGGTACTTTATGTTGATATTATCTGCTTGTTGCAATAGTGTTTCTCTCCTACAGGCTGGGATGAGGGTGAATGCAAGGGAAAGGCTTGTTGTTTTCCATCAAGTTTTGTGGAGAGACATGGGAGTGTTCTAGCCATCAAAATTTGATTTTTGTGATGGTTGGTAGGATTTGAAGGAGATGCCAATATTTTAGACTACCACTTGAATCCATTGTTTCATTGGTAGAATTTTGAAATTGATTTGAGAATACCAGTTAGGTTTTCTTATTAAAATATAGTAATTTACTTTTTTCTTCAAGAGGCCTCTCCTCTTCCTTCTAGCAAAGCTTTTCTTCCGTCTTCAAAGAATTACACACAAAACACGATCCTAAATAAATAATTATTGTCTGCGTTACTCTGAAGTATTAAGCATTGAAATGGCTTCAAACCTCGACAATGCATGTACACAAAAAAAATTGGAAAATCAACAAGTATATGGACAAACATATGAATATAAGAGAATTTCTGTTATTATTGACTTCTTGTTGGGAACAGTTGCAGGTGTTGCATGGAGTGAGGGTTCATGCTAGGAAGTAGACATTGAATTTTGGTCCTCTCTACCACCATTACATAGAATGGAGCTCCTCGTTGACATCCTCTTTGTCATTTTTCTTCCCAAAGATTTGAACCCTCATCCTCCTGGGCACACTCTTGATGCCCCTGCTCCATACAACCTTATTAAGTTTCACATCAAGCCTCACATTGGTGGTTCCCATAGCCTTCTCGGAAAATTTCCTAATCTCCTTAATGAATTTTGGAGGAAATTTATTAAAAGTGTAGCCAAGAAGAATTTATAGGGAGTGATTGATCTATATTGTTTGTGGCCAAAATGAGCAGCAAAATACAAAAGAAGAAAATAAATGAAAATAAAATAGATCAACAAAGTCGATGAAAATAAGAGAAAAATGAAGAGCAGGATCACTCAATAGGAAATCATTATTTAGTGTGATCGATATCTGGACATAATAATGATTGGTAATAATCCCCATGCAACACACCATACAAGAGCGCGTGGGCCTTTTCTCCATGGTAGTGGGCGGGCATATGCGAAAAGGAAAAATAGAATGAATGCAAAAGGCTTTTCCAGGCCGACACTAATATTTTATGAAAGATGTATCCATCCATTGCAAAGGGAACACTCCTTTATATAGAGATATATATATATATATATATATATATATATATATATATATATATATATATATATTCATGACCTACTTCCTATATATATATATATATATATATGAATGAATGACCTATGTCACATGCTTATGGTCTCTTTCTTCTCGTCTCTGACATAAATTTTTCAATATACTCTGCATGATGCATGACCAGTTACTTGAATGGCCAGTGTGGGTATCATCCACCCCTATGTGGAAGATGCCACGTGGATATAGATAGTAAAAATTTGTGCAGAATTTACTTGTCTCGCTACATGAGATCATTGTAGTAATTTTAACCACGTCCAAATTTAACTCCCAACTCCATTTCAATTTTCACATTATGGACATTCATGGATTGTGGAATTTTTAACATTTATGCCCCATGCTCCTTCTGGATTTACTTGTTAACGACATTAAATGGATGTGGAATTTTGATATTTTTGTACAACCCTACTTCTTGTAATATCATTCCCTTCCTCATGAATTTTATTTCAATTTAATATACTTAAGATTCCCTTCTTGAAAAATAAGAAACAAACCCAATCCAATTAGAAATCTCTGATATCTCCGCTATAAGGGTCCCTAATAAATTGTTTTGAGCAAGATCAAGAAGGGACCCCAAGAAATTGTTGCGAGAAAGATCGAGAGAATGAAAGTAAGAAGTTTTTCCTAGAGACCTTGGAATAGGACCCGAAGCTTGTTATTATCTAGGCACAACTCTGAAAGCTTCAGGAATTTAAACCATGAAGGTGAAAAGGGACCCTAAAAATTCTTATTTCTTAATGAAATTCCTTGCATATTGACCAGACATCCTATAGAAGATGGAAAAACTCCACTAAATTCATTTTCTTGCCGACATAGAAATACCACTGACTTGAGATTTCCTAAAGAGTCCAAGATGTAGCCCCTGAGTTTGTTCTGCTGGAGGAGGAGGGCAGTCAGACTCAATAACTAACCAAAAAAATGAGGTATTAACCCCGTGAGCCTATTGTCGGACATATCCAACAATTACAGAGAACAAATTTTCACAGAGAGGAATGAATGAAGTTGCTGAGAAGATTCTCATGGAGATCTAGAGTTTTGAGGCTGATGAGACAAGTGATGGGGGTGGAAACATTACCCGTCAAATTTTTGGTGAAGAGTTTCAAAATTATCAAATTCGTGAGACCTCCAAAAGCAGTGGGAATAACTCTGATGAGCTCGTTCAACAACAGATCCAACTCTTGAAGATTGCAGAGATTTCATAGAGACAGAGGGATTGGACCATTGAGCATGTTGGAAAGGAGACAGAGCATTTTAAGATTCGTGAAATATCCAACCAAGTGATAATAGAAAGGAGCCAACGAGTCCTTGCAGGTCCAATAGTTCCAATATTTCAAGAAACTTGAGATCTCCCAATGACTCTAAGATTGTGCCCTCCATATAGGTAGCCACTGAATTACTAGATATGAGCCCCAATAGCACAAGCCCTGTTGTAAATTAATTCCAACTGCAACTGAGCAGAGGGAGGAAGAAATTTTAATTCTTATGGGAATTTAAAGGCCAGGAGGTAGTTGCAATATTTCTTGTTTTTATTTACAGTCTTCCGCGCATTGAAGCATTGTGTTTAAACCTTGCAAAGCCCATATTTTTTTTTAAAGGCTGTAGCTTGTTTTACATTAAAATTCATGGTCAAACCATGCAACCTCGCCTCTTTAAACCTTACACCAACCGCCATTACATATCCCACGCATTCATTTGATTTGAATGCACCCACGTCAACTTTCGTGGTCCCCATGACTCCATGTCACAACTCTACAGCCAATCAACGCACGTTCACGCTCCTCCGAAGCCTCGTCACCACCTCCCTTTACCCGTGTGATGAGCCTTGACCCCACCACATGCCAATTCATAACACTCGGCCAATCATATGCATATCGCATAGATTGATGCCAACGTCATCCCATCCTAAAATGGATGCAGTAAATCATTAAAGGTTTATGCATAAAGTTTTGAAATCCACCAACATGTCAAGCCTCGACCAATGAGAGTGCTATCACCCAAGTTCAATTCACAGACAGCAACCCTCAAAATGGATGCGATGAATCATTTAACCATTTTGCATAATGTTTTTTGAAATCCGCGAAATACGTTTCATAAGTATTTAACCTTAGGATTAAAGGTTTAATGTATTTGTTTTAATGCGGTGAAATATGTTTTAGACTTGGGTTATATATATATATATATATATATATATATATATATATATATATATATATATATATATATATATATATATATATATATATATATATATATATATATATATATATATATATATATATATATATATAGATATGCTGAGAGAAATACAGTGTGGAGTGTAATATGTCCAAAGGCAGATAAGGAGACGGTGTATTGAAGACATAGAGCAAGGAGCACTGCGTTTGGTAGCAGTCAACAAAAGAAATTTTTGCATTGTAAAACCAGAAAAACAGAAGTTCTGAGGAATTTCATTTTGTAACAGCTTAGCTTGTAATGAAATAGTGTTTTAAACCAACTCTCTGTCCACATTGTTTCATTGATTTCTCTGTGTAAGAAGAGGAATTGTTTTTCCTCTCCGTTGTTAGGAATAACCAGAAATTCCAACATGGTATCAGAGCTAGTCTAGGCTCTTTAAATTTTCTAAAGAAGCTGAAGGAAGAAGGATTTGTTGAAGCATTTGACCAACAGAGTGAAAGTTTAGCAAAGCCAATTATTTATCAAAAACAGAGTTTTTTGTTTGCTTAAAATAATACAGTCCAGAGAATTGTAGAAGGAAGTCTCTTGAAGACAGAGTTTATTTCTCAACAGTGAGAAGGTTTGTTTAAAAGAAACACTGTCAAGTATTAAGCATAGTTCAGTAATCTAGCAATGGCAGGAGCCAGCACAAGCACAAGTATGGGAAATAATCAACTCCCACAGTTTAATGGGAAGAAATATGACTATTGGGCAATCACAATGAGAGCCATGTTTGCCTCTAAAGATTTATGGGAGCTATTTGAAGATGGTTTAGAAGAACCATCATATGAACAAGGATTTAATTCCATAACACAGGAAGAAAAAGATTTGTTGAAGAGTAATAGAAAGAAGGACTCAAAAGCCCTCTTCTATCTCTATCAAGCAATGCATGAAAGAATATTTCCAAGAATTACAACAACAAAAAGGTCCAAGGATGCATGGGATACCCTCCATACAACCTATCAAGGAATGGAGAAGGAAAAGCAGCAAAGCTTCAATTAATGAGAGGAGATTTTGAAGTCATTTGCATGAAAGAGTCTGATACAATAGATTCATTCTTCACATTGCTGATTGGGTTGGTTACCCAAATGAGATCTCATGGAGAGACCATAGAAAAGAGAAGAATAGTGTAGAAAGTATTGAGGAGCTTACCCTCAAGGTTTTATGTGATAATAACAGCCATTGAAGAGACAAAGAATCTCTCATTGTTTACTGTTGATGAGATCCATGCATCATTGATGACACATGAAAAAATATTGAGCAGAACAACAAACTCATATTTGGAGCATGCCTTCCAGACCCAAATTTATTTTGGAAGAGGAAAAGGTCAAGGAAGAGGAAACCACAGAGGAAAAGGAAGAGGCAGAAGCCAAAACGGAGGAAGAAATAGCCCTGCAAATACTAGTGGAAGGGGCAGAAATCAAAGTCAAAATCAGATCCAAGGCAACAACCAACAAGGTGGACAAAATCAAGCACATAGACAAAGGTATGATAAATCCCAAGCCCAATGTCATTACTATAAGAAGTATGGGCATTATGCCAATTAATGTAGGAATAACATAGTAACATGGGTAGTATACCTAGTGCTAATTTTACTAAAGAGAATCTCAGTCAAGAGAATTTATTTTTAGCATGTAATTTGGCTAAAGAGAAAAATGAAGATATATGGTTTCTAGATTCAGGATGTAGCAACCATATGACTGGAAACATTTCTATGTTTTCCATGATTGATGAGAATTTGAAGTCTCAAGTAACATTTGGGAAATATAATAAATTCTCTGTCATGGGAAAAGGTAGAGTGAGTGTATTGACAAAGAAAGGAGAAAGAAAAACCATATCAGATGTATACTATGTACCTGGTATGAAGTGTAACCTTTTGAGCATTGGAAAACTCATTCAGAAAGTCTACAATTTGTTCTTTAAAGATGATGTATGCACCATCATGGATAAACCACCAAGAAATAAAAGTATTTCACAAGTGAAGATGATAAGAAACATAATGTTTCCTCTCAAGATGAGAGCGGATTTGAAGAAAGGAGTTGTAATGACAGCTATAACTCAAGAGACATTCCAAAAGGAAGCAAAGGATGAAAACTAGTTATGGCATTTTATATTTGGACATCTCAACTTTGGAGGTTTGAATTTGTTGCATAGGAAAGGAATGGTAAATGGATTACCATTTATTGAAAAGCCAGACAACCTATGTGAAGGCTGCATCTTGGGCAAACAATACAGAGAAAGCTTTCCATAAGGAAAGAGCATAAGGGCAAAGTCACCCTTAGAAATAGTCCATTCTGATTTGTGTGGACCAATGCAAACACCATCATTAGCAGGCAGCCATTATATGCTGACCTTTATTGATGATTACACAAGAAAAACATGGGTATATTTCTTGAAGTTGAAGAGTGAAGTGTTTGAGAAATTCTACCACTTTAAGGCTCTTGTAGAGAATCAAGTGGGAAACATATTAAATTCTTAAGAACAGATAGAGGAGGAGAATACATCTCCAAATAATTTCTGTGTTTTTTCAGAGAAAATGGAATACACAAGAAATTTACAGCAAGGTATACACCATAGAAAAATGGAGTTGCTGAAAGGAAAAATAGAACCATCATGGACATGGTAAGAAGCATGCTGAAGGAAAAACATTTTCCAAATGAATATTGGGTTGAAGCTGTACATTGTGCAACATATGTTTTGAATAGATTCCCAACAAAGAGTGTAATGAAAAGATTTTCTGAAGAAGCATGGAGTGGCATAAAATAGTTTGTCACCCACATGAGAGTTTTTGGTTGTGTGGCTTATGAACACATTCTAGATCACCTAAGGAATAAGCTGGATAGTAAGCGGGAGAAGTGCATAATTTTTGGATACAGTGAAGAATCCAAAGCATACAAATTGTATAACCCATCCAACAAGAATTTTATGATAAGGAGAGATGTACAATTTATTGAGGAAGAAGCTTGGGATGGAAGCATTGAGAAAATAGTGAATGTAAAAAGTTGTTTGTCTCATGATGATGATGAGGAAGAAATGGCTGAAATAAATCCCTCATTAGCAGCACCACCTTCACCAACACAAGGACAACAAGGGACACCACAAGTAGGTATGAGAACACCCTTGAGAAGTGATGACAGTGCTTCTCCAAGCACATCACAAGGAGCTGATTTGAGTGCTTCTACAAGCACAAGTTCAGCAAGTGAAAAAGGAACCAGATTCAGAAGTCTAAATGAAATTTATGAACAAGAAGAAGGTATGAACTCTTTATTTGCATTGTATTGTCATGTAGATTATCCTATTCATTTTGAAGAAGCAGTAAAAGATAAGAAATGGATAGATGCTATGGATGAAGAGATAAATGCAATAAAGAAGAACAAGACATGGGAATTGGTTGATATCCCAAAAGGAAAAGAAGTAATTGGAGTGAAATGGGTTTATAAAACAAAAAGCAATGTTGAAGATAAGATTGAAAGGCACACAGCCATACTTGTCGTCAAAGGCTACAAGCAGCAACAAGGAAGAGACTATGAGGAAACTTGTGCACCAGTTGCAAGAATGGAAATAGTAAGAGTAGTGTTGTCCATAGCAGCACAACACAAGTGGAAAGTTTACCAAGTGGATGTGAAGTTAGCATTCCTAAATGGAGTATTGATTGAAGAGGATTATGTTGAACAACCTTTGCACTATGAGAAAGAAGGCCAAGAGCACAAGGTATGCAAATTGAAGAAAGCTCGGTATGGGCTGAAACAAGCACCAACAGCATGGTACAGTAGGATAGATGCCTATCTACTGGAAAATGGGTTTGAAAAATGTGAAGGAGAACCCACATTCTACATCAAAGAAAAATATGGTAAGATGCTCATTATTGTTTTGTATGTTAATGATGTGATATTCACAGGTAATGATTCTTACCTAAATGAAAATTTTAAAACAATCATGAAAGAAGAATTTGAAATGACTGATATGGGATTGCTAAGATAGTTCTTAGGAATAGAAGTAGAGAAAAATGAAAATAAGATTTTTATTTCTCAAGATAAATATGTAAAAGAATTTTTGGAAATATTTAACATGCAGATTGCAAGGTGGAAATTACTCCTACAGTGATGGGATTGAAACTGAGCTAATAAGACAACAACAAGTATTTTGATCCAAGTTTGTATAAGAGCATAGTTGGCAGCCTTATGTATTTAACTGCAACTAGGCCTGATATTATGCATGTTGTAAGTTTAATTTCTAGATTTATGGAAAGCCAAAGAAGGCACATGAGCAACCAACAAAAAGAATTCTGAGGTATGTGAAAGGAACAAAGAAGTATGGTATTTTATACACCACTTCAGAAAATTTTGAATTGATTGGATATAGTGACAGTGATTTGGCTGGAAGTATAGATGACAGGAAAATCACCTCTAGATATGTTTTTCATATGGGTTCAGGATCCATTTCACGGGCTTCTAAGAAGCAACCAATTGTGGCTTTATCAACAACAGAGGCAGCTACAGCAGTGACATGTCAAGCAGTATGGATGAGAAGAATGTTGAGAATTTTGTGTCATGAACAAGTAAAAGGCACAATAGTCTACTGTGATAATAGCTCAGCTATAGCTTTATCCAGGAATTCGGTGTTTCATAAGAGAACCAAACACATTGATTCAAAGTATCACTACATCAGAGAGTTAGTGAACAATGGAGAAAATGTTTTACAACATTGTAGAACAGAAGAGAAATGTTTTGATATATTAACAAAACCATTGGGGAAGAAGAGTTTTAATTATTTAAGAAAACGTTTGGGTATGCAAGAAAGCAGCAGTTGCAATTAAGGGGGAGTGTTGGAAATTAATTCCGACTGCAACTAAGCAGAAGGAGGACGCAACCCCGCCTCTTTAAACCTTACACCAACTGCCATTACATCTCTTGTGCATTCATTTGATTTGAATGCACCCACGTCAACTTCTGTGGTCCCCACTACAAGAAAAAAGGACATTGATGAGGGGAGAAAATGGTCACCATAAGCTCATTGGTGAGGTTCAAAAGAGCCTTCGTCACAAAAAATTGAACGTTACCAAAGGTGGTGTCACCGAAAGTATAGGTGTTGTGGTGACATTCAAGGTCCGTCACCAATAATAATTTATAGTGACGAATAGTGACCATCACCATTTCATATGAGCAATGGTAACGGAAAATAGCCTCCGTCACCAAAAAATTGAACTTCGCAAAATTTGGCGTCACCGAAAGTATGTGTTGTGGTGGCATTCAAAGTTTGTCACGAATATTAATTATAATGATGAATAGTGAGTGTCACCATTTCATATGAACAACAATGATTTTTTGTGATGGACCTTTCATGGCCGTCACTATTGGTGCATATATATGGTGACATTCATTGACCGTCACCATAAACTCATTGGTGACATCAAGGTCCATCACGAATAATGACTATAATGAAAAATTGTGACCCTCACCAAATCATATCAGCAACAAATATTTATGGTGACGAACCTTTAATGGTCGTCACTATTGATGCGTATATATGGTGGCGTTTATTGACCGTCACCATTTCATATTTTGGTGTGGGTCAAAAAATGCCACCATAAGCTCATTGGTGATGGTCAAAAGAGCATCTGTCACCAAAAACGGATCATCGTCATTCCCTATGAATATCAGGGCACGATGGAATCGAAACACCAACCTCCTTCTTGTAAACCAGGTGCTCTTCCATTGATCTAGCACCCTTTAAATAATTAGACTTTAAACTAGCAATTTCCCTTAAAGGTGCAAAGATACACCAAAGGAATAGAAAATCTAGGAAGATCAAAAGTTGCTAGAAATAATATGTTCAATATACATAATAAAAATACAATAATAATAACTTTTGATATAATCTAACAAAGCATGTACTACGTAGGAGAATAACTGGAAAGCACAACTAGAAATTTGAATCACAACATAACAATATAAAAGAACATGCAGCACAAAAGGAACAACTCCATAGTTTGAGAAATATGAACAATCCATGGGCATGTTCTTATATATTGATATAGATAATGAAATAGAAATCTAGATTTATGAAATTCAAGTATCACACAAGAATGTCTTGAACAAATATCAATATGTAAAATAGTATTTTTTGCATTTGGATTTACCTTGCAAAACCTCAGGAAAACGTTTCCACAGAAAAAACCAATAAACATAACATGGACCTCAGGAGCAATTATGCAGGGGATAAAATATGAAGGTAAAGCACTAGATAAGTATTCAAAGAAAATGATGAAAAGAGTATCTAGAAAGAACTGAGAACCCTCTAAAGTAAACCACACATTTATCGTTGTGAATAATACACTTGCAAAAAAAGATCAAAATAAATTATGAACTATTCCACCAAAAAACAGTGAATTTTTCCACTAAAATACAGTTTCAAATTAATCACTAGCATGACGCTAACTTCTCTACAAAAATAGGGAAGTTTCAAGACAATGTATAATAGCTTGCACGGAAATCGTGTTGATAAAACCTTCCAAGGAATAAGACCTCAACAGTTTACAAGAGTGCCATCATACTTGATACTATCAAAGAGTGGTCAATAGAAAAAGTGAATTGACGAACCTTCATAACTTGCATTGGTTCCTTATCCTTCATCCAACCCTAAAATTTTAGTCCAAGGTTAAAATTTTGAAGGATAATTAAGAAAGTCACATGATCTTGTGAAATAAGATTTTTATCACTACCATTAACTATAATGCAACAGTTTTGCACAAAGAAAGCATCCTTGTCTAAATTGAAGTAGTCAGTGATGATTAAGACTAATTGTGGGCTTAGAATTTTTTTTCCATTTTTTTTTGAATTTTTAGAATTACTGTACTTAGTAGTAGAGGCATTCCCACCATGGATCGGGAAGTCCACAACAACCACTTATGTAACTGGGATTGTTGACTATAATCATTTTAACCTTCTCCTTCATTTTTCTCATCCACTGAAATATGTGTTGAGAACTCTTTTCTTAAGACATCCCTCATTAGAATGGGCAGACCATTAGTGATAATAAAAATATTCTCGTAACATTTACACTATCATTACAATTGCTTTTGGGCTAAAATTTAGACTTATGGGTATATTTTTCATGCCTTGTAAACAAATGAAGATGACAAGGGGAAGGAGAAGAAGAAGAGGGATTAGAAAACATTCACTGAGAGGAGCTTGAATTGTTGTCAATGATGCTCCATCTTTAGGGATTGCTTTTGTAACTTGCTTTAAATATTCAAGGCAAGCCAGAAATCCTTGCTCCAATGAACTGAGTGCATGAAAAGTCCATCTTGTGTTGAATATGAAACAAGAGACACTTGATAAAATTGAAACATTAATCCTCAACGATGAATTTTTCAATATACTAATTAACAATCAATACAGGCAATTGTTAGAGAGGCAACCACCGCTAAGTATCTCCTTCCTAAGAGGTTAGAAACATTGTCTAAAAAATAGTTTGTAGAAGCCATCGAGATCACCCAACAGGCACCACATTGCACACAGCATGTTGAGTTGTGGGAGAAATAATATTAAATTAGAATGCACCCTTTTGCGAGAGTAACGACATTTTGGAGAAACAAAAATGTCTATGATAAGTGATATACCTGCTGGAGGTATAGAAATGCTGCTAGCAGATCAAGAGGTTGGTCCAGACCCCAAGAGATATCTAGGGAACAACCCCAAACCCAAGTATCTTTCAGGTTATGGCAGAAACAATGAGAAGGAATGTGAAGGCAAAAGTCTTGCCATCAGACTAAACTCACAAAATTACTATGAACCAAGAGTGATAAAGTTCTAGATAGTTCATTATTCTAAAGAGGCTAAAAGCTCATGCAACACTATAAGGTTATTTTATTGGGCTAAAAGAATGCTATGTGCATCTTGCAGATGAAAACTACTGTTTCACATGATGGGAAAAAGGGCTTGCAAAAAGATTCCCTGTGTGTAGCATCAATGCACACAACATTCTCTTTTTCCTAATGCACTAACTTTCTAGTTGTGGCCAAATAGCACTTGGGTCATAGTGGCAAGGCTTTCAGTAGCAAGCACTTACCAAATCTTCCACAATTTGTGCTATTGTACCAGAACTAGATCTTGGACCTATGTTAAGATGTGAGGTGTTTCCATTCCAAGACATTAAGCAGCGTGTTTAGCATTCATAGCTAAAAAACTTGAGAAACACCTTGATCATCGAGAAACAGTCAGAAAGAAATGAACAAATTATAATAATAATAATAAATATAGATGATTATAAATAGGAAACCCTGCTATCACTGCACTAGAGGTGCAGGCATTCACTTTTTTATTTTTCATTATAATTTGCACAAAATCCCTCTAATCCTAGCCTGTCACATTTTTGCATTTAGCAACAGTTAAATCCTTTTTCATTTGGTCACGTATGAATCCCAATGGACATCTGGTATTATATATGCCATACATAGCAATTAGGAATCCAAAACAAGTAAATGTAATGTTTCAACTGTAACTTCTTATCATGAAATGTTAGTTATAGTAACAGCAATGGTATTCCAATTACATAAGCCATATGTATCTCCTGTGGAAAGCCTGATTGTAATCCCCGTGTGAGCCAAAATATCAATAAATAGCAACATAAAGAACTAATATGTAGCGGAATTTTTGTAGAAACTATTTTGTAAATGGGAAAGGTAGTGAATTAAGGAATAGCATATCATGTGTACTACCCATTTAGTTGCTTACGCTGCAATATCTATGTTGAGGAGGTAAATCCCCTCTACAGATAGAGGCAATCCCACTAGCCCTATATTGGGTCTAGCAACAATCGAATCATGTAATGACGTTGGTTCCTAGCTATATGAAAGACAAAGATCACGATAAGTAGCCTACCTTAAATCCCACGTTGTTGTTGTCGAGGAAGAAGCAGCGCTCCTCCTCCTTAGCCTGATAGATCATGATCCTTCTGTTTGACACGTCCGGATACCTGTAAACACATATAGAAACGAAAACATACAACGTAATATTCAAAGCATATAACTATATATCATTCAGAGAGGATATAATTCATTGCATTACATAAAAGAGTAAACACACGAATGGAACCAAAATCAAAGTCGCTTATATTATAGATGACAAAAAGGGAGATTACAACCAAGTGCTCTGACATTATGATCTTCCTTCGGTGGGGCTTGCAGTGGAGCACGTCTCAACAAAGCCTGTCGGAGATTTGGACAAAGCTCTCTCCCTTACGGGGTTCTCCTTGGCTATAGTTTCCTTCTCAATGTTCAGCTTCCAAGTGTTTAACTAGCTTGTTAATGGAGACGGTAGGTTTTTATAGATGGAGGAAGGGAAGTTGGGACCCCTATAATCATGGGATAGGCCCTATCTCTTAGGAAGCTTCTATGAGAGGTGGAAAACCACTTCCTATACATGGAGATCCGGAGCCAAACCACTCAACTTCTTTTGATGATTCATTCTGGAGTTTGTTAGAATAAAAATTCCGCCATTTATTTTTAAAAAACATCCCTTAATAATATTGGCGTGAGTGAAACACAGGGACAGAGTGCCAGTTGGCACGCCCTCTAGTGTGGATTTCCCTCATTGGCATAAGGGATGAACTGGCTAGTCGCGCCAAGGCAAAAACATCTATTTTGAGGGTTTTTCAGAGGAAATGTTCTTCAAGAGAATGTTTGTCCTTATGCAGGAGGATGCCATGAAGGTGTTTTCAGGACATTTTACTGTTCATAGGTCACAGGAATAGTCCTCTAATGTATGGGATGAGGGACAGTAGGGACAGTGACAAAATTCTGTGTAACTGATGCCCCCTAAAGCATGAGGTCCGAGAGAGAGGGAGGGGTGAAATTCTTTATGAGAACGCGTCAAACTGAAAATACTGTCGTCGGAAGACCTGAAAATACAAATACAACTGATATCTCTGATACATGATATGTGGTATGGGCACAACCATCCATAATAGAGTGTAAAATAACCGGGATCCAAGGTGTGGATGCAGCCATCCAGCAAAGAAGGATCAACAAGTAGACTCAGGTATGGTCGCAGCCATCCAATCAAATGAGTCATGTAATCAATCATGATAATCCACAAAGAATTCATAGCCTGGATGATTATTAGAAAAAATCTAGGGTCTTGCACTCCATCTCGACCTGAACAGTGTACAAGTTCGAGCATGTGAATATGTGAGCTGAAGTCAAACATGTAGGAACATCGCCTGATTACCAGCCAATAATGAAGACCGTTAAAAAACGCGAGAGAAACCACCAATAATGAAAATGGTTCTCAAGGTAAAAAGGTACAATATACGGAATGTGAACAGTGAGCTGGCATTGAACACCCGCAGAATCATCCGATCGAAGGCCAATAATGAAAACATTTCATCGAATGTGAAGAACCCGCCATTGAGGCATGCAGGCTCCAAGGTACCTAAAGGGAGTCTCTAGATCAAATTCCTGGATAATGAGCTGAAGTCGATAGGAAGTGAACTTGATCGAAGGTGGGCCATAGTGTTTCCCACATCATCAACATGAGACAAAGGAACATAATGTTTGTGAATCAAGACCAACAGAGAATCAGAGGGAGGTTGAAAACTGTAGAGGCCAACTTCTCTTGAACATATCGGCGGCACGACACTGGATTTTGCAGTATTTGACATCAAAGGATCTGAGGTCATGGTGACATGGCAAAGAGTATATGAGCGGTCAAAAGAGATTACCCAAACCCATGAAGGCAAGAAGATAACGAGATGAGATGTCCCCAACCCGACACGAATGCAGACAAGTGCCATGTTCAAAAGCGACATACTACCGACACGACTATGATATTGGTTCCAATCTCCCCCACCATTTCTGGCAAGTACCCCAATTATTTTTGGAAATAAGCTTGAAGGGGATAGCATATGCTCGTGATATAAGTTTTTCCTTTGGAAAAATCCAACCTAGTACATTTAACGAGCCCTAGGAAGGAGGAACTTGAGTAATTTCATTACAACGGAATTTGATGTCATCAATTTTTAACAAGTCTGACAATGGAAGAACTCGGCATCTTTTCATGTTTAGAGAGTTTGAAAAGACAGTGGAAAAGAAAACTCCAGTAGTCCCTTTTCATAGATATTCCCTCAAATCTAAAAAGGTAGAAAACTATGTCTGAGAGAGCCTCCTAGTCACGATAGGATATGGTATTCCTTTTTCGTAAATAATCTAACCCAGCCCGAAAAAGAGGTAAACGTATACTGGGTAGATGTCGTTTCACAACCAATTTAACGAGCTCAAAACAACAAGCGACTCGACAATATTTTCATGTTTAGAGAGTCAGAAAAGAGCTGAAAGATGACTCCAGTAATGAATCTTTCATGTTTTTACAGAGTCCGAAAAAGTATAAAATACAACTTGTGTCGTCGTCCTAGTCGTGTGAAAACCTGTCACTGCACAAAAATCAAGTGTAAAACCCATTTTTCGACAAAACATAGCGAAATATTGGAAAAACAAGTTTCAAAACCTAAATTTTATTTAGAAAAGTTATAAATGTAACCAATAGTAAAAACATATTTACTTTTTACCTTTTTACCTTTGTGCAGAGTGATAGTGAGCTATTTCTATGCGATCTTGCGGTGACGATTGTGGACGATCCAGTGGAGGAATTCGAATTCGGTCTTCTCTAGGTAAGAGCTGCTTCCATTAGCCATTATTTCAGCTATATTTCATAGTTTTTCATTGTCATTTGGCCTCCCTAAGGGGAGGAATTGCAAAATCTAGGGCTCCACATTTGGTGCAGGTATTAGGCACGGACCCACGCCAATCCTCTCTGTTTTACATAGAGGCCATGCTAGCTGGCGCGACTGTCAGCCAAACAGCCACACCAACGGTGAAAGGCAAATTCTGGCCAAAAATTCGCAAAAAATAACCAATGAAAAGAAAATTAGAATACTTGAGGAGGTTTCTAACACTCCTATGCTTGATTTGGTACAGGTACTCAGCAAAAATGGTGATTGAATGGAAGGAATGGGAGCACAGTGAGGAAGATGAAATGGAAATGGAGAATGAGTAGTGTACGGATGCTCTCAAAAATTGCAGTTTGAAGAAATTATTCCTAACACCATGTCTCTAGGCTTAGCTCGAACTATTGCAATATTCGATCAGTATCTGGGATGAGGACGAGGAGAAGTTTAAACTCCGAGATCAAGTACTTGAGCTTGAAGTATCAGACGTTTACTTTATCACTGGATTATCCCACGGAGGTCCAGTTCCTATTATGACAGGCACCAAGCTTTCTGGTGAAAATTTGTCGATGGTCATGTAGAGGGTGTGCCCGAGGGCACATACAAGATCAGGTAGCGGCAAAGTTGACATTAATGCTGTTCCCGATCTAGCACAGGGTGGTGCTACAGACCATAACGTGAGTTGCGAGGTCGCAGGCACCGCACCAGACTACCAAAACACAGCTCCTCCTGGCGTTAAAGTGCATGAACCCAACATTATTTGATTGGGCCACACCCATAACTATGAACATCAAACGGAAATTGACCAAATGCAAAAAGGCCGAACTGAAGCAGTTTGGGTACGAGTCAATTTTGGTATTGTTCTTCGTGGAACGACTACCAATCTTCCAGAGCAAGGGGGCGATAGTCCTAGATCCACCATTAAGAGAGCCACAGATGGCTTGATGGGCAGCATTGATGCCCAGGGCAAGGGGCGACTAGCAGATGTCATGGCGGCCTGAGTTCTTTGGATTGCTCCGACGACAATTGATCATCATAGAGGAATGGCCCTATGCGGGCACTGATTTTACTGGAGACCCAGACCTTCTGCTCCCAGAAGGAGAGGACTGGGATGAGGAGCTGGGTAAGACTCTTTTTTATTTTTATGGATTTTATGATTTTTTGCTACACATGTATGTTCTAACAGCTGGTTCTATATGTATGCAGATTTTGGCCTAGAGAGGCCTGCTGGGATGTCACCGATAGGGAGGAGGACCTCGCTCGCTTACGACCCTCAAGGTGAGGGGGGCGAGGGGGACGCACTGGTACATAACCTTGATGGGATTGCTCATGGGGTTTCGGACTATGCTTTCCTAGCTGATGTCCCTATGGATTACCAGAGGCACACCGTAGGGGTGCCTAGTCGCCTCCATCGCTTACTAAGGCGGTTGGTGTGGCAGTGATGTGCTACCATGAGCACCATGCCGATTAGTCACCTAGGCTTTTATTTTCATATTTTTGAGAGACATGTCGTCTCCGAATGTAATTAAAAAAAACGTGTATATTTTTTGGATTTTGTATGATGCATACACTGCAAACGTCCAACATATATATATACACCTATTTCTACATGGATCTTGCTTACATATGATTGTGTTTTTTATAAATTGCGTAAATTTCTATCTAATACCATGTTGGCTACTGTATCTGTTAGTGTATTCAATTGTCTAGGTATATGCTGATATGTGATGTAATCAAAATTCCTTTCCAGTAAACGAATACGTAGATACAGTCTTAAAATGCATGGGTTTCTAACTGAATAATGATCATTGAGTTGTAAAACCACAAGCTATGAGTCTAGATATACAAACAACGTGCAAATATCGAGGTTGACAGCCTCGTTTAATAATTCCAAAACGACACTATATTCTGTGAAATTATTTTTAGTAGGCCCTAGACAAATGCCTTATAAATTAACTAACTCACCAGCAGGATTGTAGATTACCCAGTTTGTCGAAGATAGGTTCTTGGTACTACAGGAGCCACCATCTGCGAAACCGACATAAGGAGTAATAGAAATCTGCACAATCAGGAAGACCCAATGAGCAGAAAAACACTTACAAAGCACACCACACCACACATGCACAAAAATAAAAAAATCACCTATGTATATACACTATGCAAGAATGATTCAAGCATAATACTTCTTCAGGTACAACCCATTACTGGGCTGAGCCAAAGGAAGACCTTCATAATCAATCAGCTCATAAGCCCCGTTCTTCAATACACATTTAACGATATAGGGCCCATGCCACATAGGTTGGAATTTTCCTACCCCAAGCTTGTCATGGGCTTGATCATACAAGAGAACGAGGTCCCCTTCGATAAAAGAGTGCAGAGAAACCGTTTGATTGAAATGATATTTAACCCACTTTTTCTATGCCTCGATGACTAAGGTAGCCAAGCGGCGAGTTTTTTCCAACCTATCGAGATATAGGAGACGTTCTTCCTCCGGGGAGGTATCGGACAGTAATTCCACAGCCAATTTTAGTGAAGGGATCTCACATTCAACCGAAAGAGTATCTTCCAAACCATACACCAACTGGAAAGGTGTGAATCTGGTTGCACTCTTCACTGACATTCAGTAGGCCCAAAGAGCTGAAAACAATTGGAGATGCCAATTCGATTTGTGTATACCAATTGTCTGTTGAAGCATCGTGACAAGAACTTTGTTCACGGCTTCAACCTAGCGATTTTCCTGGGGGTAATATGGCTTCGAGTTGTCATGACACAAGCCCAACTTCGATGTCAGCTCTGCCATCATGTAGTCCCGAAAATGAGAGCCATGATCAGTGATGATGGCTTGAGGAATGCCAAAACGTGTGATCACATGGTTAAAAATGAACTGAGCAGTTGTCTTACCGTCTACGGCCAATATAGGCATCACTTCGGCCCACTTGGTGAAATAATCTGGAAACGATGATATAAGCATGCCCCCCTGGCCGAGTGAGGGTTACATGTCATACAATCAATGCCCCATTTGGAAAAAGAGCCCATGGTAATGACAGGATGTAATGGGAAGGGTGGCGCATGCATCTTGCGTTGGAAGATCTGGCACGCATGGCACTTTTGTACTGCTACAATACAGTCTTTAAATATAGACGGCCAAAAATAGCCTGCATGAAGCATCTTCTGTGTGGTAGCATAACTGGACATGTGACCACTACAGGCGCCACTGTGATAGTCATTGAGAACTTTCTCAGCCTCTTCTAAGGTCAAACACTGGTGGAGTACAGAATCGACTCCGACCCGATATAGGGTATCTCCGACAATGCGATACAGTTGTGACTAGTGTCGAACATGGCGTCAAGCATCCTTCGTTAAATCAGACTAGAAGGTAGATGTATGGAGGTACACGATGATATTTTCATACCATGGATCAAGAGTACTGATTAAGAAGAGAGTTTCATCCGGGATATGATCCTCGAATTGAGACGGAATAGAGTTGGTAGGGAGAGAGCAAATGAGATCAGAAAAAACCAGTGACTTCTTTGATTTGGCAGTAATTAACTCCAAATCGAACTCCTGAAGGATCACAATCCATTTTGAGTACTTGCGCCCCATCAATTGTCGAGACAAAATGTAATTCATGGGGTTGCAGTCGGAAATCACGGTTACCGTGTGCAACAGGATGTAATGGCGAAATTGTTGAACAACCTGGACCACAGCAAGCGCCAACTTCTCGACGTGGGCATAACACGTTTCAGTGTCGAGGAGATTCTGAGATAGATAATAAACCACGTGTTCGTTATCGTCATTGTCATTCTGTACCAGAACCATGGAAATTGTGCTGAATGTAGCAGCCAAATAGAGGGTAAAGTCGCGATGATAGTTTGGAGGATGTATTAATGGAGCGTTGACAAGAAACGTTTTAAGGTTATCGAAATAGTGCTGAGTAATCTCATCCCAACAAAAAGGGACTTCCTGTTTCAGAAGTCGTGTAAACCCTTAAGCTACCTCTGCATAGTTCAAGATAAAGCGACGTAAGAAATTCGCCTTCCCTTGAAGACTCTGAAGTTGATGCAACGACGATGGGGATGGGAGATTGACAATAGCCTCGACCTTGAGAGGGTCAAGGTGAATTTTGTCTTTAGAGACAATGAATCCTAAAAGCTGACCAAAGTCAACGCAGAAGACGCACTTGTGAGGATTAAACCTGATGTTGTAATGTCTGCAGCGTAGAAAAATATGGCGAAGATGTTCTAGATGGTCTTCGCGTAGAGCTAAATGAGCCGGAAGGTCATCCAGGTATGGCTGAACAACATTACGTATGTTGTGAAAGGCATAGGACATGGCACACTGGAAGGTAGCCCTAGCATTTTTTAAGCCAAAAGGGAGCTTCTTGTAGGCGAATGTTCCCCACGGACAGATGAAAGCGGTCTTATGTTGATCGGATGGAAGGATATTGATTTTATTATAACCTGAAAAGCCATCCATAAGGGAAAATATCTCACTCCCTGCACAATCATCAATGATCTGATCTATAAAGGGGGTGGGATAGTTGTCCTTAGGGCAAGCGTGATTGATATCTCGATAGTCAACACAGACTCAAATTGTGCCCTGCTTCTTATCCACAGGGACATTATTGGAAACCCACTTTGTCATAGGGATCATATATATGAAGCCCACTTTAATAAGTTTCTCAACTTCAGCTTTTATAGTAGCGGCTTTTCAAGGATGCACTGGGCGCAGACACTAGCGCATAGGCTTCACACCAAGATAGGTGGGAATTTCATGCACGACGATACTGGGATCGATCCCAGGCATCTCTTCATAAGACCACGTGAAAAAATCATGGAATTCATGGAAAAGGCTAGTGTACACTTGAATCTCATTGGGAGAACAAGTGACTCCTACATGGATATTCTCGATGACCCCTGGTTTAACAGAGATGTCGATAGGCATCGTTTGGGTGATATTACTCAGATTTCCTTCCGGCAATACTTCATTAGTCAATATTGGAATTTGGAGAGGCGGAGAGGGAACCTGAGATGCAAAATGCTCGAGACAATTAGACACTGCCCCCAAGCCGGGCATAAACGAGGAACGATGATGCCCATCGCTCCAAGGCAGATCTTCGAGAGACATAGTCTCCATGATAGCTTCGTTAGAGGGAAAAATTTCTCTCAAAGGATTAGGAAAATCTGTATCACCGAGCCAAGGGGATTGAGAATAAACATCAAGAGCCATGCTCAAAGGACCATTATCAGCAGGAGGAGGATCTGATGCGGCAACGATCTCTCAATAATTGATTTCAACTGGGGTCATAGGCATCGATTCTCTAAAAGAGGCAACCTGTTCAGGAGAAGGGACGATCCATGGGTCATCCAACCTAGAGATCATGTTGACTTGAACATTGTTCAGTGGTGGAATGGGAAAAATACCCATGAGAACGGGGTCCTTGAAAATACCAAGTCATATGCTGTCAGGAGGATTAGGAATTTGATCCATGTACAGAACGTTTTTCTTAGAGGATGAGGTGAAGAAAGAAAAATATCGACAGTAATAATCTTTTCTTCATGTGGAAACTTCAAAAGCCGAAAGAGGGTGGATGGAACGCACAACATGGCATGGGTCCAACTGCGACTCAGTAGAAGATTATAGTTGAGTTTGGCATCAACCACTTCCACTTCGACATTGACTGTCTTACCTTGTAAAGTAATCGGGAGACTCGCAAGAACACCCAAAGGTTTTGATTCCCTTCCATCGAATGCCTCAAGGGAATTGGGGGATGAAGTGAGGGCTAGAGAGCCAATGGCCTTCCAGTAAGCAGATGACATAACACAAGTAGAGGCACCTTCATCCACAATGGCTCTATGAATATTGAGGCCATTTATGCCGACTTGTATAACGAGCATGATCTGGTGCAGAAGTTGGGGGACGAAATTCTCGAGATCGAAGGTGAGAAGGCTAGAATCAACAGGATCAATTTCACCGATTGCAGATAATAAAGCTTTCTGTTGGGACAGACAACTCTGAAGTACTTCCAATGAGGACATCGCGGAAGGCGCCTGTACTAAATCCTCAATGATGATTTAATGCTGAGCAGAACGGGCGTTCGGATTATAGGAAGACTTTTGGAGAACACCTTTGGAAGGTGGTTGTACAACGGGTTTAGCACTGGGCCTTTCAATTTCCAAGGAGCCAGAGGCAGGTGAGGGAGGAGGGCCATCAATGACTTCCTTCCCAGCCGCTTGGCATGATCCGGCATAATCCTTCGACCGAGTGGCAATAGAAATAGCTGTAGCACCATTCATCATGAAAACCTGAGACCCAAACGATGCAGATGGTGATGGCTGCTCGACCATTTGGGTCTGCTAAGATGGAAAAGGTTCTTTAATAACTTCTCGAGTTCCCTTAGAGCCCTTAAGAATTTGACTAACCTCGGATCATCTGGGACAATATTTGGTGTAGTGGTCTTCGTCACAAATCAAGCAAGGGTACTTCGGTTTCCATTGTGAACCATCATCAGCATGTGGTTTGGAGGATTCTAGTTTTGGGGCATCAGATTTGGCTTTGCCTTTGCCCTTCTTCTTCCCCTTGGAAGTCTTGTCTACAGGATTAACCTGGACAGTGTTGACCTTCGTTGTTTTATGAGAATCAGGAGTAGCTAGAGGAGCAGAATTTTTGTAAGAATTTGATTTCTACTTCCCATTAGAAGACTTGCGAGAATTATGAGAGACAGAACCAATAACACCATTTACTGATGGGGTAGCTGGTGCTTTAGAGGTCCGTGGTCATGGGGCATCAGTGAAGATATCGTATAATGTGCCAGACTAAGAGTACACTAAATCGAGGTACTGGGCATGAGCAATGTCTTGTTCCTTGGTTACACATGCCCCCATAGCAATGTCTTGTGCAATATTATTGACAAAGGAGGTAGTGAACCAGTGAGTTAGAAGCTGATCAGGAATGTCAAACTTGATCAGACGATGATGACGTCTCCACTCATGAATATGATCTGAAATATGAGTGGCTTTGTCCTATTTCAAAGATGTCAGGAGATGCGTCCCAACTTCGTAACTAACCAGTAACTGGAAATGCATCGGGAATGCCATACCTAGAGTATTGAAATCTTGAAAAATACCACGGGGCAGTTCTATGTACCACTTAGCAACAGCACCCATGAGAGTGCGTTGGAAAAGACATAGATGAATTGAGTCATCTATCCAAGAGTTCGAAGAACACCACAAATGATATGTCATGACATGTGCTTGGGGGTCTTCTCTAGATTTACCCTCAAACTTAGGACAATCGTTGGGCACCTTCATCGAAACTGAAGGCCAATATGGATTATGAAGAATCAGATCATTGGTCAATTTGGACACGTCCGGTAATTCCAACATGGCGAGAAAAGGAAATTGAGGGTTAAAGTCATACTAGGCCCCCGATAAGGACCCGTACTCGTACTCCACCCTGGTTGAGTATAACTCTACTCCCATTGGTTCTGTCCCAGAGGATTCCAACCATAGGGGGTATAAGTCGTATAATTGGGTTGATATGGTGACTGAAAACCAGGATACGGGGGTTGATAACCAGGGTATTGATTCTGATTATATGTGGGCCCTGTTTGAGCAGTATATGGATTTGACTGCGAAGTATAAGTATATTATGGCTGTTGAAGGTAATAACCAGAACCTTGGGTGGGTTTTAAACTGGTCGAGACTGACCTTGAAAGTAATAGTCGCCTTGGGGTCGAACGGGCTACTGGTAAGTGGGACCCTGCTGAGTCTGATAAGTAGGGCGCACAGGTGGATTTGGATGTGGCATGGAATAGATCGATTGTTGAGCAGGGTTAACAGGTTCTGTAGGTTGTCCTGGTTGAACAAGTTGACTTGGCTGATGAGGGACACTAGGTTTCCCTGGTTGAACAAGTTGGCCTGATGGCAGAAAAGGGCCAGGTTGTGCCTAATAGCCAGGTTGACCTGTGAGAGGACCATAAGATGGCCAAGGCTATGCAACATTTTTACCAATTACAAAATGAGGTTATTGAGGCTACACCAAAGGTTGAGAAGGTTGGGTTTTCCCCCCAGGACTATATGGTGGTCCAGGTTGATACCCTGGTTGCCCTTTCGGTCCTTGAGGTTGCCCTGGTTCGACCACAGGGTGAGGCTGCAGAGGTTGACCTTGAGGATTGTAAGACTGCCCTTGCGGGCCGTAAAGTAATCTTGGCTGGTCCGAAGGTTGTCCCTATAAGGGTTGTCCTTGCGGGTCGTACACATAACCTGGCTAGGCCTAAGGTTGTCCTTGGAAGGGTTGTCCTTGTGGGCCAGGAGCATATCCTTGCTGAAACAAAGGTTTTCCCTAAAGGGATTTCCCTTGTTGATTAGAAGGCTGCCCAGGTTGGGTAGACAAAAAACCATTAATATACTGATAAGCCTCAGGAGCAGGAAAATGAAGGGGGTTGCCTTGCTCATCATATTGATATGGAAATACATAAATCAGGGAACCATCTGGTACATAATGGGAAAAGTAAGGACGATTAAGATCTTGAGAGGACTGACCAACCTCGGAGTTTGACAGCTGCAAAGACAGCCAATACTCCTCGGGAGAAATATTCTCCAGAATAGCAGAAGCTATATAAACGTCTTCAGGAACTGATGAGGTCCCAGTTGACTGGGTAGTGACAACAGGCATAGATGCAGCCACGCAGAAAGTAGGTCTAACAGGTGTTGTTGTAACAAAATGAGATTCCATGAGAGGCATCGGCGGCGACATCCCCAACGTGGGAATGGTGGGCCTTGTGGACGGAGTCAATACTTCGAAGGAGGCAATAGTGGCCATGACCTGACTTAAAGACCTATATCCAGCTGGGAGCGAAGGACCAGGTGAAGACATAATAGAAGGTTCGAGGATTTCTTCGGGAAAAAGTTGGTAATCTTCACCAGAAGTAGGAATTCCCTCACTAGGAGAAGGATCGGATGAGTCCATATATGACCCTACCATAAGATCTTCTAAAAGACGATGGGGACTAGGAGCTATGATAGCAGCCAAAAAGGGTGATCCTGATGTAAGAGGAGGGAAGTGCTCCCCTACTCCAAATCCAAACCAAGCGTTGGAGAAGGGCCAATTGAAATCAACTAGTCCTCCAAAGGGAAGTTCGAATATGACTGGTCCCCCGTCGTGAAACTCGGATACAATAGGTTGCTGATTCTTAGTAGAGGACCGAGAGACTTCTGACAAATCGTCAGTATAAGGAATACTAGTAGACAAAACTGAAGGTTCCGCCACTGTTACTATAGAAAAAAGAGGAAGATATCAAGAACAAAGACACACGGGCAAAAACCAAGGCAAACAAAAACAGGCCGAAAAATCAATCTCTAAATAGGCGTGTGATCGTAGGTGATTAATTTTACCACATTGAAATGGGAAATTTTATTGTTTCATGTTTTAAGAGTCTAGAAACAAGTAAAAGATGACTCTATCACTTTCATTTTGTAAATAAGCATGAAAGGATAAGCGCTTGATGATATTTTCAAATTAAGTGAGTCTAAAATATCAAAATGACTGCTCTGGTAATCTAGGTAAAACGGTGTACCAGATATCCGTGAACTACGATATACACCTTGGTAAAAATGAAAGATAAATCAACAAAGGACTTAACGTATGTGCAGGTAATCTGCCCAAATGTTGTGTCCGATGTATCATGGGTAAAAGGTGGCAGAATCGGCTTCCTATGGATAAAGGATTGCAACCTAATGGGGTCTTACTTTATATACACGACGGTACGGGGAGCACAAGTCTGTACTAGCGCTGTCTAAAGCCAGATGGCGAACGATAACTACTAGGCTTAAAGACGTCAGAACACGTCTCTACCTTAGACTACTAGATATTCCATTAATGTTTCAATGTTGCCTTAGGTTAATTCAGTAAATTTTAAATTTGATCTTCAATTTACGTTTCAATTTCAAGGCCCTATCGAATGTTGGATCTCATAAAATCTCTAAATGCAAAAATATATGCCACAAAATATCATTTTGTTCAACGAAGAGCTATCTATGGGAGAGTTGAGAGATTTCAAATGAAAACAAAACGAAAACTCAAAAACACCCACTACTATTTCTAATGCAAGCTAATGAAACTAGAAAACTTCTCTCTAGAGCTATATAACACTAGTGATGCGAAAAAGCTTTCAATTTTCATTATGCCAATCAAAATGAAAAAATATTTTGTTTTTGTATTTTTCAATATGTTAGAGCAAACGCACTAAATGAATGAAAAACTAATGAAAACACCAATTCGAGAAATGACAAAGAGATAGTTGAAAAAAACAAGTTCACTCAATTCAAACGCACACAATCAAGACTCAAATTGATGACGAAATCCCTCAAAGTGAAGAAGAGTCTCGAAAGAGACTCAAACAAACTGTGTAATCTAGGCTTGGAGTAGCACAAAGTGGAATTGAACGAAAGTGGAAGAAATCACTCAAAAAATGCAATGATTCAATGGGGCTGAACAAGACGAATGTAGAGAAGAAAAACAAAATTGTCCAGGCAAGCAAGGACCCAAAACTCCCACGAAAGGCTCAGCGTATTGAAGCACCTAGAAGCCCTAGCGCTAGAATGCAAAACTGATGGAAAAAGGCGACCAACCAGAGGAAATAGGCCAAACACCATCAATAATGACTTCATGGCACTCAATAAATCAGAAAAATGACACCAAGACCAAAACTCAATCTCAAGGAGGCCAAAAGCAACAAAACCCTAACACCAAGCAGAGTTGGCATGCCTGTTTGGCTATAATATGCACCAAATAGGCATTTGTGTGGGGGCATAACTAGAAACAAGTGCCAGCTGGCGTGACTATCAGGAGCAAAGCCACGCCAATCGAATTTACCCTAGAAAAATAATGAAAATGGACAAACAGAGACTGGATCTGGTCTTCTAGGGGCTGAAAAAGGTTTTAACACTAGGGAAGATGAACCAGAAAAGCAAATAACTCAATCAAAAAGCCAAAAATGACCCAAAAGGAGGAAGGACTAACTCGCACTGATTCCCAAGCGAAGTCACCCAATTGTTGAGGAGGTAAATCCCCTCTGCAGACAGAGGCGATCCCACTAGCCCTAGATTGGGTCTAGCAACAATCGAATCACGCAATGACGTTGGTTCCTAGCTATATGAAAGACAAAGATCGCGATAAGTAGCCTACCTTAAATCCCACACTGTTTTTGTCGAGGAATAAGCGACGCTCCTTGTCCTTAGCCTGACAAATCACGATCCTTCCGTTTAACACATCTGAATACCTGTACACATGCAAAGAAACGACAACATACAACGTAATATTCAAAGCATGTAACTATATATCAGTCAGAGAGGATATAATTCATTACATTACATAAAAGAGTAAACACATGAATGGAACCAAAATCAAAGTCGCTTATATTATAGATGACAAAAAGGGAGATTACAACCAAATGTTCTGACGCTATGATCTTCCTTTGGCAAGGCTTGCATCGAAGCGCGTCTTGACAAAGCCTGTTCGGGATTCGGACAAATCTCTCTCCCTTACAGTGTTGTCCTTGGCTATAGTTTCCTTCTCAATGTTCAGCTTCCAAGCGTTCAGCTAGCTTGTTAATGGAGAGGGCAGGTTTTTATAGATGGAGGAAGGGAAGTTGGGATCCCTATAATCATGGGATAGGCCCTGTTATCACCAAAATAGGACCCTAATAGGCTGTTGATCAGACTACCTCAGTGTAACTATTTCAAACCAATATTTTAGCTGAGGTTTAGCCTCCTCAGCCTAAGAGGGCTCTCTCAGGGGTTAATGATTTTGTATAAAGATAGATGGCTAACTCTATGGTTTGTTCTTTTGTATGTTTGTAGGTTGAAAGATAAAGACAAACTACCATTCGGTTATGGAGTCAGTGATAGGGATAATATAACAAAATAGCTCTTCTTATAAAATTGAGGCTTGTATATTCTTCAATGAAAGGATGACACATTTAGGAAAGTATCAATATCTTGAGGTTCAAAGGAAATCAGAGCATGTGTGCATGAATTCAGAGTCATGGTATATCAAGGTATTGAAAGGAGAGTATTTAATAGAGATTTATCCAAGCTTAACACTTAAAGTAAGTCATAGAATGAATGACCATGAATTATGAGTAATAAGAATCAAACACTAAATAAAACCATCCACAAAGAGGACCTAAGAACTCAATTCACCATAAATTAACACTTAAAGAAAGTCAGAGCATGTTCCCATGAATTCTGAGTAATAAGAATCAAAACTATGGAAGGAAAACACATAATAGAAGATAAAGTTCACTGAAGTACAATTAGAATCTAAGCTTCAGAAAAGTTAAACTACTTATGTATATATCAGCTCCTCCAGAGTATTTACAAAAGTAGCCAGTTCTGATAACATTTTCCAACCCTATGCAATTCAATTTCTTCCCTCTTATAGAGTAGTCATTACATCCTTGGATTCCTTCTAAACATTTGAGAGGAAATTCGAATTTGACACCTATCAACTTCTAAACAAACTTCATTTACAAACTGACAGTAAAATTGTCTATTTTATAGTCCTAATAAAACTAGGACTAAAACACTATTTATTACATCTTAACAAACTTTAACAACCTTATCTAATCATTTAAAACTATTCTTGACAGCTAGAATTTGACCATGATATTGAACATCTTGCTGTTGTTAGACCCATCAACCTGCTTCTTATCTATTCCTGCTAAATAGGAGGATGTTTCCTATATAGTAGCTGAATGCCTCTTTCTTGTCTATTTGAATCAATTACTGAAGAAGAAATAGTGCTCAAAACCTGTGGCAAATGTGCTATGACTTTCACTTGAATTCGACCTTCCAGCTGTACAAATATCAACTTTCAAAATGGTGTAACAGCTATCAATACTACTGCGCTATGAAACTGTTGATTCTGTTGTTTTCGTAGCACAGACCTTTCCTTTTTAAATCATACTTCAAACCCCCGTTTTATATGTGCCAACACTCTGGATCTTCATTTTTATTCTCCATATGCCTCCCACCAGCAACAAATCCCAACACAAAACCCTTGTCACCTTTGAAAAATTGCAAAAATATTTCAAACTGCATTCTACAGCAGTTTCATAGCGTGCTATGAAACTGGTGTGTGTCACCTTTAGTAGTTTCGTAGCGCACTACGAAACTGCTGAGTCTTCTCTTTTCACAACTTCTTTCCAAAAATTTGGTTTTCAACCCCTTTAATACTATATTTTCAGGTGTATATAAACCTTCATAACCCATAACATCATCTTTAAACACCTCCAAAAATGAGATATATTCATATAACCTCAAAAAAATTGTTAAAGGATGACACTTACTGTTTGCACTTATTTTAGCTGTGGTTGATCTTCAAATTGGGCTAGCTATATTTCCAAGTCTCTAATCTCCTCTTAAGCTTTCTATTGTTTTCCCTTAGCTTGGTATTAACCATCCTAATGAACTTTTCTTCTTTGATTGCACGTAGGGTCCATATGAAGAATTGGGCTTGACTATCAATTAATTCAGGGTTTTGATTTTTCTCCAACTCCCACAGTCCTTTCATCCTTTCAAAGTTTTCCCTTAGCTTGGTATTTACCATCCTAATGAACTTTACTTCTTTGATTGTAGGTAAGGTCCATATGAAGAATTGGGCTTGACTATCAATTAATTCAGGGTTTGGATTTTTCTCCAACTCCCATAGTCCTTTCATCCTTTCAAAGTTTTCCCTTTCTTCTGCATGCACTCTCACCTTTTTCTTCAACTTATCAATCTCATTATTTTCCAATCTGAGTTTGTATTTGAAATCTTCATAGCTGCTCTTTTCCTTCTGAATATTGAAAAGCCTGTCTCTGTCTTCTTCAGGCATTGAAATAGATATATTTGTGGTTTCTTCAAAGACATTAGCACTTTCACCTTTTGTTTGATCTTTCTATAAGTTTGACTGCTTCAACTTCTTGGAGTTCCTAGTTGTGGGTTTTCTGGGTTTGAAAATAAACTCTGCCACATCATCCTAAAAATCTAACCTTTTCAATGTCTTCAATTACTTTGGTTTTCTACCACCTATGTCCAGTTTGATGAAGTCTGCTCGCACTAAGGGAGACTCTGCAATGTCAATAGCTTGAAGTATATCATTCAAATTACCTTTTGACCCCTCTGCACTTACAACCTTACCTTTTTCCTTTAACATTTGACTCCTAGTCAACCTCATTTGATCTATTTTTCTTGTTGATTACTCTAGAATTGTCTCCTTAACCAGATTTTTCTTCTTCTGTGTGGATTTAGGTGTATCTTGGATTTGCAAAGTTGTTCCTATCATTGGTTCTTTAACTTGTTTTCGAGGCTTGAGCTTAACAAATCTTCTTGAATTTGTTTCTACAGGGGCAGTAATCTTTGATGGAGTTTTCTCTTTAGCTTGAGGACTAACACCTGTTCCTTCAATTCTAATTCTACTCAAAAAGAGGAATTCAGCCCAATATCTGTTAGCTTTCTGCAGCTCATGTAAGACTATTAACTTAACTAAGCCATGGTGAAATAATGAGGTTTCACATGACTCAACTTTCATTTGTACTTTATTAGACATCTTAGCCAAACTTCTGAAAATATAAAAAGGTAAATCTAGAGATATTATCCTTGTGAAATGAAGCAAAAGTTTAAAGTGATAGGTATACACCTTGTGGTATCTTCCTTCGCAAGTGAAGTACCTCTGAATATTGTAGAGAAAATTGCAAATGTATCTTTGACATAGTTTCTTGGCACAACCTTGTTCAAGTCAACCTCCAAAAAATCTGGTTTTAGAAATATTTTGTAGGGTACCATGTCAAACTTGAAATTTTTAAACCACCTGTATTCTCCTCTCGAAATTTCTGTAACTGCTGATATCACTTCAAAGGAAATTGGTAAATTTAGGAATCCAATTCTTGAGTTTGAACCTGTGAAGTTTGTGGCAAATTCTTTGGTGACTTGGGTGTGCCCTCCTTGAAGCTTTTCACAAAACCTCCAGCAACCTACTTTCTTAAAGGCTTATTCAACAAAATTGTCTTTTATAAGGGCTTCTACACCTTCAGGTTCTGTTCTTAGGCAATGACCGGACCTATGACTCCTTGTTTCTTCAGCCATTATCTTCTTGGAAACCTTGTATCTTCATAAATCTATGAGAATCTCTCTAAAAAACCTCTTCCTTCAGCAAATTAGCAATCAAACTGTTGAATGAACTGGCTCTCTTGATAAATGAGTTCAAAACCGCTTGATAAGAATTCTACCTCGTTTTAATAACAACCCTGCTTCCACTAGCAATAAATTTCCAATTCATTTGATAGCAAATTTTGAAAATACTTGTTGAATGAACAACCTCGCTTGATAAATGAGTTCAGTTCTTCCTCACTTGAAATATAGTTTTAGTGAACTCTAATCCTTCACCACTAATTGCTTCTCCAAAACATAAACATGCATGCATGCACTATTTGTCTTGCATGAGACAAGTGAAGTCGAAAACGACCAATTGTTTTCAAATTTGAAAGTACCAATGACAATCTGGCCCTAATCGATGATAGAAGACCCCTAATAGTTATAATAAATGGTTGCATGTGTGGATGAGAACTTGTGAATGACACCTAATGATGAAAAAATTAACTATATTTGATAGATGTGACAACTCGGACACAAAACTGAGAATCCCCAATTTTGTAGCACATGATTTGCAAATTTGGTTATTTGTGCTATGAAATCACCAGCGTTTTCGTAGTGCAAGATCAATTTTTTACACTGAGCGCACTACGAAAACGTGGTTTTGTGGCTTATTCATCAAATCTTCAAAAAAAAAACTTTAAAGATGGGTTTTAAAACATGGCATAAGGTCTTTGAAGAATGACACAAGGTTGATGAACATTGTTTGGTGATGGAATGAGATCTTTAACTCATGATCTAGACCTTAAAAAATATAAAAATGACACTAACCCTATCTTAGCATGAAATGACCTAGAGACCTTTAACACCATGACTAGAGCAAGGGTTTGGAAATGAGAATGACACTATCGAGACTATAATCCTATCACTTATCCCTTTAAGCATGTGGTGAATCAAAACCTATTATAAGACCATCACTAGAAACAAGGCAAACCTTTAAAAGTTTAGAATTTTTTTTTTTTTTGGGTGATAATAGTGGCTCCACTAGGGATAGTATGCCCTCTGTGGTATGCTAAGAACTAGTAGCTCCAGTGCTGCAATCCATTCCTTTAAAAATAAAAACTTTGAAATTCTACACAATCTGCTTCAAACTATACCTAGAGTAGAAATGCTCAGTCAACCTTGAGCTTATTTGCATCTTCCTACCTACCCTATTAGCTGCAATCTCCATTTATATCTCAAGGAACATGAAACATCCAATGAAGCCAATCAATTTTCTTTTATGATATTTGAGGCTCTGAACTGCATTCAACCTCAAAATAACCATGATAGTGAGATGACTTAAACAACTTATAATGTATATGATTTTCATCATGCAAATGAAAATGAAATACTGATGTGAAAATATTTTCCATGTATTCAGATATAGGGTCAAAGAAGGCATGGTTAGTTTGATGTTTCTTATGATATTCTGCAACTTTGGACATCTCACCAACACCAATACTTTGATCATCTACATAAGGCTTCAACTGTGTGCTCTCAAACTGCTCCTCAAATTCATTATAAAAAACAATGTATTCTTCCTCAATCTCAAAAGAGAAAGGAAACAACACCCTCTCTTTGTATTCTACCATAGAAAGCTTTTGAAAATTATGATCATGATCATGAAGACTATATGATTGAATTTGACCTTGTAAACCTCAATGTCTTTTTCAATGTTCTTAGCAACTTCATCCAAAAATTTAATCTTATCTTTTGTCTTACACTCAAATGATTTTAGATAAGAAGACAAGGACAAAGAAAAATTTCCATCTATTTCTTCATTAATGTGATCATCATTCCATTGTTTGAAACCTTGAATTGAAGGAGAGTTTTCCACCAAATCTTCTCTATCTATCCATTCCTCCAAAAACATAAGCCAAAATTCTGCAAATGACTTAATAGATCTAACAGGAAAACTTTCAATCCACTATTTACATTTCCCTTGAAATGAATCATAGAACAACATAATGCAAAAATATTCATGTTTGAATCTAAGAAGCTTGGTAAAATCACAGAAATCTGATATATGCTTCAAAGTCAAACTCAAATCATCTCCATTGAATTTTGGACCATTCCTTAAAAAATATGTATCCCTGGGAAAATGATTTGGGAAACCATGAATCCCTGAAAATTTTATGCATGCATACCTTGAAATAAGAATGGCAGCATCTGAGTTCTTCATAACTCCAGTGGAATCACCATGAATCTATGAATTTTGAATTCTTCAACAATGGACTCACCAAGGTAGTTTTGGAGCATCGAAAAGATTTTCGAGCTCCTACTACCTTCAAGAGTTTAGATTCATGATTTTTCGAGAGATGTATATCTTCATACTCCTGGCAGACGCGCCAAAATGTTATCACCAAAATAGGACCCTGATAGGATGCTGATCAGACTACCTCAGTGTAACTATTTCAAACCAATATTTTAGCTGAGGCTTAGCCTCCTCAGCCTGAGAGGGCTCTTTCAAGTGTTAATGATTTTATATAAACATAGATGGCTAACTCTATGGTTTGTGGTTTTGTATGTTTGCAGGTTGAAAGATAAAGAAAAACTACCATTGGGCTATGGAGTTAGTGATAGGGATAAGATAACAAAATCGCTCTTCTTATAAAACTAAGGCTTGTATATTCTTCAATGAAAGGATGACATATTCAAGAAAGTCTCAATATCTTGAGGTTCAAAGGAAATCAGAGCATGTGTGCATGAATTCTGAGTCATGGTATATCAAGGTATTGAAAGGAGAGTATTTAACATAGATTTATCCAAGCTTAACACTTTAAGGAAGTTAGAGCATGAATGACCATGAATTCTTAGTAATAAGAATCAAACACTAAACAAAACCATCCATAAATAGGACCTAAGAACTCAATTCACCATAAATTAACACTTAAAGGAAGTCAAAGCATGTTCCCATGAATTCTGAGTAATAAGCATCAAAACTATGGAAGTAAAACACATAATATAAGATAATGTTCACTGAAGTACAGTTATAATCTCAGCTACAGAAAAGTTAAAGTGCTTCTGTATATATCATCTCCTCCAAAGTATTTACAAAAGTAGTCAGTTCTGATAACATTTTCCAACCCTATGAAATTCGATTTCTTCCCTCTTATAGAGTAGTCATTACATCCTTGGATTCCTTCTAAACATTTGAGAGGAAATTCTAATTTGACACCTATCAAATTCTAAACAAACTTTATTTACAAACTGACAGCAAAACTGTCTATTTTATAGTTATAATACAACCAGAACTAAAAAACTATTTATTACATCTTAACAAACTTTAAAAACCTTATCTAATTATTTAAAACTATTCTTGACAGCTATACTTCGACCATGATATTGCTCATCTTGTTTTTGTTAGACCCATTGACCTGCTTCTTATCTATTCCTGCTAAATAGGAGCATGTTTCCTGTATAGTAGCTGAATGCCTCTTTCTTTTCTATTTGAATCAATTATTGAAGAAGAACTGGTGCTCAAAACCTATAGAAAATGTGTTATGACTTTCACTTGAATTCGACCTTCTAGTTATACAAACCTCAAATTTCAAAATGGTGTAATAGCTATAAATACTACTTTGCTACGAAACAGCTAAGTCTGTTGTTTTTGTAACGCAGACCTTTCCTTTTTAAATCATACTTCAAACCCTCATTTTATATGTGCCAACCCTCTGGATATTCATTTGTATTCTCCATATGCCTCCCACTAGCAACAAAGCCCAAAAAAAAACCCTTGTCACCTTTGAAAATGCAAAAATCTTTCAAACTACATTCTACAGCAATTTCGTAGCGCGCTACGAAACTGCTGTGTGTCACCTTCAGCAGTTTCGTAGTGGGCTATGAAATTGCTGAGTCTTCACTTTTCACAGCTTCTTTCCAAAAATTTGGTTTTCAACCCCTTTAATACTATATTTTCAAGTTTATATCAACCTTCATAACCCATAACATCATCTTTAAACAGCTCCAAAAATGAGATATATTCATATAACCTCAAAAAATTGTTAAAGGATGACACTTACTATTTGCACTTATTTTAGCTGTGGATGATCTTAAAATTGTGCTAGATGTATTTACAAGTCTTCTACTCTCCTCCTAATCTTTCTATTGTTTTCCCTTAGCTTGGTATTGACCATCCTAATGAAATTTGCTTCTTTGATTGCAGGTAGGGTGCATATGAAGAATTGGGCTTGACTATCAATTAATTCAGGGTTTGGATTTTTCTCCAACTCCCACAGTCCTTTCATCCTTTCAAAGTTTTCCCTTAGCTTGGTATTGACCATCCTAATGAACTTTGCTTCTTTGATTGCAAGTAGGGTCCATATCAAAAATTGGGCTTTACTATCAATTAATTTAGGGTTTGGATTTTTCTCCAACTCCCATAGTCCTTTCATCCTTTCAAAGTTTTCCCTTTCTTCTGCATGCACTCTCACCTTTTTCTTCAACTTATCAATCTCATTATTTTCCAATCTAAGTTTGTATTTGAAATCTTCATAGCTGCTCTTTTCCTTTTGAATATTGAAAAGCCTGTCTCTGTTTTCTTCAGGCATTGAAATAGATATATTTGTGGTTTCTTCAAAGACATTAGCACTTTCACCTTCTGTTTGATCTTTCTCTAAGTCTAACTGCTTCAACTTCTTGGAGTTCCTAGTTGTGGGTTTTTTGGGTTTGAAAATAAACTCTGCCACATCATCCTAAAATAAATGGTTGCATGAGTGAATGAGAACTTGTGAATGACACATAATGATGAAAAATTTAACTATATTTGACAGATGTGACAGCTTGGACACAAAACTGAGAATCCCCGATTTCGTAGCGCATGATTTACAAATTTGGTTATTTGCGCTATAAAATCACCAACGTTTTCATAGCGTAGAATCAATTTTTTACACTGAGCACGCTACGAAAATGTGGTTTCGTGGCTTATTCATCAAATATTCAAAAAAAAAACTTTAAAGATGGGTTTTAAAACATGGCATAAGGTCTTTGAAGAATGAAACAAGGTTGATGAACATTGTTTGGTGATGGAATGAGATCTTTAACTCATGATCTAGACCTTAAAAAATATAAAAATGACAGTAACCCTATCTTAGCATGAAATGACCTAGAGACCTTTAACACCATGACTAGAACAAGGGTTTGGAAATGAGAATGACACTATTGAGACTCTAATCGTATCACTTATCCCTTTAGGCATGTGATGACTCAAAACCTATTATAAGACCATGACTAGAAACAAGGCAAAATTTTCAAAGCTTAGAAAAAAAAAATTTGGGGTGATAACATGCCCTATCTCTTAGGAAGCTTCAATGAGATGTGGAAAACCACTTCCTATACATGGAGATTCGGAGCCAAACGACTCAAATTCTTTTGATGATTCATTCTGGAGTTTGTTAGAATCAAACTTCCACCATTTATTTTTTAAAAACATCCCTTAATAAGCTTGGCGCAAGTGAAACACAGGGACAGAGTGCCAGTTGGTGCGCCCTCTAGTGTGGATTTCCCTCATTGGCGTGAGGGATGAACTAGCTAGTCACGCTAAGGCAAAAACATATGTTTTTATGGTTTTTCAGAGGAAATGTTCTTCAGGAGAATGTTTTTCCTTATGCAGGAGGATGCCATGAAGGTGTTTTCAAGACATTTTACTATTCAAGGTCATGGGAATAGTCCTCCAATGTACGAGACGAGGGACTGCAGGGATGGTGACAAAATGATGTGTAACAATCTACTGTCATTTTTAGTTTCCTTATTATTTGAGTACACTGCTCATTTTATCTAGAATTACAGTGAGATAGTTGTATGATAGTTGGTCATATTACAGTATGAACATCATCAATATAGGAAATATAGTTTTTGACTGAAAATGAGAGCAGGGCATAAGGAAAATGATTTCCACAAGGTAAAACTATGATTGAAAAGTTCTTATTGGAATGTATATTATTTGGAGTTAAATAGAAACTGTGATTATTTGTGGTAATTCTATGGATGTTGGAGAATAGACATTCAAGAAAGTATTTTCACTGCAACATGTCTACAATGTAGTTGTAGATCCTTTTTCACCTTAGTTTCTATTTTCTGCAATGGCTTGTAGTGGTAACATGATGCGTGCATTAGATATTTGCTTCCAATGTTCTAGTGAACCTAGTATTTTCAAGAGGGTCATAACCTATTAGGAAAGAACTTATTTTTTCATAAGAGGCATTCCTAGAAAAATTTATTCAAGAGGCTAATCTGCAAGACAAAATTATAATATATATTGTGACTTCTCCAAAGCTTGAAACTTATTCACTGGTTGATACATCACTAGTTAGTCAATAATGCAGCAGCTTTCAGAAACCAAAACACAATGGTGACTTGTAGGTCATGTTTGCAGCTGTAGATCCTTTTTCACCTTAGTTTCTATTTTCTACAATGGCTTGTAGTGGTAGCATGATGCGTGCATTAGATATTTGCTTCCAATGTTCTAGTGAACCTGGAATTTTCAAGAGGGTCATAACCTATTAGGAAATAACTTATTTTTTCATAAGAGGCATTCCTAGAAAAAATTGGTCAAGAGGCAAATCTGCAAGACAAAATTATAATATATATATTGTGACTTCTCCAAAGCTTGAAACTTATTCACTGGTTGATACTTCACTAGTCAGTCAATAATGCAGCAACCTTTAGAAACCAAAACACAGTGGTGAATTGCAGGTCATGTTTGCATTATGCTAGTACAAGCTTAGTCTATTTAGAGGCCTACCATATGCAACAAAAGAGATTTGCAGAGAAGCTATCCATGTGCACTATTGGAATTTTAGGACAAATGAAATAGTTAGTTTATATATCTTCAGCGATTTTGAATTAGGAAAGAAGCCCTTAAAATTTACATCCATCATAAGACTAGGCCGAGTTTAATCTAGTCAAGTGTGTTGTTGCTTGCACACACTTGTTATTTATTTTTCCTATCTTAGACCTTAGAAAACTGATATAGTAAATGTATAAGAGTTCCCAAAATAAGTGTCTAATTGAGATGGAAGACATGTGAGAAAATTCAAGCTGGCCTATCCATGTTCACCCATTATTGGGCTTCTTTAGGATTAATAGTTGAGGAAAGTTTTTTAGCACTGTGGGACTAAGAAAGTATGCCAAATTGTAAGATTAAATAACATTGCAACACCATGAGAGTTATCTAGAATTGTTGAATTGATGCTGACCAGTTTAGCATATTAGTAGGAGACAACTTAGCAACTTATTAGTATCATGTTGCATGAAGAATTGACTCGAACCTAAGTTTTTGAGGTAACTGATATACTGCCCAAATCATGTCCTTTAGGAGACAAATTTTGCACATTGAGTGTGTGATGGAGCGAATGGATATCATGTTCACATGGATTGATACATTAGTCCAATTTATATTTTCTTATCTTTTCCTAAAGGCTAATATCAATAAATGCGAACATGAGAGTGGGTGCCCTAACATTTGAAGAGACAAATCTAGAGGGATTATGTTAAAGAACATTTAAGTTAATCATTATACCCTCATGATTAATGGAAATAAAATTTCATATGATTCATGTAATATGTGCCCAACCTTTTAAAACACTAAAGTTTAAACTGCCAACATGTCCTTTTTGAGAGTGGGTGCCCTCACATTTGAAGAGACAAATCTAGAGGGATTGCGTTAAAGAAAATTTAATTTAATCATTCTACCCTCATGCTTAATGGAAATAAACATTTCATATGATCTTATCATTCCCTAAAAACACTAAAGTTCAATCTCCTAGGATCTTATCATTCCTTCTAGTTGAAGGAAGAAGAAATTTGAAAAGAAACATTGATCTCTTATAATGACTCGTACCTTTATTATTTCACCTTTTCACTTGAGAATTTGATGGCTTAGGATTTGAACCTCAAATTAAGTGGTAGGTTCAACATATAATTGAGTTTGTTTGACCTTTTGGGAAACTATGCAACGATGAGTGCTTTCTATGTCCAATATTATAATGATCCATTTTAGATGAATCTCTTAGCTTTCACTGTCTTAAGATTTTTGAATATTGATATTATTAGAAATTGTAATATAAAGGTAATTTTTGTTGCAAAATCTAGCACCCCTATGGCATCATAGGTATGGGCACCTCAAATTGACCTATCTCTCTCAGTTGGCATGAGAGAAACTAGTAGATGGACTTATGAACATTCTGTAGAAGATCCAAAGAGTTTGCAGAGCTTATCAGGTAGGGAAGCTACATTGAATACCATTTTAAGAAGGATAAGCGTGGAGAGAGTAGAGGGTCCTTTAGTTGGTACTTTCATACATATGTGGACCAATGAACATGACATCAACCACTGGTGCTAGGTACTTCCTTCTGTTTGTTAATTATTTCAGTAGAAAACTGTGGGTATATTTTCTTTAATTTAAATATGATGCATTTAATGAATTTCAAAAGTTCAAAGCATTAATAGAGAAAGAGTTAGGTTTTCATATTGCCTCTCTTGGATATGATACTGTTGGGGAATTATACTTAAAATATTTCAATAAATTTTGTGCTAAACATGGGATCCAAAGATAATATACTACACCTTACACTCCACAACAAAATGTTTAGTTGAGAGGCAAAATTGTACTATCAAAAAGATGCCTAGGTGTAAGTTGCAGAGGAAATCTATTCCAAATAGGTTTTGAGCTGAGGAAATGTTCACAATAGTATACCTATTGAATAGATCTCCCACGATGGCGATGAAGTAGAAGGTCACAAAAAACCATGGTTTGGAATAAAGGCCAAGTAAGTCATCTTAAATTTTTTGGTTCTATTGCCTACACTTGGATTCTAGCTAAGAAGATAACCAAATTAGATCCAAAGAGAAAAGCTAATGATTATAGGGTAAAAAAACACTATAAGGTTTATAGGTTGATTGATATTGACACTGATAGGGTAAGCTTCAATAGTGAAGTTGTTGTTGATGAGGAGAACCTAATATTCTAGCTAAGATTCTGAAGTTGGATCTTCTATATAATTTTCTAGAACAAACTTCAACTACAGATTCTAAATCTTGTAAATGTTCCAAGGTTCCCCTGAAAATATCCCTTTCAGTGATCTCATCTACAGATGATGAAACTCCTGATATCCTTAACGAGGGAGCGTCCACAACATTAACCATGTTTCCTTATGACTTCTTTGGCAATAGTATCTTTTCACATTTTGTGGGATTGCTAAATGAACCACAAGGATGGGATACAAAATCAGGCTCTGGTAGTGAAGAATGCATAACTGTTTCTATATCTAGGTCAGAATTAGCCCCTCCATCAACAACTTTAATTTTCTTCTGTATGGTTGTTATTAAAGGAGTTTTTGAGGTAGATGATGAAGTCTAACTCAAAAGTAACTCCTCCACCTGCCTGTGAGAACCACTAAGTTTAGACTCCTATGCAACCACCTCTCCTTTTGACTCCCTTTCCATATTTGAAGAGCTTCCTACCAATGACGCATGTTGTTGCATCTGGTGCTTTTTAGGCTTATGCTCAAATTTTGTCATCTTATTTGAACATTCATTTGTTGAAAGAACTGCTTGTTTTTTAGATATGTTTTTCTGCTTTTTACTAATATGATGATGTAATCCGGAATCAAGTGCAGGAACTACAAAACAATTTGAAACCGTACCATCATGTATATCACATGTTGTCACAGTAGGCATGTTCACTAGTGACAATTTAACTCCATCTGTTTTATCTATAGTCAATACTTCAGATGGAGGACTGATGGAAAACTATAAACTACAATTATCTTCATTGTTGAAAAATAAAAATACAAGAGAACTTGATTAATTGCCACGAGATTATGGCAAGGATTTTTTCTTTCCATCCAAAACTTGAACTGGAGCCAGAGTGGTTTCTGAAGCCTGTGGGAATGGTTTCAATATATCCAGCATCTCACCAGAATGGATTGTAGCCAATTTATTTTGTCTTGTTAATGGGCGTGAATCATTTTAGATGCTAGTTTTTGTTTTTAAAGGTTGATTAAAAGTAGATGAAATGTTACCACATGACCCAGCTAGCATCGATGAGTAGAAATTCATTGGGCCTGAACCACTTAAAGAAACAGAACCTGAAAGTGGAGGTTTGTATGTAGGCAGTCCTGCTAATGGAGGAATGGAATCTTTAATTGATGACTCAACATCAAAGATCAAAGCAACAAAATAAAATCATTATGGAAAGAAATATGAAAAACTTGCTCATTTTTTGCATATCAAATATGCTCCAAGTATGGGCACAAACATGAGATTTGAATTTTCAACTCTCTAGGCTCTTGTTAATGTGGTCAACCAAAAATATGTTCAAAACCTAAATATTTTGGGGGATTCAAAACTTGTTGTGGATTGAGTCTGTGTCAAACTCATCATAGTGGCCCCTCATTTGTCTCACATTTTGCAAGGTATCAAATAATTCTACAACAAGTTGGATTGGTTCTCTTGTGGCTATATATACCATGAACTCAATACCCTAGCAGACAAGCTCTCTAAGGAGGCTCTCCAACTTATTCCACAAGCGCTAGAAGACCAAGAGTATATGAATAATAATTTTGTGGGGGTTGTTGCCTTCCATATCTATATTTTTGTCTCACTTGTTGCTATATTTTGTTATTATATATGTACACAATCCAATGATATTATCCGAAAAGTGATAGATATTTTTCTTGGCTTTTAAAATCTCACACAAGATATAATTGGAACAAACTTTTATTACTTGAAATCAACCAATTACTTCTACATAACACTAAAAGTGGAAAAAGATCTATAAACTTTGATCACCTTGAACATCAAGCACACTAAGAACCTCGACAATGGGGTTCTAATAACATCACCAAAGATCCAAAATTGACAAAGCACAATTTAATGAGTATTGATTAGTCAAAATTATCATGTGGATCAACTACTCATGTCGAAATGATGGTATATTGGATTAGGTGTGGGTTGCACTTGCACTTGAAAGAGTGAACACAACGTGGATAAAGAACATTGACTACACTAGGAACCTCAACAATAGGGTTCTAATAACATGGCAAAAAATCCAAAATTGACAAAGTACAATTTAATTAGCATTGATTAGTCAAAAGTACAATGTGGATCAACGAATCGTGTCAAAATGATGGTATATTGGACTAGGCGAGGGTTTCAATGGAATTGGAAAGAGTGAACACAACGTGAATAAGGAGTCACTTGGAGAAGGAATACAAGGAATCATAGTCTTGGTTGCACGTATAGGGATGGTCAAACAAGCAGGTAGAAGCATTTGGGACACCATAAAAATTGGCAACTCATTTTTTCTAAGAGACATCCAAAAGCGCATTTTTTTATAGGGAAAAGCTTAAAATCCTCCTTTTGGAAAATTCATCCTTCACATTCGGGAAAAATTTCCATCTAAATTTCCCACAGAGATATGTAGAGAAATGTTTCTTCAATCGTCCCAAAAAAGGGAAAAATAAAAAACCCTTTTGGGGAAATACATTTCCCTTTATGTTTCACCACATTTCCCAAAAGAGATATGTGGAAAAATTTTTCTTGGAGCATCCTACAAGAAAAATACACCTTGGGAACATGGGAAACATGGAGGTGCCCCCTCCCACTCTAAGGAACACATCATCATAGAAAAGTGGTTTTTTCATTCATTTAGTGGCATTTATGAGTCACCATTGCTCATTTGTTTATGAATATAAAGTTTATCATATACTGCTATGTTGAATGGTCAGCACATGTCAAAGCCTTATAACAAGAGGAGCTGCTTTGGATAGAATCAAGGCCAAGTCCTGACAATTGGGACTAAACTTTCATAGTTTCAATATAAGCATGTGGATAGAAGCATAGTGGAAATTCATTATAATAAAGAGACCTTACAAAACCATATTTTCTTGATGATCATAGAGGCTTTGGTATTTCACTTGCACTAAGCATAGCATATATTTTCATCTATCAGTAAGATACATCTATAAGACCTCATTTACAGATACTTCCAAAAGTCTCCCTTGGAAAGATTACTTTTATTTTAACAATCAAATAACTTCTATAACAATTATTGTTGACTAGTGTAAAAGCATAGCTCTGAAAGAATGGAAAGGTGTTATGGCCTATGTCTAACATGAAAAAATCAAGAATTGAATAAGTAGGAAGTGATGTTAGCCCAAATCATGGTGTAAACTGACTAGTATTAAACTTTTTATACTTCATACCGTCACACTAGTGTGCTTGTAGCAAAAAATTGGTACTGCTGAAGGTATAATTACGAAAATGTAAAAATTATCCACAGTGAAAAATTTTCAGTTTGAACCATAGATATAAACTTAAAACTCATTTTGGATAAGAGGTACATACCTGTTCAAATGCTGAGAAACATTCCAGAAACTGCAATGCTGATCCAATATCATTTTACGAAAATTCTATGCCTGGAATCAACTAAATTGGCTTCTCTTGAGGCAAAATTATTTCATCCATATCTTTCTTGTCTTTGCATTTCTTCTTCTTCAAATTTACTTTTACTTCAGCAACCTCTAACTAAAAATTAGATACAGAAATAGACTGATCATTGATCCCCTTGATAACATCTTTCTTTCCAGGTTTGCCTATATTTCCTGATTTTCTTTTCTTTGTTTGCTTTACATCGACCTTTAAAAAATGTTCACTTTATGTTGGCATCAGATTTCCAGATTTACAATTAATTTCAAAGGAATGAATTTTGTTTAATTTTAGGTTTATTTTAGCCCCTTTTTCCCCTTGAGAGGCTTTGTGCTTTCATGAATAGCCAGAAAAATTTGTGCATCTTTACTTGCACGCAAATCGAAGAACTAGATTAAAGGCCAAAATGGGCTAGCCAATGTAAATTAGGCCAAGAGGGCCTTTGAACCATGTGTAAATATATATTTTCTAGTAATTGGATTAATTTCAATTTTGTGTGGATATTGACTGAACCTGCGTAAGCAAAAGAATCTGCTTTGTGTGGAATTGTGCATGATCATAAACCTATTATTGTAGCTTTATGTGGTAGGACTTGTAAATGGAAGATATCACTACTGTGTTGAGTAAGAAAAATTTCTTGTGGAAGGATGAGCCCAAGAAAAAATTATTTGATTTTAATACATTGAACCTTAAGATAAAATCAATCTTATTCACTGACCTACGTGTGGACCAATTTCTAGATGCATTTTTTTATGCCTAGTTTATGGTCAGATAATTGTTGAAATGTTCTTAGCGTGGGGTGTGGAAAATCTCTTGAGGCTGTCAGCGTAAAAATATTATGCATGGAGTGATCGTGATCCTAGAAAACATTGGAGTGATGCTCAAGAATGTTGCTACACATTTGCTGTGTGTATTGTGAAATATTATGTATGGGAGGCAGCGAACCTTCAATGGAGATGCCTCTATGGTCTAGACAGTTGGATAATCTTACAATAAATTGACATCCATTTCCATTAAGGATGAGTAAATTACGTATATGGTGATATGATCGATAGAAATAGCTTTGAAAGCCATGGATTAGCAGTTTACCTATGACATTTCTTTGTCTTAGATAGTTTTTATCATCATTAGATGTTTTATCGCATTTAATATTGTAAAAGAAGAAGAAAGCTATGAAATTGGAAATTGTAAATTTTAAAAGAAGAAGCAAGCAAGAGGGACATAATGAAATTCCCCCTTTCTAGTGAATTTCTGCCTTTGTACAGGACTTGGGAAATACAATTAGCAAAAGTGGTTTGAACAAACATTGTAACCAATTTGGCTGAAAAGGCACGGCTCTGGTGGTTTTTAATTTTAATTTTATATTACAAAAAAGGGATTTGGTGGATCATCAGTTGGAAATAAGGGAGCTTTAGCAAGTTAAAAATGGGATCTGGTAATAACCAATGTAAAAATAACTAGCAAAACAATGAATAAAAACACACATAAGAGGAAAACGAGACAATATTATAGAAGAGGGATACATAAAATTACATTTGGGAAAACTAGCTTTGTGCAGCAGAAAAACCATAACCTATTGCTTAGACCTGCAATTTCTTCCCTTCCAAGCCTCGGATATACATCAGCTTTTATAATAGACACCTAATTCGAATTCCAACACCTGATTCATAAATTATCATATATTAGAACAAAACTAAACATCCAGAGTCTATGGGGTGACCGTGCAATCCTTACCATTAACTGCCAGCTCTTTACCCTCATCACTCAGTTTTTTTAGATTTACAAAATGAAAGTAACCAGTGGAAAGATCTTCCACGATAAGTACACACAGGGCCATGAACATGGTTGCAAGACTAGGGAATGGGAAATTGTGCCGAGATGAGATTTTAGTAGAGGATATTTAAAGGCACTGGGAAGGAATTGCAGTAAGGTAGCTGCAAGAACAAGACCCAAAACAAAATCCCTAATCACTAAGCTAGCGGGAGATGACCAAAACAAAGTGATGTGTTTTGGGCGAGAGAAATGTTATTTTAACTCGAGGTCTAAAATTTAAATGAAAAATAATACTCTTTCCCTCCATTTTTCCAAACATCATTTTTAATATTAGGCCCTCCAAATATCACTTTTAATATCATACCCATTGTTCTAATGTCAACAATTGATTTAAAAGGAAGCTTAAAAAATCAATTCAATTTCATTCTAATAATTTTATTTTAAAAACATTGATGATGAACCACACAATGAGTGGTTCAAAAGGCAGCTGATCTTAAAAAAATTATGTGATTTATCCAAAAGATTTTTTAAAGAAATTAATTAATTAATTAATTATTAACATAAAATTGAGATAAAATAGTAAATTTAGGAGAGGTTTTTTCAACCCATGGTTTTTCTCATGGTATTCCACTTTGCCAACAAGGGGGAATTAACCTGATCGTAGGTCCCAACTAGACCTGTTATTGTTTGGAATGGCTAATCCCAACAGATTTTAAGGATTGTTATAAGGGTTAGGGGAATAATGAGTTAGTGGTTAAGGGATTAAGTATTAGGGGCTTAGGGGTTAGGGGAATAGGGGCTTAGGGGTTAAAGGTTTAGGGGTTAGGGGAATAATGAGTTAGTGGTTAAGGGGTTAGGGATTGGGGGCTTAGGGTTAAGGGGTTAGGGATTGGGGGCTTAGGGGTTAGGGGATTTAGGCACATTTAGGGGTTAGGGGAATAATGAGTTAGTGGTTAAGGGATTAGGGATTGGGGTTAGGGGAATAATGTGTTAGTGGCTAAGGGGTTATGATTGGGGAGTTATGTGGTTAGTGGATTTAGGTAGTTTAGCTAGGGGAATAATGATTTAGTGGTTAAGTGTGTACTTGTGTCAGGTTTTAGGGGCTTGGGTAGGGGATTTAGGCACAAGTAGGGGGTAGGTGAATCCATGAGTTAGTGGTTAAGGATTAGGGATTAGGGGATTAGGGGTTAGGGGATTTAGCTAAGGATTTTAGGGGTTAGGGATTTAGTAGTTAAGGATTTTAGGGGTTAGGGGTGAGGCGTTAATGGGTTATGGGTTAAGTGTTAATGGTTTAGGGGTTTATGGGATAAGGGGTTAGGGGTTTAGGTGTTAGTGGTTTAGGGGTTTAAGGTTTTAGAGGTTTATGGTTTAGGGGGTTAAATGGGTTAGGGTTTTAGGGGTTTAGGGGGTTAAATGGTTAGGGTTTGGGAATTAAGGATTAAGGGGTTAATGGTTAAGGGTTTAGAGGTTTAGGGTTTAGGGGGTTAAATGGGTTAGGGGTTGGGAATTAAGGGTTAAGGGGTTAAGGGGTTAGACGTTTAGGGTTTAGGGGGTTAAATGGGTTAGGGGTTTAGAGGTTTAGGGGGTTAGAGGATATAGTAGTTAAGGATTTTAGGGGTTAGGGGTCGTTAGGGGTTAACTAAGTTAGGTTTAGGGGTTAAATGGGTTAGAGTTTTAGGGGTTTAGGGGTTAAATGGGTTAGAGTTTTAGGGTTTAAGGGTTTAATGGGTTAGAGGTTTAGGGTTTATGGGGTTAAATGGGTTAGGGGTTTAGAGGTTTATGGGGTTAGGGGATTTAGCAGTTAAGGATATTAGGGGTTAGGGGTTATGGATTAATGCGGTTATGATTTAGGGCATTAAATGGGTTAAGATTTTAAGGGTTTATGGGGTTAAATGGGTTAGGGGTCGGGAATTAGGGTTTAAGGGGTTAGGGGTTAAGGGTTTAGAGGTTTAGGGTTTAGGGGGTTAAATGGGTTAGCGGTTTAGGGGTTTAGGGGGTTAAATGGGTTAGGGGTTAAGGGTTTAGGGTTTAGGGGTTAAGGGCTTAGAGGTTTAGGTTTTAAGGGTTAAATGGGTTAGGGGTTTAGGGGTATAGGGGGTTAAATGGGTTAGGGTTTGGGAATTTGGGTTTATGGGGTTAAGGGGTTAGAGGTTTAGGGTTTATGGGGTTAAATGGGTTAGGGGTTTAGAGGTTTATGGGGTTAGGGGATTTAGCAGTTAAGGATATTAGGGGTTAGGGGTTATGGATTAATGCGGTTATGATTTAGGGCATTAAATGGGTTAAGATTTTAAGGGTTTATGGGGTTAAATGGGTTAGGGGTCGGGAATTAGGGTTTAAGGGGTTAGGGGTTAAGGGTTTAGAGGTTTAGGGTTTAGGGGGTTAGAGGTTTAGGTTTAAGGGGTTAAATGGGTTAGGGGTTAAGATGATAGTTTCGTTGGTCTCTGTTTGTGCACAATAGTTGTTTATTCTTTGTGTCTCAATATAACAATTTGTAGGTATTTTTGCTTGTTGCCATGTCTTCTCTATTTATTAATTTCTAGTATTTGTTAGCCATTTCTTTACATTTATTGATGAAAATGTCTATTGAAATTAAACCAAATGTATGTTCAATATCCAGTTTCAAACTTAGCCACAGTGTTGTCACACAATTTAAGTCCAAAGAATGGCCATCTGAGGAAGTCTCAATAACCAAACTGCACCTCATAACCGCTACAGAAAAGCTTAAGTTTGAGTGTCCCACATTCATGAGAAATTTGGCTCTTATACTCATGCTCCACCTGACATTGGGGAAGAGAGATGGAGGTAGGAGAGAAAGGGAGAGAGAAGAAGGATGAGAGATAGGACTTAAGAGAGAGAAACCAGTATCATAGAAGAAAGAATATGTGACCAAATTACTCTATACGGAGATGGGAGATAGCGACACCCTACTTACCTAAATAAATTTCTAAAACAAATGTGGTGTAATCATCTGTAATGGTGGTCAATTATATGAGGAGAGGATTTTACGAGGAGGCACTGGATTTTTAATGTGATATGAAAAAAACAAGTACCAAACCAAACCATTTCACATTCACCAATGTTCTGTTTTCATGTGGTAATTTGGTAAATTTGGAACATGGCAAAGGAGTCTTGTTTTGTGATCACCTCCCACGAGGATTCACCAATTGTGAGAACACAATGCTTATGGTTGCATCTTCTAAATCATCATCAATTCCACCAACACCTCATCCAATAACGCTAGTATGAAAAGTCTCAGGCTCTCGGCAACGAAAAGGAACATAATTTAGCGCCCTCAATCTCTTCTACATACTTGTAGCTCTCCTCCCAAACCAAAGCCACTAGTTTTGTGTGTTCACTTCACCCTGAATCTTGTGCAAACATCCTGAGGTAAGGAATTGTTGCACCAAGGCATGGATCCACTATGTGTCATATCCACTGAAGGAGAACATGTTCCAAAAAATAGGTAAATTCTCACAACTATCCCTCTATGGGATGTCGAGAACTTCAAAATTCCACATGCTCATTAATTAAATCTATAAATTGAGAACTTTCGTACAAGACTTGAAGTCATACTGAACTTGGACCAAAAGGCTCAGGATTTTGGTAGCACAAAGGAACATCTGCAATATGATTTGTATTATTCTCATCTAGATAATTTTTCATGGATATCTCATGGAGTTGAAATGCATATTCCAGGTTCTATAGAACATCTCCCATGGAAGTCCTGTCGAAGCCCATCTCTTCAAATAAATTTTTGGTAGTCTCCATAAACATTTTCAGAGAACCAGAGTTGATGGTCCCAACAAGGTGAGGGTGAATGATTTTTTCAAGCTTGCCCTTTTTCTTCCAGTGCATTTCCCACTATTATATATTGAATTGTTCTCTAGGAAAAACAATATTAAGAGTTACCCTTGCACACAAGAACTCCTGTAACAATACTCCAAAAGAATACACATCAAATTTCTCTGTCAGTTGTTGCCTTCTGAAGTATTCAAGATCAAGGTAACCAAGGGCCAAAACTACCTTTGGATCTAGTATTTGAATGTCCAAAGTCTGCCACCTTTTCCCGTGATCTTGTTATAGTGGAGATCTTTGACATTTAGATATGCACAGAGGATTTGCAACAAGGGATTTATATTGCATTTACCATATTTTGGAGCTTCATTGGTATCTCGCCAGTCAAAAAATTTTCAAACAAGTCGAGGGAGTCTAAATTGGTGCAGTTGAAAATGAAAGGCAAGATTTTTATGTCGAGGCCAAATCCCACGATGCTAAGCTTGAAAACCCTCTCATTATTACAGGTCACGCCTTCGAGCTCCGAGATGGTGATGTTGCAGGGGTTTTGATCTTGTCTCCAATCCACGGTCACACCTTCGAGCTCTAAGATGGTGACATTGTAGGGTTTTTTATCTTGTCTCTGGTACACTGCGTGAGCTTGGGTACATAAACCTAGCACCATGTCAGGCTAAGGGAAATTACGAGTATTCGATGAATAAATCTCGATAGAGAAATGGAATTATGGAGACATTGGCTATCATACATATTTGGTTTCCTTTGTCAATGTACCAAAGTCGTCGATCCTCCAAAAGGAGCCTTCTTCCCATTGTTTCCTCCAAAATCAGGGTTCATTAGTGCTGCCATATATGCTAATAAATCCCCTTCACCATCTCCCCCATCAGGAAATCTGAGCTGTCAAACAAAAATGTGAAGGTCAAGCTCTCCATCATCGAGGGTTATATGGCATGTCTTGTAACAGTGCAAAGAATCTTCTTTTCAATACATTTCTAGATGGTGGTATGATGTAGATATCCCATTTAATGTTGCTCACTCACCTTATTAAAAAGATATGTGGGACTCTATTATAGCTACAGGAAATGGCTTCAAAGTCCCTACTATGCATGACTTGAGGGGAGCTCTTTGCAAAAAAGAGATTTACTATTTTGATTATTAATCAAATATAAAACCAATAATATTGTTTTATTTAAAGCTTAATTTGATATAATCATGTAAATTATGTATTAAATGAAATAAATATATTCATTAGTACAATTCTCATAGAAATTGATAAAACTAAATACATTTATCCATTATTACACAATAAAACCATACTTAAATATTTTGAATACATATTTATAACCTTTATTAAAAGGTTTATATATTATTAAAAAATTAAATAAATTTCATACCTAAACAATTAACAAAAGTTCATAATACCATTAAAAATTAACCAAGTTTCGTATCAAACAATTAATAAAATTTCATACACCATTAAATAACTAATTAAGGTTCATAACTAAAGTAATGAAGATTCATACAATACTCCCCGATGGGGGTGAGGTTTGAGCAACACGTGGAAGGCATCTCGCATGAGTAAATATAAGTGGAGCGAGGGTGAGGGACGGTACCTATACATCTCTACCTTCATTAAACAAATTGTTGCTCCCTCTAAGCTTGGGAGGCAAACCCAAACAGTTGTAAAGGTTTCATGTTGTAAGTTTTACAACAAGAGGCATTCCTACACATGCTAATGTTGCCTTGGTGGTGTGTGCTGAAGAGTGTTAGGGAGTGCTAGGGAATCACAAGGGATAACTAGGTGAAAATTCATGGAAATGAAAAAATAAGAGTGTGTTCCAAGAAGTGTGAACAAATTCCAGGTGTCTCAAGGACAAAGTATGTTAGGAGAAGGTCATGATAGGACTTGTAGGAGGGAATCCTAGGGTTACAATAAGGGGTTGGTTAAAGAAATTTCATATAAAGGGAGACTCTGGGTTGGGCAAAACATTGTGTTTCCAATGACTTGGTTGGGTTCCCAAGTCGAAAAAAAAGTAAGGTTATCTATGTTGGCATGAAAACTAGGGAGTGCTAAGGTGTGCCAAAGAATGCCAGGAAATACTAACACATGCTAGAAAAATCCAAGGCATGTTAGGCATGCCAAGACAAGGCAGTTGTTAAGACATGCCAAGATATGTCAGGTGCTAAGGTGTGGTGCGAATGCATGCTAGGGAGTGTTAGGTCCAAGTGCTAAGGAAACACAAGGGATAAATAGTTTCAACTGCATGGAAATGAAGTGTTAACAAGTTCCAGGTGTGCTAAGGAGGGAGTGACAAGGTATTTTATGTAGTTTGAAGGCATGCTAGAGTCTTAGGGAAGAAATATACCAAGACATGTCAAGTGCTAGGTTGTGCCAATGCGTGCTAAGGAGTGTTAGAGAGTGATAGGGAAACACAAGGGAGACCTAGGTTAAAATGAATGGAAATGAATGAATAAGAGTGTGTGACAGGGAGTGCCAATGAGTTCCAGGTGTGCTAAGGAGAGAGTGGAAAGGTGCTCCAGGCAACGCTAAGTCATTCTAGGGTGCGAGGGTGGCATGCGACCAAGATGTGTCAGGTGCCAGGCTGTGCCAACATATGCTAGGAAGTGTTAGGGAATGCCAAGGCATGCCAAGAAATGAAAAGTGTGCTAACACATGGCAGAAAATGTCAATGCATGTTGTTGTTAGGGAGTTCCAGGGGAACACAATGGATAATTATGTCAAAATGATTGGTAATGAATGAATAAGAGTGTGTGCCAAGGAGTGTCAGTGAATTCCAAGTGTCCCAAGGATGATGTGTTTTAGGAGAATTTCAAAATAATAATTGCAAGAGGTTAGTCTATGGTTGTGATAAGGTGTGGAAAGATTAATTTTGGATAAAGGGAGACTTTGGGTCGGGCACAACATTGTTTTTCTAATGACTTGGTTGGGTTCCCAAGTTGCAAAAAAAGTAAGGCTATCTATGAGGGTGTGACAACTAGGGAGTGCCAAGGTGTTCCAGGGAATTTAAGGTTCCCAAGTAAGGCTAGTTGTGAGGGCATGAGTGCCAAGTCGTGCTTGGGAATGCTAATATGTGGCATATATTGTGAAGGCATGCCAAACATGCTAAGATGTTCCATGTGTTAAGGTATGCCAATATTTTCAAGGGTGTGACAATGTGTGTCAGGGACAGTCAAGGAAAAAAATAGAGAAAGAAGTTGAACTACAAAGAGATGAACACATAATAGGGTTAATAAGTGTTCATTTTACCTTTTTCGTGGGGGCCATTCTAGGCACACCAACACTAGGTGCGAATAGGTGCCAAGTGCCAAGTGTTAGTGCATTCTACATGCCAAATATTCCTCTATTGATTCTCATCTAATTTCCAATAATTGATCTCAAATAGATTTAATATTAAACCATGCCAAAGTATACCAAGTCATCTCATGAATGCATGTTAGACATGCTAAGAATTTCCAAGTGCTAACATGTGCCAAGTGCCAATGTGTGTCAGGGAGTTTTATGCATGTTATGAAGTGGCAGGGCATGCCGAAAAGTGCTAAGTAGAGAGCTCCAGTGCATGTTTAGGAGTGTTAAGGAGTACTAGGACAACAAAAGGGAGCACTAGGTAAAAATAAATGGAATTGAATGAATATGAGGGTGTGTCAGGGAGTGGAAATGAGTGATAGTTGTCATGCCAAGGAGGGAGTGAAAAGGTATTCTACGCATTCACACACCTTATTGACCACTAAATTCTTACCATTCTCACACCATAACTAAAAACCATAAAAATGTCATTCTTAAAATCTATTGTGTAGTTTCATAATGTCATTCAAGTAGAATCTCTCAATTACTTGTGTCAGTAGTGGTGAGATCATTTTTTATTCTCTTAAAGGAACTCTTTCTATACATGCACCCCATCAAACATAAATCATCGAGTCCAAAATAATGGAAATTAATGAATAAGAAGGTGTGTTGGGGGTGTCAGTGAGTGTCAGGCGTGGAAAGGGGGGAGTGACAAGGCATACTAGGGAATGCTATGGAATTTCAAGAAGTTTCAAGGTGTGCTAATATGTTCCAAATAGTGCCAAGGCATGCCAGGCATGCGAAGACATGCCATGTGTTAAGGAGGAAGTGTTAGCAAGTTCTAGGTGTGCTAAGGAGTGAGTGACAAGGTATGTTAGGAAATTCCAAGGCATTATAGAGTGCTAGGAAAGCATGCCAAGTTGTGCCAAGTTCCAAGGTGTGCCAATGTGTGCCAAGGAGTTTTAGGGAGTGCTAGAGAAACACAAGGTAGTGCTATGTCATAATGCATGGAAATGAATGAATAATAGTGTGTGAAAAGGAATTTCAACGAGTTCCATGTGTGATAACGAGGAGTGACAAGGCATGCTTGGCAGTGATAAGAAATGATAGCGTGCTAGGGCAGGATGCAATGAATATGTGCCAAAACGTGCAAGGAAATGTTAACTAGGAGTGCCATGGAAACACAAGGGAACACTACGTCAAAATTCATGGAAATGAACAAATAAGAGCTTGTGATTGGAAGTTTCAGTGACTTCCAGGTGTGCTATGGAGGGATTGACAACGTATGATAGGAAGTGTTAAGGCATGCTAGAGGCTAGGGTGACATTCCAAGATGTCCTAGGTGTTAGGGTGTACCAACACGTGCCAAGGAGTGTTAAGGGATGATATGGAAACAAAAGGGAGCACTAGGTAAAAATGCATGAAAATGAATGAATACGAGTTTGTGACTGGGATTTTCAATGAGCTCTAGGTGTGCTAAGGAGAGAGTGAAAAGGTATGCTAGGTAGTGTTGATGAATTCTAGAGCTCCAGGGTGGCATTCCAAGATGTGCCAGGTGTTAGGGTGTGCCAATTCATGCTAGGTAGTTTTAGGGAGTGTTAGGTAAACATAAGGAAGCACTAGATCAAAATGCATGGAAATGAACGAATAAGAGTGTGTGACATGGAGTGTCAATGAGTTCTAGGTGTGTTAAGGAGGGAGTGACAAGGTTATATTCTAGACAATTCCAAGGTCTGTTAAACTACCAAGGTGTGTTAGGAAGTGCTACGGTGTGTTATGGAGTGTAAAATCGTGTCAAGGAATGTAGGGGATGCTAACACATGCCACATAATTCCAAAGCATTTAAGACATGTCAGGTGTTATGGCAAGTCAAGATGTAAACTATGTTTCTTAGCTGTTTTATGACCACAGTTGTATGTGATGAGCCTTGTCTTGGTAACTTGTTAAGTGGGATCAGTTGAGATTGTACATGAGTAGTCTAATATGAGTTACATGTAGTTCTTAGGTGAACGCATATGTTGAATTTCCACAACACATGAGAATTTGGGTTTGGTCTTAGAATATTTGATGCAAACACACTCAAGTGCCACAACACATCAACTTTTCACAATGAAATATACATGTCAGGGAATCAATTAGTGTACATGAAATTTTTTTACTTTTTCAAACCTTTCTTTGTTAAATTACAAAATGTAATAGAATAGGCTAGAGCTCTCGTACCAGGGATGATGGCCCTTTACAATAACACTGATACAAGTAATACAACTAGGGCTTGGTGTTATTCCTTTGACAACCAATATACCTTGAACAAGGCAACACTTGACCAATTTTTTTATGGTGGACACACATAGCCCTTTCAATCCACATGTCTTGAACACATCTAGCAGGTCCTCTTTCCTCCCATTATACAACTCCTCAATCTTCCTCTATCAATGAACTAAAATAATTTACGTTACTATACTCAACTCAAAAAAAAACTCCCTCTATCTACCTCTTTTTACCATTAAGGTCTGCAACAATTAAATTTTTCGATTAGTTGTTCACAACTCTATTGTGAACAACTCTTTTGTCTTCCCACTTTTTCCACACTGCTACTCCAATATGACAAGTCTAGGGATATGGAGGTTTCCCTTCTTCTCAATGATGCAATACTCTACAATACATTAAACTAGGGCTAGTTGGCTAGCCCACTTGAGTGCTACTTTAGTCCTTCAAATTCTGCATGTCCTTAGGCCCAATACACGTACCCTTCTACTAGTCTTGTTTTCCTTCACAAGTATAGGACATAGAGCTCTTATTTGACAGTCACCTAACAACCCTCCAATTGTACTTGGATTGCAATCAATTTTCCCAACCACAGTAAATATTTTTACCGATATAGTGCCCACAACACTACCCTCATCTAGGGCTCTTCAAATATGCCACCTAATAGTGATTTGAGTCCTCTCAAAATCACTATTCTTATGTACCAATTTTTTTTTGCCCAATCTATGAACAAATCTGAACTACTCATCTTATCATCCTTATAAAATTTTGTAGATGACTAAAATAGGGTCACAAATCATCCATTAATAGTCCATTAACTAATTGTTTATAGGCTACTTCAAATCTCTGTCCAAAACTCTATGGACAGTCCAACAAAATCAACTCCTCTTCATGTCAACCCATTCCTCATATGGCATATTTATTATGCTCCATCTTCTACTCAAGTTCCACCTTCCTTTAGATTTTCTATATCCGCACATACTTCTGCAAACCATCTTCCAAATTTGTGGGATATATTTCAGAGATAAACCTCTCTCTAAGTGTCACAACCCCTCTTCTTATAAGCATATTTGTGACAATATTAATGACATACCTTATGGATTGAACATGCTAGGAAACCTCCCTAAATAGGGAATTATACTTCTATTCTAATTTCTTTAGAACAAACCATATCCACCCATAGAAAAAAAGAAAACTCTTTCCTCCATAAGAGACTCGGCCTAGCTCATATGGATCCATAGATTATGGTCATTTCTTTGACTAATTCTTGACCTGAACTTTAGATCTCTATGACCCTCAAACTATGATTACTTCAGTCAATATTACACCTATTACTACTTATGTTCTGGCCCTAAATTCTAGTGTATACCCTCCTCCATTTTTATTGGTATTTATCACATACATCGCAACCTAGTAACCACCACAAGGTAGGGTCTCAACCCTCTCTACTATTTCAAAATTTGATGTAGACTTCACACAGAACCACCAATGAAATCACATGCCTAAATTCTCATGAGTCACCTCTCTTGAGCTTTATCTGCCCTAATAGAACAAATAATATTCCATCCTACTTCCTATCTCAAACCCATTAAGGTATGTGACATTCTTGTGAATGCTCACATGATTACCTTACTCTTGGTGGATGATCACGGCCTCCCTTTAGAAACACTTACTTAGACCTCTAACTAGACCTACTTTAGGACTACATCTCTCCTAGCCTCTTTGATAAAATGAGCTCCTTCTCACTTGATGTTCTTGCCTTCATAATAAGGCCTCCTTAAATAACTTTTCCTATCTAGGCCTCTTAAGAACACTAGAACTTATGAACTTTATCTACTTATACCTTAGGAAATATTATTTTTTCTGTTTAATTTTCTTTCATATTTTAAACCTCATCTCGGGTCCAGAACCCCTTCACTTGGGTTATTTTCCCACAAAACATTTTGTGGTCAAAATCGCACAAACACATCTAACTAGGCTTGTGGAGTACCTCCCAGGCTACACAATTTAACAACATAGTCTAGTTGTAGTAATCGTAACTTGGCAAAGCTCCTATAGTCAAGCGAGGACTTGTTTGGGTTCCCAAGTTGAAAATTAAGTAAGGGTAGTTGTGAGGGCATGATAACTACGAAGGGTTAGGGAATGCCAAGGAATGAAAAGGAATTTTAACACATGCTAGACAATGTCAATGCATGTTGAGGAGTGTTAAGGAGTGTCGAGGTATCACAAGCGAGAACTAGGTCAAAATGCATGGAAATGAACAAATAAGAGTGTGTTCCAGGGAGTCTCAGTGAATTCAAGTGTGCCAAGGATGAAGAGTGTTAGAAAAAGTTCATAATAGTATTTGTAAGAGGCTAGCCTACAATTGCGATAAGGGGCTCGACAATGCAGTTTTAAACAAATGGAGACTTTGTGTTGGGAACAACACTATTTTGCCTTTATCTATTATTTTTATATGACATGTAGCACACTTTGGCTGAATTCTCATGTTTTAAAATATTTTATAAAATTCCATATTGTACATTGTTATGTATAAGTTTTGAGGAACTCGACTTGTGCCAACCTGTATCTTGTGTGTCTCGTGTATCCTGTGGTTCTTGCAAACTCTCAGTTAATGCTCTACTATTGATATGAACTAGACATACATGTGAAATATTGCCTATGTAAGCTATGTTTCTTAGTTTTTTTATGGCCATGGCTAGATATGATCCTTGTCTTGGTAATTTATTAAGTGGGAAAAGATCATCTTGGACATGACTGGCCTAATATGAGGTATAGGAAGTTCTTAGGTGAACAAGGCACAATATACTTGTAGTAGGTGAAATTGATCAATTTGTTACAACTGAAGCAGAATAATGTCACATGAACTGGAGTAGCTAAGGACTTGATTGGGTTCCCAAGTCATGAAAAATGTAAGGATATTTGTGAGTGCATGAGTGCCAAGGCATGCTATGGAATGCTAACATGTGCTAGATAGTTCGAAGGCATGTAAAATATACTAATATGTGTCAAGTGCTAAGGCATGCCAATATCTGCAATGGTGTGACAATACATGCTAGGGACTATCAAGGAAACAAAAAGGAGAAACACGTTAAAATTCAAGGAAATGAACACATCATAGGGTTAATAAGTCACCAATTTACATTTTCCAAGAGGGGCATGCTATGCACACCAACACTAGGTGGAAATGAGTGTCAAGTGCCAAGTGCTAGTGAATTCTAGGTGCCAAATCATCCTCTGTTACTTCTCTTCTACTTTCCAATAACTGATCTCAAATAACTTTAATATTAAACCATGCCAAAGCATACTGAGGCATCTTAATTAATGTTATACATTATAATGATAATGGCCTCTTTAGGACTACATGTCTCTTCGCCCCCTTCATAAAATGAGCTCCTTCTCACTTGATGTTATTTCCTTCATCCTAAGGACTCCTTAAGTAGTTTTTCCTAGAACTCTTAGGAACCCTCTAGAACTTACGGGCTTTATCCACTTAGACCTTAGGAAATATTAATTTTCCTTTTTAATTTTCTTTTAGATTTTAAACCCTGTCTTGGGTCCAAAATCCCTTTGCTTTGCTTCTATTCCCAAAAAGAATTTTGTGACAAAAATCACACACAACCATCTCACTAGGCTTGTGGAGTACCTCCCAAGCTACATAATTCAACAATATAGTCTATTTGTAGTAACTATAACTTGGTCAAGATCTTGTAGTCAAGAGAGCGCTTGGTTGGGTTCTGAAGTTGAAAATTAAGTAAGGGTATTTGTGAGGGCATGATATCCAGGGAGGTTCAGGGCATGAAAAGGAATGAAAATGCATGCTAACACATGTCGAACAATGTCAATGCATGCTGAAGTAGAGTGTTAGGGAGTGTTGGGGCATATCAAGGGATAAATAGGTCAACATGCATGGAAAGGAAAAATTAAGAGTGTGTGCAAGGGAGTGTTAGCGAATTCAAATGTGCTAAGGACGAAGTGTGTTAGGAGAAGTTTATAATAGGATTTACAGGAGGCAAGCCTACAGTTGTTACAAGGGGCTCGAAATAGCAGTTTTAGGCAAAGGGAGATCACTTTATGCTAGGAACAACATTGTTTTTCCTTTAGTTTTTTTTTTATATGATACGTGACACACTTTGGCTACATGCTCATGTTTTAAAAAATTCTAGATAATTTCATATTGTACATTGTTGTGTATAAGTTTTGGGGCACTCAACTTGTGTCATATTATATCTTGTGTGCCTTGTGAATCTTGTGGTTCTTGCAAAATCTTAGTTAATGTTCTATTGTTTATATGAACTGAACATACATGTGAAATATTTCCTGTGTAAGCTATGTTGCTTAGTTGTTTTATGGCCATGGATAGATCATCTGATCCTTGTCCTGGTAAATAGTTAAGTGGGACAAATTGAGATTGCAAATGAGTGGCATAAGATGAGTTATAGGAATTTCTTAGGTGAACAAGGCACAATCTACTTGTAGTAAGTGCAATTGGTCAAGTTGTTGCAGCTGAAGCAGACCAAAGTTTTCACATGAATCGCAGTATCCAAGGACTTGATTGGGTTCCCAAGTCGTGAGAAAATGTAAAGGCTAGTTGTGAGGACATGAGTGTCAAGCCATGCTACAAAATTCTAAGATGTGGTATATAATGCGAAGGCATGTCAAACATGATAAGATGTGCCAAGTTATAAGGCATGCTAAGATGTGCAAGGGTGTGTCAATGTGTGCCAAGGATTGTCAAGGCAACAAAAGGGAGAAAAAATTTAAACTAAAAGGAAATGAACACATAAGATGGTTAATAAGTCATCAATTTACCTTTTCTAAGAGGGGCATGCCAGGCCAACCAACACTAGGCACCAATAAGTCCCAAGTGCAAAGAATCAGTGCATTATAAGTGCAAAGTCTTCCTTTGTTGCTTCTCATATAGTTTCCAAAAATTGATCTCCAATAAATTTAATATTAAACCATGCCAAATCATACCAAGGCATCTCAACGTGTTCCATACATGCTAGGACTTTCCAAGCGCCAACACGTGCCAAGTGCCAATATGTGTCAAGGAGTGTTATGCATGCTATGAAGTGGAATGGCATGTTGAAGAGTGCTAAGATGTGATAGAGAGTGCTAATGCATGTTGAAGAGTGTTAAGGAGTACTAGGAAAAAACATTAAGGGAGCACTAGGTCAAAATTCGTGGAAGTTAATGGATATGAGGAACGTGTGCCAGGGACTAGTGTTAATGAGTGCTGGTTGTCATGCTGGGGAGGGGGTGAAAAGGTATGCTAAGCATTGGTAAGGCATGCTAGGAAATATCAAGGCATGTAAAGAAGTGCCAGAGTGTGCTAGGGAGTTCTAGGGTGTGCTAATTATATGTGCCAAATAGTGCCAAGATATGCCAATACATGCCAGGGGCTAAGGACGTGTAGGGTGCCAGGGTATGTCAATATGTGTCAAGGAGTGTTAAGGCAATAAAAGGAAGAACCAAGCTAAAATGTAAGGAAATGAACACAAAAGAGGGTTAATAATTCAAGAATTTATCTTTTTCAAAAGGGGCATGCTATTCATACTAATAATAGGTCCCAACACATGCCAAGTGGCATTGTGTGCCAAGTGATAATGTATGTCAATGCATTCAACCAAGGTGTTCCAGGGAATGCTAAGGACTACATGCATTCCAACAGATGCTAGGAGAGTTCCATGTTGTGCTAGCACATGCCACCATGTGCTTGGGAGTCAATTTCATGACAATATGTTCTAGGTACAATGATGTTCCAAGACATGTGAGGTGCTAAGAAATGTTAGTGTGTGACAAAGAATTAATTTACCAAATAGTTGAGGAGTGTTAGGTCTTTCTCATTAATAGAATTTTCAGAGCTTGATTATGTATTAAATAATATATTTCCTACACACACTAATGGAAATTTATCTAAAGGGAATTTGATAGATAATAAACTTAATAGATATGAATCATGTGTTGACTCATAGGAAAACTCTATTCGACTAGTGATTACTTGAGGGAAATGATACACATTAATTACTTCTCAAAAAACTGACTGATTCTAACCACTATGGCCTTGGAAATATCATAAAAAATACTCCACAATAATGACCTTAAATCGTTATATTTTAAAAAAATAAATATATTAAAATGCATATAGCATCATAAAAAGCACATTGGAATGATCAATAGTGACGAACATTTTTTGACCGTCACCAAAAGTAAAAAAAAGAGCATTGGTGAGGGTCATTAAAAGTTCGTCACTAGAAGTGTCACCAAAGAGCGAATTATTGATGGGCCTTTAACGACCCTCACCAAAAGTGTCATTGAAAATGGCTTTGGTGACGAACCTTAAAGGACCATCACAATATACACTTACAGTGATGCTTTTTTAAGGACCATCACCATATGTGAAGCATGACCCTCACCAATGTTTTTTTTTCTTGTAGTGCCCCACGACTCCATGTCACAACTCCGCAACCAATCAATGCACATTCATGCTCCTCTGAAGCCTTGTCACCACCTCCCTTTACCTATGCGATGAGCCTTGACCCCACCACATGCCAAGTCATAATTCTCAACCAATCATATGTGTATTGCATAGATTGATGCCGACGTCAGCCCATCCTAAAATGGATGCAATAAATCATTAAAGGTGTATGCATAAAGTTTTGAAATCCGCCAGCATGTCAAGCCTCGACCAATGAAAGCGTTATCGCGCAAGTTCAATGCACAGTCAACAGCCCTCAAAATGGATGGGATGAATCATTTAACCATTTAGCACTCTTGAACAACTAACCACCCAATATAGAATTTTGTTGTCTCCATCAAGGCCAACCTGGTGTAGTCCTCAATGATCATGTACGTAATGGAAACAAGATTCCACTTACATTTCACTCATCAATGTTGTTTCCTTTCCATGGGTAACACAATATTCAACACATTTCCAATTTACATCATCCTCCCCTAAGCTTGCGTTACAATTCTTTGTCAATGATCCAGCGTTGTTGAGGGGATCTCATATTCCAGACCAAACTAGTGCACCATCTTAATTATCTCATGAAACAACCTAACTCACCGAAAAAGTATACCAAACATATAAACTCATTGTACACTCTTTGTCATGTTTATGCAACATGCCATCCATTGTGCCATTGCTAATGACACCTCAAGTAAGATCCTAGCATTCTCCCCCCACTTTCATTGTTGACACCTTCATCAACATGGCTCCATTGGCTTCTCTAATGGACAGAGCGTTGATTATGACCATACACTTCATAATTTTTGAATTTAAATGTGGCGTTGATACCATTTGTCATGACGGTAAACTTTTCAATCCACTTAATCATCTAATACCACTCCACAGGGGCTTCACTCATTGAACCTCGGACCTATCACGTGCGTTCATGGAATATCAAACAATACCCTTAATTTGACTACATATTGGGAAATACCCCAAAAAATCATATTATTTAACCCCCTACCAATATGAACCCAATACACCTTCCCAATTAAAAAAATCCCTGCATCCACTAGATATTGTAGGTATCCATTTTTTCATTAACATTTTTTATACACCTTTATATTTTTTCATTAAATTTGAGCTCCATTTTTTATATCTTCCAATATAGAAATCCTTTACCCCCTACATATCCCCCAACATATTATGCCATTTTTTCCTCAATATATATCCCCCAATATGAAACCACATGGTATGGTATTTATTCCCTAGTGAAGCCCCTTTGTACCACTCAAGAATCCTAGTTTTTTATATGGAATTTACGTGAAATTAATAGTTTTGCATGACCATCAACCTCTTGTATCACTCCAAGTATGCCTAGCCAACATGTCCTAATCGAACCCAAGTTAGGTGCCTTCAAATATAGGAAATGTTGTAGTGCTTTTTTCATTATAAGTGGTGTTGTGTCATCATCACCCACACATAAACAACCTTTCACTGCCTCCCTCAAGCCAACACACTTGAATAACTAACCACCTAGTCTAAGACTATGTTTTCTCCATGTAGAACAACTTTTTTTAATTCTCTAAAGGTCATTTACGTAGTGTCAACATGCTTCCACTTACCTTTAATACACTCATCAACTATGTTTCCTTTCCATGGCTAACACACACTATCAAACATATTTCCATATTATGTTATCCTTTGATGAATTTGTGTTGCAACACTTCATTGATCATCCATCCTTGATAGGATAGACATCCTTCATCCTCCTAGTCCACACAAAACTAGTACATCATCTTAACTGTCTTAGGGATCATTGTGAGTTGGTCATGAGGGATATGAAACATATAAACTAGTCATGCACCCTTTATCGTGTTTTCTTAGCATGCTATATAGGATAAAATTTCCAGTGGCACCTAAAGGAAGGTCCTTACATTCTTCCCAACTTGAATTTTTAACATCCTCATCAATACAACCCCATCAAATTATCTAATGAAATGGGTGTGGATAGTGAAGAACAATTCCAAATTTTTTTCTTCAAACATGGATTTAATACGATTTGTCATGGGGATATAATTTTCATTGCACTTGAGTGTCTAATACCACTCAAGAAACATTTTCACCATTCACCTTCAACGTGACCTTACTAGTTAATCATGTCTTCCAAGCACTCATATCGCATGTGTTGCACTTAACTGCCATGTCCTAACCAAAACTAGCCTAGGTACCCCAAACATGAAGTAACCATCAAAAAACCACATATATATTCTTTAAGGGATATTTATATTTCAACTTGGATAATATGGGATCCATGGAATGTTATTCTACATAAATATCCACAAGAATTGTTAGTATGTATGGTTTTATAATAATAATGTGTGCACATTATAAGAATGTGAATGTGCTATTAGAATTTTTGCATATTTTTGTAATGCATGTATATGTAGAATTATTTATATAATAATATGGCTTTAGATTAATCTATATTTATATTAATTAACCAGGTTAATATTTTCATCTATCCCAAGGCTCGAGGCCATTTATGAGGGGCTGTGAAACTCTTCTTATGGTTATCTAGCTCTGAGTTCGGTTTCCCTTTCATCCTAGTGATCAGAGAAAGACATGCAATGTATTATGACTTTCTTAGGGTTTTCACAAGTTTCAAAAGTTATGACCTTCTCCGATTTCTTTTTTTTCTTGTCCTTCATCTCAAGTGCCATTGGCCCTGCCCTCCTTGGACGAACTGGTGAAGGAGAGCCTTACCCCGATGAGAAAGGAAGGTCAAACTAATGTTGAGAATATATGAATCCATCTACAATGTTAAAATTTAGAGACAAAGGGTATTTAGAATTTTAACATTGTAGATGGATTCAAAGACCCCTTTGTCTCTAAATTTTAACACTGCAGATGGATTCAAAGACTCCTGTAGTGAAATGAAATACTTAAGTTTCAAAATTTCAATTTTCCATCTTCGAAGTGACACAATTAGAAATTACTAACATAAATGACTAATTCATATACTTACTATATTTATTATTGTTTAGATTCAACGAGATGATCATCCTAGTGAAAATTAAGCACCTACACTAGGATGGAGCCTCGAGTTATTTTTAGGTGTAAGTCTATTTTTATAATGGTGAGCAAATTCTATGTATAGATGATATTCTATTTTTAGATGCATGTGCGAATTCTATTTATAGATCACATGTCTAAATATAGAATGCATGGTGATTATTATTTTCTCTTAATAATAATTAGACAATAAATATTAATCTATTCTCAATGAGCACTTGGAAATAGTTAACTGAAGTGTCAAATCAATTAGCTAAGTGGATTTCGAGTTTAGTGGTTGGTTGGTGGGACATGCAAGTGGACTTAGTTGTAACTAAGTGATTCGAAGTTGTAACAGAGTTGGATGTGTAGTTACGTGAGTTGTAAAATAGTTTAACTCAGTAAGTGAGTTAAACTCAGTTGTGCTAGTTGTAACTGAACATACACTACTGATAGATCAGTGAACTAATTATTTAATTAATTCACAATCAGTGGTCTCACATGCAACTGAATGAATACTATTGTTAAATACATGCATGTCAGATCCAATGGAGACCTAATTAAGAGATAGGTAAAAGAGACATTTTGACTATCAGTTGTGACGTTTGTGGGTGCACTCACGCAACCACACACACATTGGATGTTCCCATGAGGATTGCACAGTCAATGCAAGCACGATATCATTCCTTCAGGGATTTTTATTAGTAGGGATTACATAGTGGAGGTAGGCTGTTAGGAGGAAGTATATTGGCACATGTATTTTCCAATTTTTGTATGACAATGTGAGACGATTGTATATTGTACTGAGAGCTCTTGGATTGGAGTTTTTTATGAGATTGTTTCATGATCCATGATATATACATAATATATGATAGTGTGGTTTTTAGCTTTATTATTTCCCAGTAAAAAAATCTATGTTATGTGTGATTGATCTTTCTTCATGTGTTTGCAATTGGAGATCGTGTTTTAAATTTCTGCAAGAATTTTTGTAGAAGCGATTATGTATTTAATAGTGGCATATAATTGTTAGATCAGGAGAATCCATGAAATACATAATTTTTATTAAATTTATACATGGTACCGGAGCAAAGAAGATTGCAAATTTTGAAGCAGTAGCTAATTTGTTTGGTGGAAACAATTTGAATTTACAACAAGAATTTCTCGGTGCGACAGTTGAGTAAACATACAAATAGATTTCAATGGTTTGCGGCTAGAGTATGCACTCAAGGGAAGCTCGAACTACATTGCATGGAAGGACAGGATGGAAGTGGTGCTTGAAGATAATGGCTTGAAATAATTCATCTATACTGATGTTCCTAAGCCCACTTCGATGAATGTTGTATTACTTGACGCATGGAAAAAGAAAGTAGCGAAGACGAGAAGGATTTTGCTGGAAGGTGTACAAGACCACATTGTCTCAAGCCTTCATGGGAAAACCACTCCATATGCTATGTGCAAGGCTTTGATGGATCTTTTCCAAAGAATCAACGACCATAGGAAATTGGCGCTGAAGGATAAACTTAGAAATATCAAGATGGAGAAAGGTGACAATATTCCAAAGTATCTCACGAAGTTTGTCCAATGTCGGGATGAACTGGGGAGTGTGGGAATCACTATTAATGATGATGATTTGGTGATATTGGCTCTCTTGGGACTTCCTAAGAGTTGGCACAGTTATCAAGACTCTGTCAACGGACGGGAAAAACTGCCAGATTGGGAAATATTGTGGTCGGATCTAGTGCAGGAGGAGTTTAGGCAGAACACTAGAGATGGATCTTCATCAAAGCATGATGATGAAGAAGATTTTGTTTTAGATTCCAAGGAAAGGAAAGGGAAGGGGAAGAAATTTCCCTCAAAATCTGAGTCTAAAGGCAAGAAGCTGGATTTGTCCAAGGTGAATTGTTTTCACTATCATGGACATGGGCATCTAGCCACTAACTGCCCATAGAAGAAGAAGAATAAGAAGGTTGTTGGAGCTGCAGCTAGTGAGGCCCTTGGATCACATTTTGAACTTGATTTCTCTTTTTCATATTCTTGGTATCAAGCGTAATGGGATCAGTGTGGTATCTTGATAGTGGTGCTTCCTTCCACATGACGGGAGATAAGGAGATTTTTAGTGACTTAGAGGAGAATGATCTCCAAACACATATAGATATGGGTGACGATGGACGATACAATGTGACCTACATTGGTACCATTACCTTTGAGAGGGAGTCAGGTAAACCATTTAATTTGAAAGATGTTATGCATGTTCCAGGTCTAAATAACAAACTTGGTCTCAGTAGTGATGTTGGAGGACAGAGGCTATGATGTTGTTTTCAGCGATGGAAAATATTTCCTGCAACATAAAACAATGGGTCAAGCCAAGAGGATAGGGATTCAAGTTAAGAATATCTACAAGATGGAGGTAGAAGGATGCACTGCAATGATGGGAAAGGTAGAAAAAGTGGTGAGTCGGGATTACGGTGAATTATGGCACAGACGATTGGGCCATCTTCATCATGGAGCCTTGAAATTCATGCAACAAATATCTACTGGACTTCCAATGGGAAAACTTGCTCAGTTATATCAGTGCAAGGGTTGCACCATGGGAAAGTATGTAAAGTCCACCTTTCATGAAAAGGAAAACCTTGCTTCGATGATCCTGGAGAGAGTTCACACAGACGTGTGTGGACCATTCTTGGTTTCTTCAACAACAAAACACAGGCATTATGTTATTTTTGTTGATGAATTTTCTCATAAATGTTGCATCTTCTTCATGCAGAAGAAGGATCAAACATTATAAAAGTTCTATGAGTTTAAGGCATTGGTGGAGAAAGAGTCGGGGAAGCAAGTGAAGGCTCTAAGGAGTGATAATGGTGGAGAATACATCTCTAACGAATTCAAAGACTTCTGCAGCAAACAAGGAATTCAAAGGAAACTCATAGCCTCATAACCCACAACAAAATGGGGTCACAGAGAGGAAGAATAGAATGATCATGGGTGAAGCATGAGTGATGTTGCATGATCAGTGCCTACCAATGCATTTGTGGGTGGAAGCATGCAACATTGCGGTTTATGTCCAAAACTGTTTTCCTCATAGAGTACTTGGCATGAGTACACATGAAGAAGTTTTTACTGGTAAGAAACCAGATGTTTCTCACTTTAAGATTTTCGACTCATCTTTTTATGTGCATGTGACCAAGAACGCTAGGAAGAAGCTGGAGCTAAATGCTAAAGTTTGGATATTTGTGGGGTACACAGAAACACCCCATAACTATCGTGTGTATTTTCCTAACAACAATATGACTATTATGCGACGGGATATAAAATTCAATGAGGGGAAAGCCATGCGGTTTTCAATTGAGAGGGAGCTAGACTTGCATGCAGAGGAGGAACTATTGGCTCTGAAAGATGAGTCTCTAGATGTGGATCAGCCACAGGAGGAGGTTAGTGGAGTGGAGGAGTCCACTCACCCAGAGCCAAACATCAGAACTGGTAGAAGGCGTACCACAGAAGCTAATAGGTTGAGGCTTGATGTTGCGCAGAATGTAGGAGCCCTTACTTCATAGCATAGATAAAGACAATATCCTGATTGATTTACTAGATACATGGCTCTCATGAGAAAATGTATCGTGACTGAGAAATATTCCTTTTAGGAAGCAGTGCAGAAGCCCACATGGGTATATGCAATGGTGGAAGAGTATGACTCCATTGTCAGAAACAGTGCTTGGGAAATTGTTCCAAGTTCAGTTGATAAATCAGTGGTAGGTTCAAGATGGATCTACAAGGTAAAGTAAGCTGCTGATGGGAGTGTTGAGAAATACAAGGCCAGACTTGTGGCCCTGGGCTTCTCACAGATCGAGGAGATTGATTATGAAGAAACCTTTGCACCTGTCGCATGGTATTCTTCCATAAGAACCATCCTTGCTCTCTCAGCACGGATGGGTTGGAATATTCATCAGATGAATGTGAAGACTGTGCTTCTCAATGGGATCATTGAGGAAGAAGTGTACATTGAGTATCCTGAAGAATTTGATATCTTCAGCAACGAGTTGCATGTGTGCAAACTCAAAAGAACACTGTATGGTCTAAAGCAAGCACCCCGTGCTTGGTACACTTAGATTGACAGCTATTTCACTGGACTTGGCTTCACCAAGAGTGAGGCAGATGAAAACATATACCAAATTGTGGTGGAGGGTAAGCTTTTAACCATTTTTGTTTAAGTTAATGATTTAATATTGACTAGTGATGAGCAGCTGATACACTCATGCAAGGAGGACCTTGCAAAGGAGTTAGAGATGAAGGATATGGGCCTCCTTCATTATTTCCTTGGATTGGAAATATGGCAGCGATATGGTGAGATTTTTGTGTCTCAAGGCAAGTATGTAAGGGAGATACTGGGTAAGTTTCACATGGAGGGTTACAAACCCATGGATACTCCTCTTCCAGGAAACTGGAGGAAAGAGGATGCTACATCTGGAGAGGTAGTGGATGCTACTGTCTATCGATGTTGGTGGATTCGCTAATGTATTAAGTGAACACAAGACCAGACATATGCTATGCGGTGAACCAGCTTAGTTAAGCGATGGTTAAGCCTACCAAGCTCTTTTGGAAGGCGGGAAATCATGTCCTGAGATACCTATTTGAGTATGGCTTGTGGTATAGACAAATGGATGAGGTGAAGTTGCATGGCTTCATGGATGCAGATTGGGTGGGCAGCCCAACAGACAGAAAGAGCACATCAAGGGGTATCTTCAGTATCGAATATAGAGTTGTTTCTTGGTACAGCAGGAAACAAAGATCTATTGCACTCAGTTCAATGGAAGCGGGATACATGGCAGCAAGTCAAGCTATATGTGAGGCTATCTGGATGAGAAATATCCCGGTTGGTTTGTTTGGTTCTCATTTAGATCCTACAATGATTGATTGTGATAATCAGAGTTTCATTAAACTCTCGATTAATCTTGTGTTTTATGACAGATCTAAGCATATAGATATCCGATATCATTATATCAGATATTGTGTGTAGTGAAAGATCATGTTGCTTCAGTACATTCCTACAAAATATTAGGATGCAGATATCTTGACGAAGGCACTCACCAGGAGAAAATTCGAATACCATAATTGTTAGATCAGGAGAATCAAGGTAATACATAATTTGTATTAATTTTTTATAATTATTTGGTCATATTTTTATTCTTGGACAATAGTAGTCATTTATGTTAATCATTATTAAATTTTTCACTTATTATCTAGTCATATATTTTAGTCCTAGACTAAATTAGTCATTTTAGTTAGTAGCTTTTAGTTTGGTCATTTATTATCTAGTCCTATATTTTATCCATAAACTAAATTAGTCATTTAAATTAGTCATTTTTAGTTCGGTCACTTTAAATTGCTCAAATTTAGTAGTAATTAGCTTAAAATAATCGTGGTGACTAATTGTTTTAGTCACCTAGTCACTAATTTCATCATTTTCTACTAGTGAAATGTTGTTGATGTAGTTGATTTTTCATGTATACGTGTCTTGAAATGTTGATGATTTCTTGAGTTTGTTCTTCGTTGCTTTTTAATTGTAAGTGCTTGAACATATGTTCTTTTATATTTGATTACATATTCTTAAACTCCTTGAGTGTATTGTTGTATGATGAAAAATTGAAACTATAGTGTCAAAACTAGACACAAAACACCATAAGGCTTCAAACAGAAAATCACCATCACATGCTAGCAAAGTGTTCCTAAGACCCCCTTATTCAGATTTGGGGCGTATCTAGGAAACTTCAACACCACAAAAAAAATATATTCTTTCAATAAATATTGGAGTACATAAGTTATCAACTCCACCCTTATAACTCCCACTTTTACATTAACACATCCACTCTTATACCTTTGTATTTTAGTTCAATTTAAAATTACAACTATTGATTTACTTGACTTAATTAGCCCCCTATTAATTCAAATATCGGGTATCAGGTTCAACCAATCATTCACCTTTGATTTTAAAATTTAGAAACCATAATCTCAACTTTGAATTAACTATGAAATGGATTTGATTGACTCACTCCAAAATTTACACTTATCACTCCAAATTTACAAAATAAATTATACTTTATCTCTCCAAAATAAAAATTAAAAAATTAAAAACATCAGCCTTATTACAAAATTAATATCAATATTCACCCTTATTACTCACTTACCTTTTATACTCTCTGACTCTCCATGGACCATCCCTTGACTTCTATGAGTTTACAACAAAATTTTGAAAAACTCTTTCCAATACAATATAACATATCCAACCTAAAGCTCATATATGAGTGAGGAAACAAGATAAGGTAAATTTTTGAGTGAAGAGAGCTATTAGTGGCTTCCATTCCCATAATCGTGCAACCCCTCTTTTAGTGTCATTATTTCAGCGATAAAAAAAAAAAAAAAAACTCTTTTTACTTGTTTTCGTAGAAGTCTTAGGTCAAAATTTGTTCTTTTCAAAATAGTTTTTGGCCATTGAAAGAGTCTAGGTTAGATATGTTGCTCCTTCATTTCATTTCATCATCAACAGTTTAAAATTCATCATTTTATCATCATCACTTATAGGTCTAGAGTCAGGTTATTTCATCTCATATAGTTCAAGTCTCAAATATCTCAAGCATTTTCTTACTATGCATTCAAGTTAAAAAGGAATGGAAATCCTGACTGTCATAACTTCATGGGAATCAATTTCCCTTTACAGTTCATTTGAAAGAGGAAAGTGTTGTTAATAAAGTGTGATGGTGAGAAAAATTCATTTCTGCCCTCATTCATTTCATTTACCCTCTTTTACCCTTCATTTTTCCAAATTCTAAAGTCTAGCGCTCATTTCCCTTTAAAAAAAACCATTTTTTTTAACCTTTCAAATCCATTTTTATTTTGTTAAATAGCAGCTCAGCTCACACCACATATCATAGTGTTTAAACTTACCGCAAATACCTTTTAGAAGCAGTTCCACCCCCCATGGAAAACCTTTAAACATATCATATATTATATGATATCGTTGAAATATCACATTAAATAAACCTTACCCTTTTCTGCCTTTCCGCTTTATCTTTCCATTTTACCTTTATTAGAATCACATATCGTAGTTTCATTATGCATGTTTTAATTTTCGTCTCCCACAAACCCCTAATTGCGATAACACTTCCATTTTGTGTTGCGCCCCTTTAGCCTAAAAACATTTGAAAACCCTTATATGCTTTGAGCTGCTTATATATTTCTTTACTTAGGTGCATTTCTATTTCCGCTTTAAACTTTTGAAAGGGAACCACTTTACCTTTTCACATCACTATATCATAAATTTCATTGTTTCCACTTACCTGCGCCTTCCCAATTCCCCGGTTATGATTAAATTGGGGCCCTTACCTGTTACGTAAGTTGTCGTTGATCGCATATCACAATTCCTCTGTGAAATTCATTCATATCACTCACCCTAGCCCCCGATATGTGATAAACCATAACTCTTGATTCCTGATTACGATAAAAATCAAAGCTCCTATTTGTGATAACCTTGACTTGTGATTTGCGATAAAGACTTACCTTTCGATATGCGATTTGCGATACCAACTCCTTTTCGCGATTGCGATATAAAGTGGGACCATTTCTCCCTACCACATCATCTCTTCCCCCATATCCCATCGCATAGCGCATTATCCAATTCCAAAATGATATGTTGTTTGTTTAGACTCACCGATATACGATCTGCGATAAGCCTTTTGATCTACCAATTTGCGATAAGTCCCAAAAGATTCTAGTTGTGATTTGCGATGTGATTAGTAGGTCCTACCACCTATTACCTCCGCCATTATCTCTGCTACATGTGGTTTCCACTATTTTATACAAAAGGTTTGTTTATAAAAGGTTTTTCCGCTATTCAAAGGGTTTTTCCATTATAAAATAAAATTATTGTTTGTTGATTAATTTCCACCATTTTATCCTAATCTGCCTCCATTAAACTAGTCAAAACCACTTTATTTCCCGCTCTTCCTTTGATTCTTCCTGCTAGCCCCACCCTCAATGTGTCTTATTTTTATTTCATTCATGTGCCCAATATTCTCCTCCAAACCTATTTGCACGGGTTATTCTCTCAAAATCTCTTTCTACAAAAGAAACCCTATCACGATAGAGAAGAATCCAAAGAATGGAAAATAATGGCAGAACGTTCCTCCGGAACATATTTCCACTATACTCGTACCACCATTTCTCTCAGAAAAAACATTTTTTCACAAGGCACCAAGCAGCATTGAAGGGAAAATTCAAATATTTAAAGAAAACTAGGCAACAATTGCTGAAACTGTTTCATACTTATCAGCAAGCCTGTTTTCTGTCAAATGTAATAAAGTCCCTGTCCTTGAAGAGATTCAAAGGTCTGCTTGTTGGCAGACCCATTGTAATCTATAAATACACATAAAATATATAGAGAAGTGGTTGGTATTTGGTTGGTTGATAGTTGTTAGATAGTGGAGTTTAAGACTCTGATATCAAAGTGGAGCTATTGTAAATATTTTTAATGAAATTAAGGATTTTGCAGCAAATATTTTGAGATTCCTATGGTATTACTCTTGAGAATTGTTTTCCTCTTTGTTACTCCATTTCCATTATAGTTTATGTATGTTAATCTTATTATTTTTATAAACAGAAATAATTATTTATATTATTTGTTTATTAAGATTTTCATAAGTGTGTCTTTTATCTGATGAATGAATTCAGTAAAATGCTCATTTAGACCCCTACCTTTTTCTACCACTATACACAATGACAATTTAAGTATGCTCAAAATTTTACCTACCTGACCTCACTCTGTTCTCTAAAATTCAGTCTTTGAAATCAGCTTTAGTTTCTCTTATCCTTATTCCTATACAACATCCCAATTACCAATCAAAATTAGTCATTCAAATATATATATATATATATATATATATATATATATATATAGCCTAAAATCTCATGGTACTCAGCCATTCATTGAATACTTAAAGTGACATAGAAAGATTCCTCTATGGCCTAGGTAGGGCTAGCTACCTAGCCAAAAGGTTGGTTTGTGGTTACCTTTCTTCAATCATATTTTCAGCCTAGGAATTTGGGGAGAGTGATAACATTTCTGGTGCCGTTGTCGGGGAGCGATTTCTAAACATTCCCTGGGAAAGAATGAAAAATATTAGCTCTGATTTATGATGGTGAACAATGATCAGACATAAGAAGGCTAAATAATTCACCTGGAAAATCTAGTGGTAAATAATCCAAAAATTCAAAGTGTTCATGGTGACTCCACTTCTCAAATATCTATAAATTGAAAAACTTGTTGGGGACTTCAATGTTTTCAAAATGGGTTCAACTGCAAGAAGAAATGTCATGTATGCTCCTATGGATCAATCTCATATCCCTTGCTTTCCAAATCCTATTCCTTATGTTGATTGGTTATCTTATCTTCCCATGTTCAAAGATGAAAAGAAATATGATGTTGCCTTGAATTTGATCAAGTTTCATATACATAGACTGAAAGTTAAGTTTCCTGAGTATTTCTTAATGAAGATATTTATGGCTACTATGGAAGAAAAATAAATAACTTGGTATGATTGGTTGAAATCAGCTAGCATATGTTCTTTAAAGGATTTTCATTCAGTATTTTTTGAGAATTATAAAGAGCATTATCCATATTTGTTGCTGGTACAAAATTGTTGTGATTATTTTTAGGGTTTCATTCAACATCTTGAAAGTGTTGATGAGGATCTAGAACTTATGGATTATGAAATCAAGTATCCCTTCATGATTTCTCTTCGCAAAAAGAATCAAAAGTTTCCTCTTTGGATGAAAAATACTAAAATCAAGAAAGATAAATGAAAATTTCAGATCCTGAAAATTAAAATCAGCGAGCCAAAGTTAATTGCTATAATAATCAGTCTTCCCCTCTATATGAAGATGAGATAAATCAATTCTTGAACAACCATGTTACAGCCCAAGAAAATTCATATTTTCAGTGTTCACATAATCAAGAATGTGTGAGTTAATCTTCTTTGATTATTGAAAATGAAAATCTGAATTTAAATTATGACAGTCATGAGATCGATGAAAATATATAGGAAAATGTTGTTAGTAAATAAATTTATGAAGATGATTTCATGCAAGAAAATCAGCCAACAAGCACAATTTCCTTTCATGAATAAGATAATATTGTTATGTTTAATAATATTGAAGAATTTTTTCTGTTCTAAGAAGATTTTGAATATGAATTGGAGGAGTATGAATCCAAGAAAAACAGTATGCCAGAGATAGAATTAGAGTTTCTCATGCTTAAAGAACTGACAACCAACACTTAAAAAGAAGAAATTCATAATTCCTTATGCCTTCATATGGAACAAAAACCAAGTATTCTTTCAAATCAAAATGAAGGAAGTACTTGTATTTTTACGGATGGATTTCAAGACAAGGTAACATTTCAAATTGAAGATCCTTATGTTGATTTGTTGCAACCAATAGGGATGAAAATTTTTATTATATTTATGCATCATGAGTACTTCTTCAGTGAATACTTGGAGTGACCTATCTTTTGTTTTCTCTTCCTAATCAAGGAAATTGTGAGCAAGACTCAAGTAAGTATCCATCTACTCGATTGGTTACAATAGAAGGATCATATCATATGATTGTATATATATCTTAATCATGAAGGTGGTTATCATCAGGATTTGAAGCCCAAGATGAAGGCCCTAAGATCTTGATTGTCTGCTACCATAAATGAGTTTGTAAATTTGTTTTAGTTAGATTCGGTTGTCAAGTTAGAGTCAAGTCAGTTCTTGAGTCAAAATCATTTCAGTTTTGTCTAAGTTTTTCAACTTCTAGTTTTGACTCCATTGCTCGATGCTAAGGCTACTTGGTCTACATTTTTCTTGACACCTCTTGAAGGAGTTTCCATCCCCAGCTAAAGCCAATGTTTGTTTCAGTATTTAGTGATAAAACATAACTCTTTTTAGTTGTTTTCCTAGAAGTCGTAGGTCAAAATTTGTTCTTTTCAAATTAGTTTTCAAAATAAATTTTGGTCACTGAAAGAGTCTAGGTTAGATATGTTTCTCCTTCATTTCATTTCATCATCATCAGTTTCAAATTCATCATTTTATCATCGTCACTTAGGGGTCTAGATTTAGGTTATTTCATCTCATATAGTTCAAGTCTTAAATATCTCAAACATTGTCTTACTGTGCATTCATGTTAAAAAGGAATGGAAAACCTGTCTGTCAAAACTTCAAGGGAATCAATCTGCCTTTTCAGTTCAGTTGAAAGAGGAAAGTGTTTCTGATAAAGTGTAATGGTGAGGAAACTTCATTTCTTCCCTCATTCATTTCATTTACCCTCTTTTACCCTTCACTTTCCCAAATTATAAAGACCAGTGTTGATTTCCCTCAGAAAAAAACATTTTTTAGCCTTTCAAATCCATTTTTATTTTATTAAATAGTAGCTCCGCTCACACCACAATAGCGATATCATATTGTTTAAACTTACCGAAAATACCTTTTAAAAGCAGCTTCGCCCCCCATGGAAAACCTTTAAACATATCATATATTATATGATATCGTTGAAATATCATATTAAATAAGCCTTACTCTTTTCCACCTTTCTGCTTTATCTTTCCACTTTACCTTTATCGCAAACGCATATTGCAGTTTTATAATGCATTTTGTAATTTCCATATCCCACAAAACCTTGATTGCGATAAAATTTCCATTTTGTGTTGCACCCCTTTAGCCTCAAAACATTTGAAAACCCTTATATGATTCGGGCCACTTATATATTTCTTTACTTAGGTGCATTTCCATTTCCACTTTAAACTTTCGAAAGGGACCCACTTTACATTTTCGCATTGCTATATCATAAACTTCATTGTTTCCACTTACCTCTACCTTCTTGATTCCCCGACTGAAATTAAAGTGGGGCCCTTACCTATTATGTAAGTTGTCACTTATTGCATATCAAAATTCCTATGTGCCATTCATTCATATCACTCACCTCGATCCCCGATATGCGATAAACCATAACTCTTGATTCCTTGAATTACGATAAAAGTGAAACCTACGATTTGCGATAACCTTGACTTGTGATGCGATAAAGACTTACCTACCAATATGAAATTTGCGATACCAACTCCTTTCCCTAATTGTGATATAAAGTGGGACCATTTCTCCCTGCTACGTCATCTCTTCCCCCATCACCCATTGCATATCACATTATCCAATTCCCAAATGATATGTTGTCTATTTCAACTCACCGATATATGATCTACGATAATCCTTTTCACCTGCCGATCTACGATAATTCATGAAAGCTCCCGGTTGCGATTTGCGATTCGATAAGTAGGCCCTACCACCTAATACCTCTGCCATATCTCTGCTCCACATCGTTTCCACCATTCTATCAAAAAGGTTTTTTTACAAAAAAAATTTCTGTTATTCAAAGGTTTGCGCCATTATAAAAGAAAAGGATTAATGTTTGTTGATTAATTTCTACCATTTTATCCTAATCGGCCTCCATTAATCCAGTCAAAACCACTTTATTTCCAACTTTTCCTTTGATTCTTCCTGCTAGCCCCACCCTCAACGTGTCTTATTTTTATTTCATTCACGTGACCAATCCTCTCCTCCAAACCTATCTGCATGGGTTATTCTCTCAAAATCTCTTTCTCCAAAAGAAACCCTATCATGACAAAGAATAAGCCAAAGAATGGAAAACAGCAGCAGAACGTTCCTCCAAAACAGATTTCCACTATACCCGCACCACCATTACTCTCAGCGCGAGCACGTTTTCACAAGGAACCAAGCAAAATTGAAGGGAGAGTTGAAATATTTACAGAAAACCAAGCAACAGTTGCTCAAGAATTTTCATTAGTATCAGCAAAACTGTACAACATGACCTACACTTCAGGATCAGAAATTGCCACATCAAGCATGGTTGTTGGGTTTGATAAACTTCAGATGAGTGCTCAGTTAAATATTTATAAGTGATGTAATAAATAGAAACATATTTTCTCATATTTTCTTTCAAATGTAAAAAATTTCCTATCCTTGAAGAGATTTGAAGGTCTAGCTTGTTGGCAGACCCATTGTAATCTATAAATACACAAAAAATAGATAGAGAAGTAGTTGGTAGTTGGTTGGTTGATAGTTGTTATATATTGGAGTTTGAGACTCTGATATCAAAGTGTAGCTATTGTAAATATTTTTAATGAAATCAGGGATGTTGTAGAAAATATTCTGAGATTCCTGTGGTATTACTCTTGAGCATTATTTTCCTCTCCATTACTCCATTTGCATTACAGTTTTTGTATGTTAATCTTACTAGTTTTATAAATAGAAATCATTATTTCTATGCTCTGTTTATTAATATTTTCATAAGTGCGTCTTTATTCTGATGAATGAATTTAGTAAAATGCTCATTCAGACCCCTGCCTTTTTCTACCACTATACACAATGACAATTTATGTTAAAAAATTTTACCTACCCAACCTCACTCTGTTCTCTGCAATTCAATATTTGAAAACAACTTTAGTTTCTCTTATTCTTATTCCTATACAACATCCCAATAACCAATCAAATTTATTCATTCAAATCTTATATATATCTATATATATAGCCTAAAATCTCATGGTACTTGACCATTCATTTAATGCTTAAAGTGACATAGAGAGAGCCCTCTCTAGTCTAGGTAGGGCTAGATACCTGGCCAAAATTTTGGCTTGAGGTTACCTTTATTCAATCCTATTTTCAACCTAGGAAGTTGGGGAGAGTGATAACACCCTTGACATTCGATCAATCCTGATCTTCAACTGCATACACAATTACCAGTTCCAACATTCCTTTCTTTCTAATTCCTATTCTTTGTCTCTGTTATGCATACCCACTTCACTTCACAATCTTAAAGTGAGTAATAAACGTGGAATAGGCCTCTTAAACATTTTCACTACTCGTCTACCAAATATAAATAATTCCATTTGCATCTAATTCAGGGGAGCTTACTACTTCTTTAAAACTATGCAATTATGACTTTACTGATGTTGGTGCAAAGGTGGAACTGTGAATCTCATTTCCAGGAAAAACTACTATGGTTGCTGATGAGGTATTTGTGAATGTACAATATACTTCTATTGTTATTACATTCAAGATCCGCAGGAAAGAAAATTTTTTGTTGTCCATTAACAGGTTTAATGGCCGTATAAAACCTGCAGAATCTACTTGGCGTATTGATGAAAATTAACTTGTGGTGAGCCTCAAGAAGAATGATGCAGATGTGAAATGGTTAGAAATTCTGGAGGCATGGCACTTCCTATCTATAGGATTTTAGGAACTATTAAAAGGGACATTTGTGTACCTTTTTGGATATTCCTCATAAATCAAGTGGGCAGTTGCTAGAGAACTAGCACTTGATTTAAAGTATACTCCTCTTTGGACGAACCAATTGTTGGAGGAAGTGACAAAAAAGAATCTTCATGATTTGGTGATAGACAAGGGAGAATATTTTGTGGCAGAAAATGAGGTTGTAATGTTAGAAAATATTAACACAAATGTACGAGCAGTTTTGGGACATTAGGAGGAACATTTTCAACAGAAAAAATACTTTAGAAATGGAATAACCTTCATGTTGGGATAATTTTTTTTGGTTTTCTCAAAGTGAAGCTAAAGATGAAGTTTCAAATGAGAAGGAAGATTCACTTGGGATGTCGTGGTGACTGGCCTAACCTCCTGCCTCTATGATGGAGTCCTTCAGAAAAGTATGTTGAAGTAGCTATAGCTTAGCAACTCTATTGAAGATGATTATAGGACTAGCTAATGAAAGCGTTGTTATTCATGCTTGCCTTGGTTCATTGAAATTGGTTTACAATTTAAATAAATCCATGAAAAAATTGCTCAACGATTCCTCAGATCCAATCATCCATTGTTTCTTAGAAACATGTATTCCATCATTAGTTTCTTTTGGTATATAATATTCGATTGAATGTAATTCAAACCAAAATTAAATCAAGTATTTAAAACAAAACCACCATGCATCATCAAGCTCAGACCACACCACATATCCTTCACCAAACCGTTCATGGAATCAATACATGGTTTCTCAAAACCATTCACCCAAAATCAAATCACTTACCATCAAACCATGCTTATCACACAAAACCATATGCTCCTATGATTTACAACGAAGACAGATTATCCAACACAGGAAATGATTTTGCATCAATGTCACCAGCTTGACCTGAAGTCAAATCCACCATTAAATTCTACAGAGTAATTACTTATTTATGTAATCATTGATTGTTGGAAACCATACAAAATATAACATCCTTGCACTCATGTTCCATCACAAAAATTGTATACACTTTCCATATTTCCAGGCATGTCTAGTAAAATAGTCCTGGCCCAAGCCTATTTTCTCTGATAGAAAATGAAGATATTAAAATAAAATATCAGAGAAATAAACATGGCAAAAAAGGCTTTACAAGCCTCAATGGATTGTATTCATCTCTCATTCACATAAAAAATTATAATGATACAACATATAAATACATCAAGAGTATGTCTCAAGATAGTGTGTCTATTTTGGACACTCAATAACTTTGGTTGAGTAAATATCTCAACCTATTAGGTCCCTATATTACTATTTTAGTCCCTTATTGTTATTGTTGTACCCCTGTAACCCTAATATTATTATTATTATGCCCTTACATTATTATTGTTAGGTCGGCTATGATTATATTATGGACCCATGGACTCCTATATATAGAAGGAGGTTTTGGTCATTTTTATCATCCAATAATTGTTCATTCATGTAATGTATTGGAGGTTTCCCCCTCGAAGTGTCTTATTTCTAAGGCGTTGATATCTCTTTTCTTCTATTTTTGAGCTAGTTTCACAACATTTGGTATCAGAGATTTGGATTCTAGGGTTTCGCTGCTCCAAACTAGTCATCGTGGAATTTTTGCTATAACTATTTTTCTATGAAGTTTCAGAAGCTGAAATTTTTAGAGAGCAAAGCCGAAATCTTGAAGAAAATTTTTGAAAATTTCAGAGCTCGGTTCTCAATATTTTCGGAGATATGATATGTGGAAGTTAGGTCATTTTGCAGGCTCCTGAATTTAACCTAAATAGGTAATCACAGAATTTTCACTATAATGTTTTTTCCACGAGAGTTAAGAAGCTGAAATTTTCACAGAGAGAAGCCAAAATCTTGAGGAACATCGTCGCCAAATTTCAGATCTTTTTTCGCAATAGTTTCAGAGATATGGTCTCTAGAAGCTAGGGATTTTTTAGGCTCCCGAATTTCATCTCAAAGAGATCAACATGAGAAAAATGTCATAACTCCCTCTTTGAGCATCAGATTGGGATTTTGTAAAAAGTGGCCGCAATTACACGGATTTTATTTTTCGGTATATCAATTTTAGAGCCACAGGAGGAAACAGTGAAACGTGGCAAGTCATACAAGTTCTCTCTACTGAACTAGTCCATAATTAAGTCATCCTGGGAGATTTGGCATAACTTTGTCTTGAAGAATCAAAATCAGGTCAGACCTATGGCGTTCAAAAGAAGATTCATAGGGCTAATTTAGGGCTGAATTTTAGATATTGAAGATCCAAAATCGCAAAGATAATTCAGTTTCAATATCGAGCTCCTCAAAAGCAGGAAAAAGGTTTGTATTTTTTTCGAATTACATAAGTCTCTTAGTTTGAATTTATTCCAAGGGCATATTGAAGAATAGATATTAGTATTGGGTTCTAAAATGCCCCCTAAAAATAATTCAACACCCATTAAGCCTTCAGAAGGCTCTACTATGACTCATGAAGACGAAGAAACACAACATGAGATATCAAAATTACAAGAGCAAGTGCACCAAATTTCGTTATCGCAAAGAGCAACAAAAAATGAAATGGAAGTTCTAAAGAAAGGCATGGAAACTAAGATGGCTGGTTTGAAGAAAGGTGTGGAAGTTAAGATGAATGGTTTTGAAGCTAAGATAGATGTCATGGAAGTGGGAATAGAAGCTAAGATGGATGGCATGGAAGCTAAGATCGATGAAAAAAAGAAAGACAACATTGAAAACATGAAGAATGATTTGGCAAAGTTGATACAAGAAATTTTTCGTAATGGCGAAAAGATAGTAGAGGAAACTCATGATGAGAAAAAAATAAATTTTAATCGTGATTTCATAAACTCTAATGTTGGATGGAAGAACCACCATATTCCAATGATGGATATGAGGAAGTTTGATGGCAAGGATCCTGTAGCATGGATACTACAGATGGAGCAATATTTTGATCTCAATAATGTGCAAAACACACAAAAGGTACGCATTGCAACTTTACATTTAGAACAAAATACATTTGAATGGTATCGATGGCTTTGTTCCCATAAAAAAATTGTCACCTAGTCAATTTTTATGGAGGAAATTATAGCACATTATGAGGATACAAAAACCAACACCTTCTTTAGCCAAATGATAACTCTCAAACAAAAGGGTTTAGTGGCAGTGCACATTGAGGACTTCCAAAAATTGAATATAAGGGTAACTGACATTCCAGAGGACCACAGGATTAATGTCTTCATATGGACTTTAAAGGATAACATCCAACATGAAGTTCGCGTTTGAGAACCTGGTTCATTGGAAAAGGCATTCAGGTTGGCAAGAAAAATTAAATGTAAAATTATGGCAACAAGGAAGCCTACCACTCACATATATAAAGATGGAAGTGTTGCTACTGCTAGAATTCCACCACCTACAAGATTGACACCACAACAATTGGAAGAAAAAAGAGCAAAAGGGCTTTGCTACAGTTGTGATAGAAAATACACTAAAGGTCATAAGTGTGCTGAGAAGAAATTATTTTACATATATTGCGAAGAGGAAGAATAAAATGAACAAGAATCTTCAAAATAATAAGATATACACCAGGAACCAACCCTAGAAGAGGAAGAAATGAGTCTCACCATATCATGTAATGCATTGGCAGGAATTACCACTCCTCAAACTCTCAATATAGAAGGACATATCAAGAAGAAAAAGGTAATAGTGTTGATTGAATTGGGTAGTACCCATAATTTTATTCATTGTAAGGTAGCCAAGGAATTGAATTGTTTCCTATACCCAACACTAGAATGTCAAGTGATGGTTGCAAATGGAGGAACTATAAATTTCTCTATAAAATGCCATAATATCAAGCTAACCATGGGGGAATATGTATTGAATAGTCCAATGCTTTCCATTCCTATGGGAGGTGTTGATGTTGTCTTAGGAGTACAATGGTTCCAATCTTTGAGACCCGGTAGCTTTTTAAGTTTCAAGAAATTTTCTTGAAATTTTTTTGAAAGGAAAGGAAGTTGAATTGCAGAGTTATCAAAGGCCGGGAAATATAATAATCTCTAATGTCATGACAAAGCTTCTAAAGAAAAAACCAAAGTAAATAATTGCACAATTATGCTCACTAGAAGTTCCAACATCAAAATCATCTATTTCTGCAGATCTCCAACAAGTCTTGGAAAATCATTCCAAGCTGTTTGAAACTCCCAAAGGACTCCCACCTATTCATGACCATGATCGTGCTATTCATTTGATTTCAGGAAGTGTTCCTCCAAACATCAGGCCTTATAGATATCATTATGTCCAAAAGAGCAAAATTGAACATATGATTGCAGAAATGTTAGAGGTGGGTATAATTCAACATATTCAAAGTTCTTTCTCTACTCCTGTAGTATCGGTACACAAGAAGGATGGATCATGGCGAGTGTGTCCGGATTATAGGGAGCTCAATAAGATCACCATTAAAGATAAATTTCCCATTCCTGTGATTGATGAATTATGGGATGAATTACATGGAGAAATTTATTTTACCAAGTTGGATCTTCGTTCAAGATATCATCAAATTAGAATGAAGACTGAAGATATTCCAAAAATAGCATTTCTAACTCATGAGGGTCATTATGAATTTTTGGTCATGCCTTTTGGCCTTACCAATGCACCCTCTACATTTCAAGGGCTGATGAATTCCATTTCAAACCCTTCCTTAGAAAATTTGTGCTAATATTTTTTGATGATATACTAATCTATAGTAGGTCTTGGAAGGATCATGTTGAACATGTTGACAGGGTGCTCAAACTATTGCAGGAGAAACAATTATATGCAAAAACATCCAAATGTTTCTTTGGAGTACAAGATGTGGAATATCTGGGTTATATTGTATCTCATGAGGGTGTGAAGGTAGACCCTAACAAAATTAAAGCCATTAAGGAATGGAAAGTCCCCAAAACCGTAAAGCGGTTGCGAGGATTTCTCGGGTTAACAAGGTATTATTGAAAATTTGTTAAGAATTATGGGAGAATAGCAGCATCTATAACAACATTATTGAAGAAACATGCATTTTCATGGACTCCTAAAGAAACTAAGCCCTTTGAACATCTTAAAGAGGCAATGTGCCTAGCACCGGTCTTAGCTACGCCAGACTTCACAAAAACCTTTATTGTGGAATGTGATGCCTCGAAATGGAATTGGTGTGTTTAATCACGAAGAAGGAAGACCCATTGCTTTTGAAATTCGTCCAATCAAAGGAAAGTATTTACATAAAGCTATTTATGAGAAGGAAATGTTAGCAATACTACATGCACTAAAGAAATGACGACCTTACCTAATGGGAAGACACTTCAAGTTAAAAACTAATCATGATAGTCTTAAACACTTTTTGGAACGAAGACTATCTTCAGAAGAGTAGCAAAAATGGGTTACAAAGATTTTGGGTTATGACTTTGAAATAATCTACAAAAAAGGGAAGCTAAATGTTGTTGCAGATGCACTCTCTAGAAAGAATGAAGAGGTGGAAGTATTGCTTTGTTCCATTTCTATTATCCAACCAGATTGGATAACCGAAGCAAGGGATCAATGGAATTAGGACGAAGAATTGTGGACACTCAATCAAAAGTTGCAACAAGATACTAGTACATCTGATACATTTAGATGGAAAAATTATTCCTTATGGTACAAAGATCACTTATATCTTTATAAGAATTCCCAACTAAAACAAAAGATTGTTTTGGAATTGCACACTTCTCCTTTAGGAGGACACTCGGGATTTTTAAAAACTTACCACAGGGTGAAGAAATAATTGTTTTGGGATGGCCTTAAATCTGATATTCAAAATTTTGTGGTGGAATGTTTGGTTTTCCAACAAAATAAAGTTGAGACAATTAAGACCCCGAGTCTTCTACAACCTTTATCCATTCCAAGTCAATGTTGGGGGGAGATTTCAATGGATTTTATCGCAGGTTTACCTAAGCCCGAAGGAAAGAGTGTCATCATGGTGGTAGTTGATAGACTTACCAAGTATTCACACTTTTGTGCATAATGTTATCCATTTAAAGCAAGTACAGTTGCTACTACATTTATGGACACAATTCAAAAGCTACATGGAAACCTAAAGGTAATTGTGAGCAACATAGATCCCATTTTTACTGGAAATTTTTGGGCAGCGTTATTCTCTTGTTTGGGTACTCAATTAGCTCATAGCTCATCTTATAATCCTCAATCCAATGGTCAAACTAAGATAGTGAATAAGCATTTGGAAGGATATCTTCGTTGTTTTGTATTTGATAAACAAACACAATGGGTCAAGTGGTTACCTCTCATTGAATGGTGGTATAGCACTTCTTTCCATATTGTAGCAAAAATGACCCCATTTATGGCACTTTATGGATATCATCCACCTTCCATCACATCATCCTTAAGAGAAAATTCGAAGTTTCATGCAGTGGAATATCACATCAAGCATCAACAAGAAGTTCTCCAACTCTTAAAGGATAACCTAAATTTGGCACAAAATCAAATGAAACAACAGGAAAATCAACATCACAGCGAGAGAATTTTTGATGTAGGAGATTGGATATTTTTACAGCTACAACCATACAAACAAATGTCCCTCAAGTAAGATAAGAAGGATAATAAATTATCGCCAAAGTACTATGGTCCTTACAAGGTGTTGCAAAATATTGGTACTATGGCATACAAATTGGAGCTTCCTGCTTCTTCGCGAGTGCATCCAAGTTTCCATGTTTCATGCTTAAAAAAGGTTATAGGTGAAAATTTTCCATTTCAAACAATATTTCCAAAAATTGATGAGGAAGTAAAAATAATATTGGAACCTGAAGCGGTCATGGAAACAAGAACTCGACAGCTACGAAATCGATAAATTTTAGAGTATCTCATAAAGTGGAAGAACTTACCCACTAAAGATTCTACATGGGAGGATGAGAATTTTATACAGAAGCACCCAGAGCTACTCAAGTGTTGAGGACAACACTTTTTTGAAGGAGAGGGGCATGTTAGGTCCCTATATTACTAGTATAGTCCCTTATTGTTATTAGTGTAACCCCCTTATTGTTATTATTGTACCGTTGTAACCCCCATTTTATTATTATTGTGCCCTTACATTGTTATTGTTAGGTGGGTGTTACACTAAAATTTGTCACCATGACATTTTAGTACTCCCTTAGAAGTCTACAACATCAAAGTTCATAAATTCAAGCCTTGAAATTAAGAGAAAAGCTCATAAAATTCTTAAAAACACTTGTACCGTACTTTCTCTTAACATTGCGAGTGGTGCCGCACTTTTTTTCTCTAAATCATGTGGAGCTAAACACACTTTTTATTCATTAAAGGTGCGGACCCCTGTAAAAGGTAAAACAAAGGCAGAAAGTAACATTTAGAAGCCCATCAGTCAAATCTGGAAGCTTCTAGAAGCAATTATCCGGTCGAAGGTTCACTCCTATCATGTATGTTCATTCCTCCATTATGGGAGCCTACCCCTTGGTTTATGGAACTTAATCCCTTGATAAGGGGACTCTATCCCTTCCATTTTGGAGCTATAACCACTTTCATTTTCCTATAAATTGATGTTTTAGTTCAGTTTTAAGGGATGGAGACTTTGAGAATTGGAGTTAGACTTTGAGAATTTTTGAGGAGAAATGCTGTAGAAACTCAGACTCTCTTAACTAATCATTATATGGGAATGATTACACACCCATGTGAATTTTAGCTGAGAGAGTCCAAAGCTTGTCAGAGTAAAGGAAACGCCTGTTCCGAACCCCAAGAAGGCCTGTACGACATCAAGGCGGACACAATTGTAAGGCTCCTATATATTAAAGATAATACAAATGAATATTGTTTTCTCAATGAGTTATTTAATTAATTATCTCATTTCTTGAATTCCTTGATCATCTTCATAGATGTTTGATTCATGAATTGATTTATTATGCAGGTTCTTTTGATCTTTTCTTGTGTTTGTGATTGCAGATCCTTGACAATGACTTTCTTCAAGCCACTGGAAAGAAGATCAGCGTTGGACTACAAGTAGGTTTCTAAAACCCTGTTATAATTAATTCCATGTAAAACAATATCTAGAGAAAATGGTTTTTATTTGTCCGTTTGTTACTAGCTATCCGTAGGACACTTGGAAGGTCTGTCTTGTCTGCAAGAACGACTTATCCGTCCAAAAAAATGGCGACTCCACTTGGGAATGGATCTTGAACTTTGATTTCTTTTATTTTTGACTTGTGAATCTATTTTTCTGATTTTGATTGATTGATATTGGCTTGGGTAATTTATTCCTATAGAATCCCTGAAAAGTGCTTTAGATTTTATTATTTTTCTTTTATTTTTTTGTTATCCGCACTTTTCTTTTAGAAAGAGTGCGGGCCTCTCCACTCTTTTCTTGTATAAACAGTGCGGGACCGCACCTGTTTACACTGAAACCTGCGGACCTTGTGAAAATTCTTAGAAAACCTTAAAATTCTATTTTTTGGATCAGTTTGTTAGATTCTCAGTATATACCCAGACTTGTATTTTCTGTCAGAAAGCCTTGTGTGAATTTCTTTTCAACACTCCTAAAATCTCATCAGTCTCCGTTAAGTTCATTGGGTGTTTTGAGTTTCTTTTTTGGAGAAATTCTTAATTTTTTTTCCTTTCGTCATTACTTTAAGGTTTGTCATAGTCTCTTAACAATTTTTCATCTTTTTTCTTTTGTTTTTGCAAAAAAAAATCCCCCTCATTCACCTGGGGGGGGGGGGGGATAAATTGTGTCTGAGTGTTAAACGCCTTTGAGTGTTTTTTATTTTTTGATCTTTGGAACTCTCACCCAATTTTCTTTACTTACACTTGATTGGTTCTTATATTACATTAGAATCATCTTGTGTTTGAGAATTCTATTGCATAGATTACATTTGCATAGTAAGAATTCTCATTTTCAGAATATGAATGAAAAATGTGCATAGATTACATTTGCATACTTTTCAAGTGAATTGTGCATAGATTACAATTGAATAGTTTACATTCTAAAAAATCAATCGTAGATTTAGATCAGTTTCTTTAATTTGAATTTACATGTTTTATGCTTGTTTTAAAAACACAAAAATTAAAAAAATGGAATTGATTAGCATTAGTTTTTCTTGATGAAATTAGTGCATTAGAGAATTTGTTATATTTTCTCTTATTTATCAATTTTTGCATTGTTGGAAGTGAATGGAAACTCTCTCCTTACTTTAGTTAGGATTCATCAAATTGAAAATATTACATTATCATATTCGATTGCATTCAGTTTTGGGTCGGGTCATAACACCATTGGTTTCATATCTATTTACCCTTTGAGTAATAACAGCCTAAATAACACAGTGCTTAATTAAAATTCATCTAGAAATTTTTACATTTTTAGGGATCTTTCCACCAATATAGCTCAGTCTAGTGTCTTGGAATAGGTTTTAGTTAACTCTCCAAGACAGTAAAACAAACAAGTAGTCGATCTTGCGGTAGGAAAAATTCCAATTGTTGCATGTATGCTCTGGGAAGCTCCTCTTAAAGGAGTCAAGCACGAGATCATATCCAAACCAGTGAGGTAATCAATCCTTCCTCATTGGGAACGATAGAAGATATACACGTATTAACAATGGTAAACCTCAGATTTACCATTGTTGAAGAGCCTCAGGTCACTTTTCGGTAAAACTTGGATTATGTCAAGGAACCTTCAAGGAGATTGAGCTTTGTTACTTTTCCCTTGCGTGTGTGTCGGATCGTAGATTGTTCCCCTAGGTATATTTGTTTCTATTGGTAACCTTAGTGGCCATAATCTATAGGATTATTTCCCAAGGTGATGGTGTAGGGAAGATCCCACTGTACCTGGAACAGACATTGGCTAGACTCACTTGGACTCTCTGGAGGATTATCTTCACTCGAGATGGCATAGTGGAGAAACTTGCACTAGTATGTTTCATTAAGCAGGTTGTCAGGGTAACTGTTCCAACCGCCATTTCTACATTGAAATTCTACGATGTTGGATTTAATCACCAACTAGTGTTTTTAGTGTGAGAATCTACTGTTTGTGTGTGGTTTGACTCCTAGATTTTTTAGCGCATGTTCATTTGTTTGTTTTTACTTTTTAGAGACCATAGGTGTGAATTGTGAATTTTAATTGTTAGGTGTGAATTTTGAATTGTTAATTTTAGTTTTAAAATTGTTAATAAAATTCACTGAAGTTGAATATAATGGCAACTGTTTCAGAATTTACCAACCAAGGAATCCCTCTTAATGAGAATCCTAGTACTTTTCCTTGCTTTGGAAATGTTGGTCCTCCTTATATGGCTACATTGTCATTACCTGGATTTACAATAGGTTTACCAGTATGGTTATTTTCAACTTCGTTGGCCCCGAATACTCAAATTTTTCCACCTCAACCGAACGATTCACCTCAACAAAGTTCACCATCTCAACATCACCAACCTTCCGTTGACCCTTTACCTTCTTCGCCCAATATGTCTTCCTCCCTTTCTTCATCTTCGCTTGGTAAAAGCCTTAACGCTATTAACCAGGTGACTAAGAAGAAGAAGAAAGGGAAGAAGAAGAAGAAGAAGCAAGATAATAAAGAAGTCAACCAGTCAACCATGGTTGTAAGTGTTATTCATGTCGAGGAAACCTCCAACATGCATCGTAAACCCAAATTCCCTTGAAATATTTGTAAGGGTGACCACTTCCTTATCAATTTTCCTGGTATTCCAAAGGTCTTGGAAGTGTGGTAAAAAAAATATCATCAACTTTCCATTGATCCATCAACCAGTGATAGTCAGGTTCTTGGGACAAAGGGTAAAGTCAGGTTTCCTTGTAGGTTATGCAAAGGGAGTCATCAAACTCACATTTGTCCTCACATGGATGAAGCCTCAAAATTGTTGGAAAACCTTACTATTCCACAGCATGAACTTCCAACTGGTTACCATCAACTTTCTCCCAACCTACTGTCAACTGACAGAGGGATTGATCTAATTCCAAGTACAGTCAATCCCACTCTTCCATTGGAGAGTGAAATTCATATCACTCAGGTTGATGATCCATTAGTTGATCAAGTGGTTGATTTGATTTCACATTCGGTCGATCCCACTCTCCCTGAAGAGAGTGAACTTCATACCACTCTGATTCTTCTTGTTACATTATATTATTCTATGCCAGGGGGAATTTCACCTGTTCCTACAGAACCCCCTCCAAGTACCGAGGTCTTCTCCTTTGAATGGAATAGACTGACAGAACCTCGTCTTCCTTCTTCCATCCATTTCCAAATAATTGTGCAGACTTGTCATAAGAATGTATGCCGCACGCATGTAGATGAAGGTGCTTCTGTTAGTATTTTATCCTCAACTTCTTGGAAAGCTTTAGGTTCCCCTCAGCTTGTGCCTATTACACAGAATCTGAAAGCTTTTAATAGAACCATTAGTGAACCTTTAGGGATCCTTCCTAAGTTTTCTATTACTTTGGAAGGAAAAACTGTCTGTATCGATATTATGGTAGTTCGAGGCCCCTTGTATTTAAATTTACTCCTTGGGTGAGACTATGTCTATGCAATGAAAGCTGTTGTATCGACACTCTTTTGCATGATGTCTTTCCCTCACAATGGAAACATTGTGACTGTTGGCCAGCTTTCATTCACTAGTCTAGATTCGACTACCAATAATCTGACACCCCTAAATGTTCCTCATACTAAGGTGGTATCTACCCTGCCACGGGTTAATTATGTGGCAACCAGTCCCATGTTTTCAGTTACTGATGCAAGCGAGCCTCTCACTGTTTGCTCGACTTCCTTTGACTTAGATCCGGTAATTGACATGAAAAACTCTATCAGATTACTTGAAAAAAAATTTCTTATCCCTTTTGAGTACCTTGACATGTGTTCTGTTATTGCCAAAATCCACCTTAGGCTGAAGGAAGGCGGGATTCAAGGTAACATCAAACCACGCTTAGTCTGGTAGTTAGCCCTACTAGAACAGGAGAGGGCTCTCTCCGGGTCAATCTCAGGGAAAATGTATCAATAGGGCTTGAGATGACTGAAATTAATGCTAATTTTAGGCTAGGTATATAAATCAAGGAGTTTGGAATGATTTTTTTGGTTTTTGTCGAAAACAAAGAAAAAGGCAGTTTTGGGTCCGGGGATCAGGCCTAGTTTTTGCAGAATTCTTATTGGGGCAGGAAAAGCGATGGTTTTGATGTTTTGAATTGAAAGGACGGATGGTTTAGACCGCTGAGGGGCTGAAGAGGGAAAAAGAACTCATGGATCCTCCCAAAACAGATGAAAACATGTAAAATCAAGCAAAATAAAAGGCAGAGCAGAGCAAGCTACTGAATTCTACCTTTAACACTGATTTGCTTAATTTAAGAAGATAGGTGCAAAGAAATGGTATAAAATTAACATCAATGAAAATTACAGGTACATAGAGAGAAACATCATCAAAACACAGAGCCACAAGGATCCCAACAAGTGCTGCAAAACCCTGGTCTTTCCTTAGCCAAAAATGCAGAAGTGATGTACAATGGAGTGCCAAACTATTCCCAAGAGTCCAACCCTGAAAATGTTTCAGAAAATACATGAGATAGACCATCCTAACCCCTTACCATGCCTCTAGGGGTCTAGCTCATCCTTCTAGGAGTTGTTTCAACCAATTCTAAACAAGGAACTGAAATCTAGGCAATCAAACAACTTGCCTCTATATGGAAGGAAACTGATTCATTCATTTAATTTTCACTTTTTAGTGAATGAATCCTCTAGAAAAAGTAAATATGAGCCAAAAATACATCATAGTCATCAAATTACATCAAGATAGATCAAGAATTACATCAAAAAGTGAAACTAGTCAAAACTAGGCGAATTTCTGAGCTGAAGAGTCAAAATGAGGCCAAATTTCTCTATGCACCACACCCAAAAACTCAATGCATCGTGCCACTTTGAGCCTGTTTTTTAGGCACTTACTGAAGTCCAAATTAAGCTTATGATAGCTAGTTGGAAAGCCCTATCTGTCTACTATCCATCCCAAGTGGAATTTCTGGAATTGGATGTCATTTGCCTCTCCAAAACTTCAATCTCCCAAAACTGGTTCATGTGTGTGCAAAAGGTGGCAGAAATGCCATTTTCAAGGTGTTTTTCACCCTTTATACCACCCAGAACTTGATGAAATCTCTCAGCCATTCTTGAGCATGCATAATTTATCATAAAAAACCAAAAAATATCAATTTTTCCTCCAGAAGATGTCCCAATCATAAGCACGCGCCAAGTGGCGCGACGCGTCGGGAAGAAAAATCTGTTTTGCGACCAAAATTTCAAAATTGACAAAATTTTCTCAAAATTCCTTGAAACTTGGACTGAAGGTCCCCAATCAAGTACCATGCTCAGCCAAAGAAATTTCGGCCAAGATTTGGAGTGGATCATGCTTTTTGTGACGCTTCAGTGCCCTCCTGGTGCATGCAGTTTCAGTGGTTGAATCATTGTCTCGGTCATATGACGTGTCGGTGTTCGTCTTCATGGTGTTTGCAAGGTATATTTCAAGTATATTTTTGGTTTGAAAATGAGGAATTGGTGTTTTTTTTTCAATTCCAAATGTGCCAAAGGGAAATGAGGGACAGTGAGGAATAGGGAACAATGGGAAAAGGGAGTCTTGTCAAGTGGTAGTTTGCCCTTTGAGAATTTGACAAACTTTGGGAGAGGGGAGAGCCACTGAATGTTTGGGAAACTAAGGTTTTGGGAATTTTTACACATGAAATGGGAAAAGAAGAATGAGAGGAAATGGAATGACTTGGGAGAGGGAGATGGAGCTTAGGAGTAAGTGACTTTTAGAGATGTAGGGAGATGGGAATTAAATGGGTATGAGTGACTTTAGGGATGTAGGGAATAGGGGATGAGCTACTATGATAAGATAACAGTGAGGGGGTTGAAAAAACAAGGTGGAGAATGGAAGTGTTTGGCACAAAACAAGTTTTAAAACCCTAGGAGAAATCTTAAAACAAGAGAATAGGATTTTGAGTTTTTTGCATTTAAATTTTCATACCAACACCAAACACTTGTTAAGAGCAATGAGGAAGTGTCTTTGACTTACTTGAACAAGGAGATACTGAGAAAAATTTGATGGGTGAATGGAATGGCAAAAATCTTGTGTTTTGGCCCAATGCGCCGCGCACAAACCCAATGCATTGCACATTTTTCAGGAGGCTTTTGGAGGCCTTCCCGGTGTCAAAAGTATGCATGTGATAGCGTGTTGGAAATATTATTGAGTTTAATTTCCATCCCAAGTGGAATTTTTCAATTTTGAGTTCATTTTCCCTGTCAAAAATCAAATCTCCCAAGACTGGTCAAAATGTGCAAAATGAGGCTGCCTCAAAGCAGAGTGCTATTGCAGTCAACTTTTGAAAGTCTTCCTCAACTCCAAATTGAGCTCATGATAGCTCATTGGAAATATCTTTGTGTCTAGTTATCATTTGACTCATCAAGAAAGTCATTTGGCCAACCAAGCTAGGAGAAATCTTGATTTTCCCAAGGTCACTTTAGAGGTGCATTCAATTCTCCTGAGGCAACGGTATTTTTGACATTTCTCTAAAACCATGACACCTTTGTAAAAATTGAAGCATTTTTTCTTCCTTGGCCTATTGTGGACAAAAACCTCTCTCATTTTTCCCAAATTAATCTTTTATTTCTCAGAAAAATCACTTGAGTGAAATCTATCCCGATGTGTGGAACAAGGGATTTGTCGAAATGAAGCAAAATGAAAGGGATAAGGGGCTTCTAAATTCTTGAGAAAATTTTTGGAAGCAGGGAGGGATGTTAGGAAGCAGGGGAAAGTGGAATTTCAGAGATTGAGTGAGGGGAAGGGGTCCAAAAGGGAAAAACACAGGCCTAGCCTAGAAAATTGCCAAGTTGTAGCAAGAAACTAGGGTTTGTGCAAAAATGAGAAATTTGGGGGATCTCAGTGATGGGAAGTGTTTAATAAGGTACATTAAGGATAAGGGAAGGTGTATGAACATCAGGATACAAGTTTTGCTGATGATTTGACCATCCAAGAGAAATTACCTTCAAAACCCTAAGAGAGGGAAATGAACCTTACCTAGGCACAACTGAAGCATGAACAAGGTGTAAAATGACCCAGTGGAACTTGACATGATGATGAAAACCCTCTGAATGATGGTACACTCAGCTGAATGGTGACATGGACCGACATTTGGACAACTTTGAAAGGAGTAAAAGCAAACCCTAGACCTAATACCTAGTGACCAAATTTTACTTGAAGACTCACTGAAATGACAAAATTTGACCTTGACACCTTAAAATCACTTTGTAAGAGAATGTTTGATCACTGGAGGAAGGCTGCAAAGACTGACACTAACATTGGCTCCAATGGGGATGGTAGCTCCTTAGAGGTGCCAAGAACTATAGATCTTTGGAAAGCAGACAGTGCCTTCATCCATTGGGCAATGGAATCAAAAACTCAAGCTGAAATGCATGACTGAAAACTAATGACTTGATGACACAAACTGACTCTCACTCAACTAAAAACTGACTCGATACTTAAACACAATTGAAAAAATGGAAAAGATGCTCAAAGTAGAGCTTATTCAATACAACCTACTCTAATTGTTCCATTCATCACCTGATCAAGTGAAATGAAACAACCAATGCAACCATGTAAGAATTCTGGCTGCTGTTTGATTTCTCCGCAAGTGCTCTCTTATGAACAATAAGAGAGAACTACTGAAAGGCAACTCCCATGAAAACTTGTGAACAGATCTGTTGAATACTATGGATTCTCTATTCGCCTCCAAAAACACTGCATAAGGATATTGAAGTTCATGCACACTGGGAATTAGTTCATCCAATGGATTACTTCTCTTCTCCTCATACCATGAATGCAAACTTTGTTTTGGGTTTTGTGACAAGACTCCTGCTAAAAATGACAAAGAGACTGGTTGCCGGATCAAGTTTATATCAGCACACGTTTCAAGCTTACATATAGTCAATGGAGAAGGACTTTGACTGCAAACATCATCCAACACATCAGCTATTGGATCGTGAAAAACTTGAAAGACTGCTGCAACCCATTTTCTATTGTTTATGATGATATTACATGATTTTCTACAATTTTCTCATTTGAAGATTTACTATGCAATTTACCCTTCAAAAAATGAAATGATTCAAAACAGAAAGGTACGGAATCATCTTGTATCATTTGATCATATGTGCCAGCGTCCATGGCTTCATCTGCAACTTGACAATCAATGGCATTTGGGTGCTGCAAATCTGAATATGAGAAATCTTGAACAAGGTTTTCATTGCCCTCAATATGGTCTAGATCAAGACTTGTCGACAGTTGATTTCTGATAGCATGGAAGTTGTCTCTGATGAACTGAAACGAATCAAAACAAAAAGGCAAAGATTATTCACTTACTTCAAAATTTGCTGCACTTTCCTCATCATTGTCATAGCTGATATGCATCGGTTGATCACTGTACTCGAGCTGCTGAAGGTGAACTTCCTCCTTCCACAAACTAGCTGCTGATTTGTTTGCAAGATTAGCTTCTGTTTGGTGAACATAATCATCATCATACTGATCAAAATGAGGCAAATCATCAGTATAAAACACATCATCAAGCATACATGTCATATCAACAGCTCTCTCTTCTTCAAGATGATCTATAAAGCAATCACTATGAGAACTGGGATAAGAAACAAAATGTTTTGGATCAGCAACTTGTTTTTCTTCAATCATCGAGCCATGGGTTTGAATGCTATACTAATTCCTTGTGGTGATCTTTTGCATCATCTCTTCTACTGCACTTACCAACATGTCAAGCTTTACCTCAAGAGATATCAATTTCTCCGGATCCATGTTTTTCATCTCTTCTTCCTTCAACCTTGCCCTTCAGATCAGCAAATGAGCCTCTACATTTACTTCACTATTCTACATCTCTTGAAGTGTTGCAAGATTCCTTTCTCTCAACTGAAACTCCATTTCCGGATCAAAGGCACCCGGGTAGTGCAAGAGAGCAGATCTAGGAGAAGGTCTTATATCAGCTGGCATCAAAAAATATACTTTGTTAAATGTGGTAGAAAACTTTTGTACTATCTCCCCTGGCAGTCTTTTCAACTAGTTATACTCTTCTATAATAAGGAAAGGATTCTGTCCGATCACCCACCTGTCAAGGAAAACTTTGACGAACTGCTGGAAATCTGAGATGCTCGCATCAGGCAAGGTTTTGAACCAACTCTTCACTTGGCCTTGAAAAGAAAGAGAAAAAAGCCTAATACTAACATCTTTGTCATCAACTTCAAAAAGATCTAGAAAAGTCTCTACATTCTGCACTTGTTGCTCGGCATTGACATTGTTACATTCACCGTCAAATCTTGGTAGATATAGGTCATAATTTTTAGAAAAAGCATGAAGAACAGAAGGTAAAACAAGAGGTTTATACCTATCTGGGACTATAAAAGGTGTAGGAATATATACAAGAGCTACGGGATCAGTTTGGTTTTCTTTAAGCTCATCACTCTGAAGAGAGTCATCATGAGATGTAGGAAAAGTAAGGAGGACAGGATCAAAGGGAAACTCAGTATTTACACTTTTTGAATAGGTCGAGTGAAGATTTTGATCACCTTTATCATACAACAAATTCTAAAAAAAAATTAGGACAACTTCAAGAATAGCAAAGAAATAGTTTACAAGAAAGCAGACTAAATCTTGAATACCATTCCACTTTAGATACCTGAACTTTCTGTAAGATCCTTCCATTTTCTTAGAGAAAGAGTCAGTCCTACAGTGGAGTCTCTACATTGAGTTGGAGTCACCAGGTGAATGATTTCAGTGTTCTTATGTCTGATCATTTTCCACCATCAACCATCAGATCTGAACTTGATACATGTACTAGGGCAAGACAATCCACAAGTCAAGTGTCACGTTCACAAGCTAGACTGGATATTGACTGAAGCAGTGTTTATCTACTTTCGCTAATGCAAATAAAGAGTGTTTCGAAGGCTACCTGGCATAACTTCATTCTTCGTCTGTAGCTTATAAAACAAATAACACCAACAAGCAAACCATTTCCCTCCCCAGTATGGTCTCCACTATGTTATTTCCCAAATCCACCTTAGGCTGAAGGAAGGCGGGATTCAGGGTAACATCAAACCACGCTCAGTCTGGTAGCTAGCCCTACCAGAACAGGAGAGGGCTCTCTCCGGGTTAATCTCAGGGAAAATGTATCAATAGGGCTTGAGATGATTGAAATGAATGCTAATTTTAGGCTAGGTATATAAATCAAGGAGTTTGGAATGATTTTTTAGGTTTTTGTTGGAAACAAAGGAAAAGGTAGTTTTGGGTCCGGGGATCAGGCCTAGTTTTTGCAGAATTCTTATTGGGGTAGGAAAAGCAATGGCTTTGATGTTTTGAATTGAAAGGGCGGATGTTTTAGACCGTTGAGGGGTTGAAGAGGGAAAAATAACTCATGGATCCTCCCCAAATAGATGAAAACATGTAAAATCAAGCAAAATAAAAGGCAGAGCAGAGCAAGGTACTGAATTCTACCTTTAACACTGATTTGCTTAATTTAAGAAGATGGGTGCAGAGAAATGGTATACAAATAAAATCAATGAAACTTATAGGTACATAGAGAGAAACATCATCAAAACATAGAGCCACAAGGATCCCAACAAGTGTTGCAAAACCCTAGTCTTTCCTTAGCCAAAAATGCAGAAGTGATGTACAATGGAGTGCCAAACTATTCCCAAGAGTCCAACCCTGAAAATGTCTTAGAAAATGCATGATATAGACCATCCTAACCCCTTCCCATGCCTCTATGGGTCGAGCTCATCCTTATAGGAGTTGTTTCAACCAATTCTAAACAAGGAATTGAAATCTAGGCAATCAAACAACTTGCCTCTATATGGAAGGAAACTGATTCATTCATTTAATTTTCACTTTTTAGTGAATGAATCCTCTAGAACAAGTAAATATGAGCCAAAAATACATCATATTCATCAAATTACATCAATATAGATCAATAATTACATCAAAAAGTGAAACTAGTCAAAACTGGGCGAATTTATGAGCTGAAGAGTCAAAATGAGGCCAAATTTATCTATGCGCCGCGCCCAAAAACTCAATGCATTGCGCCACTTTGAGCCTATTTTTGAGGCACTTCCTGAAGTCAAAATTGATCTCATGATAGCTCGTTGGAAATCCATGTCTGTGCACTATCCAACCCAATTGGAATTTCTAGATTTGGATGTCATTTTCCCCTACAAAACTTCAATCTCCCAAAACTATTTCCTGTGTGTGCAAAAGGTGGCAGAAAGACCATTTTCAAGGTGTTTTTGACCCTTTATACCACCCAGAACTTGATGAAATCTCTTATACATTTCTGATCATGCATAATTTATCATAAAAAACCCAAAAATATCAAGTTTTCCTCCAGAAGATGTCCCAATCATAAGCGCGCGCCAAGTGGCGCGACGCGTCAGGCAGAAAAATCTGTTTTGCGACCAAAATTTCAAAATTGACAAAATTTTCTCCAAATTCCTTGAAACTTGGATTGAAGGTCCCCAATCAAGTACCATGCTCAGCCAAATAAATTTCGGCCAAGATTTGGAGTGGATCATGCTTTTTGTGACGCTTTAGTGCCCTTCTGGTGCATGCAGTTTCAGTGGTTGAATCATTGTCTCGGTCATATGACGTGTCGGTGTTCGTCTTCATGGTGTTTGCAAGGTATATGTCAAGTATATGTTTGGTTTGAAAATGAGGAATTGGTGTTTTGTTTTCAATGCCAAATGTGCCAAAGGGAAATGAGGGACAATGAGGAATAGCGAACAGTGGGAAAAGGGAGTCTTGTCAAGTGGTAGTTTGCCCTTTGAGAATTTGACAAACTTTGGGAGAGGGGAGAGCTGTTGAATGTTTGGGAAACTGAGTTTTTGGGAATTTATACACATGAAATGGGAAAAGGAGAATGAGAGGAAATGAAATGACTTGGGAGAGGGAGATGGAGCTTAGGAATAAGTGACTTTTAGAGATGTAGGGAGATGGGAATGAAATGGGTATGAGTGACTTTAGGGATGTAGGGAATAGGGGATGAGCTGCTATGATAAGATAACAGTGAGGGGGTGGAAAAAACAAGGTGGGGAATGGAAGTGTTTGGCACAAAACAAGTTTTAAAACCCTAGGAGCAATCTTAAAACAAGAGAATAGGATTTTGAGTTTTTTGCATTTAAATTTTCATACCAACACCAAAAACCTCTTAAGATCAATGAGGAAGTGGCTTTGACTTACTTGAACAAGGAGATACTGAGAAAAATTTGATGGGTGAAAGGAATGGAAAAAATCTTGTGTTTTGGCCCAATGCGCCGCGCACCAACCCAATGCGCCGCACACAAACCCAATGCATTGCACATTTTTCAAGAGGCTTTTGGAGGCCTTCCTGGTGTCCACAATATGCGTGTGATAGTGTGTTGGAAAGCTTATTGAGTCTAATTTCCAGCTCAAGTGGAATTTTTCAATTTGGATTTCATTTTCCCTGTCAAAAATCAAATCTCCCAAGACTGGTCAAAATGTTCAAAATGAGGCTGCCTCAAGGCAGAGTGCTGTTGCAGTCACCTTTTGAAAGTTTTTATCAACTCCAAATTGAGATGATGATAGCTCATTGGAAATATATTTGTGTCTAGTTATCATTTGACTCATCAAGAAAATCATTTGGCCAACCAAGCTAGGATAAAGCTTGATTTTCCCAAGGTCACTTCAGAGGTGCATTCAATTCTCCTGAGGCAAATGTATTTTTGACATTTCTCTAAAACCATGACACCGGTGTAAAAAGTGAAGGAGGTTTTTCTTCCTTGTTCTATTTTGGACAAAAACCTCTCTCATTGTTCCCAAATTCATCTTTTATTCTCAGAAACATCATTTGAGTGAAATATATCCCGATGTGTGGAACAAGGGATTTGTCGAAATGAAGCGAAATGAAAGGGATAAGGGGCTTCTAAATTCTTGAGAAAATTTTCAGAAGTAGGGAGGGATGTTAGGAAGCAGGGGAAAGTGGAATTTCAGAGATTTAGTGAGGGGAAGGGGTCCAAAAGGGCAAAACACAGGCCTAGCCTAGAAAATTGCCAAGTTGTAGCAAGAAACTAGGGTTTGTGCAAAAATGAGGAATTTGGGAAATATCAGTGATGGGAAGTGTTTAATAGGGTATATTAAGGATAGGGGAAGGTGTATGAACATCAGGATACAATTTTTGCTGATGATTTGACCATCCAAGAGAAATTACCTTCAAAACCCTAGGAGACGGAAATGAACCTTACCTAGGCACAACTGAAGCATGAAAAAGGTGTAAAATGACCCATTGGAACTTGACATGATGATGAAAACCCTCTGAATGATGGTACACTCAGCTAAATGGTGACATGGACCGACATTTGGACAACTTTGAAAGGAGTAAAAGCAAACCCTAGACCTAATGCCTAGTGACCAAATTTTGCTTGAAGACTCATTGAAATGACAAAATTTGACCTTGACATATTAAAATCACTCTGTAAGAGCATGTTTGATCACTGGAGGAAGGTTGCAAAGGCTGACACTAACATGTTCCTTTCAGAGAACTATTCTTCCATCTGATGAAGACCTCTTGGAAGCCATGATTGAGATGCGTCCCTTGACATTTGTTTCTTCTATTTGGAAGCTATGATCAAGAAGTCTAGCGAGGATAGTTCTTGTTACTAAGTCAACCTCGTTAAAAAATTAATTAGGTATGAGGACAATTCTTTTCCTATGTCAACCTCATTAAAAAATGAATCAGTAGGTAGATTGTAGAGAGTAGTTTGATAGATTATAAATAAGTATTTTCTGAGGATGGTTCTTGTTACTGAGTCAACCTCATGAAAAAATGAATCAGGTATGAGGATATTTAATTTTACTGTGTCAACCTCGTTAAAAATGAATCAGTGGATCAAGAGGAAAGTTCCTTTTACTGTGTCAATATTGTTAAAAAATGAATCAGTGGTTAATGAGGAAAGTTCCTTTTACTGTGTCAACCTCGTTAAAAAATGAATCAGTGGGCCATGAGGACAGTTCTTTTTCTGTTTCAACCTCATTAAAAAATGAAGCAATAGGTTATATAGGTAGATTTTAAAGGATATTACATGTGGACAGTTCTTTTACTATGCAAACCTCGTTAAAAAATGAAACAGACCCATGAGGACAATTATTTTCCTGTGTCAACCTCATTAAAAAATGAATTAGTAGGTTATGTAGGTAGATTAGAAATAGTATTTTATGAGGAGAGTTCATTTTACTGTGTCAACCTCATTAAAAAATGAAACAAGTCCATGAGGATAGTTCCTTTTACTATGTCAACCTCGTTAAAAAATGAAACAGGTTGCCATGAGGATGGTTCTTTTCCTGTGTCAACCTCGTTAAAAAATGAAACAAATCCTCTCCTATTCAATTCGATTCTTTCATCTGATCTCGTAAATGAAACATCAATCCATCCAGATTTTAGTAACTAGTAGTCTACTTAGTTGAATTCAATGAAGCTTGGGGGGCATGCGCTCTAGCAGGTTATGCTTGAGGGGCATTAAAACTTATCTCAAGCACAGTTTTCTACATTTCAAGCTTGCGTAAAAATGAAAACACTCTGAAGCATAGTTTTTCTCTGTTTCAAGCTTTTGTAAAAATGAAACCTATCTTCAGTAGATTTCTTTTATTATTTTCAAGACTCGTTAAACTCATGAAAATCTTGAGATTATTTTTTATCTTTCATTCTCGTAAAACACATGAAAATTCCAAGTTCTTTCTATCTTTTCCTGCTCGTAAATTAAATTGAAAGTCAGCCACAAGATTATATTTTTATCCCTTTTTCGAACTCGTTAAAACTTATGAAAAAGTGAAATATGGAGTCCTCTTTTTAGCCCTTTTCAGACTCTCTAAATATGAAAATATTTCCGATTACTTGACTATTCGAACTCGTTAAAGGAAATGAATGGTCATCCCTTCAATATAATTTTACCCCTTTTCCAGACTGAAATGGACTATTTACGAAAAAGGTATACGTCGACTAATCATGGTCAATAGAGTTCTCTCTTGCATTATTTTATCCTTTTTTGGGCCTGAGAGACTAAAATTATGAAAAATTAAACCCATGGAGTTTTCTTAAGTTTTTTCTTCTGACTCCTTAAAAATTAAAAACACTGAGTTTCTCCTATACTGGACTCGTAAAAATTTAACAGTAAAGGACCTGTCGATTACAAATAGGAATGGACCACTCCTCCTTAGGGTTTGACTTTAAAATAAGTTGGACTCATCCGAAGGACGAGCTTATAAACAAGCAAATGTTACCCTCCTCAAGCTTGTCAAAAAATAAAGAGGTGCTTGCTAGAAATGGTGGGGGAAAAGAGAGAAAACGGATTCATTTTTTATGCTTTAATTTATAAAAATAGTATACCACTCTTGAACACGACACTTTTTGTCACACTTCCACCTGGGTTGGGAAAATACCTTGCCTATCATTTAATCAAACTAATTGAAGGTCTTCAACCAGTTTCTGGGTATTAGCTTAGGGCAACTGTTACCAAACCATCTGCAGTGTCGTTATGTGTTCAAGAGGACAATCAAACAAACCATTCATCTGCAAACATTTGTCTCCATTCACGTTGACAACCCCTGAGTTAGTCCTTGCAAAAACCTACTGATTCATCATCTAGGAAGTTGATCTAGAATCCATCAGTACGTTGAAATTTGCATGCCTTAATGGCAGGTTTCTCGCCTTCGACGACAGGTTGCATCATTGACCTTCGATCGAACGATTCCGTGAAATGTTTGACTTCAGATCACTTATTCACATTTCATGGATTGTACTGAGTACTTTTAGATCCATTTTCATTATTGGTGGTTTCTCTCACACTTGTTAACAGTTCACATCATTGACTGGTAATCAAGTGGGTTCTACCATGTTCGACTTCAACACATTTAATCACATGGATAGAATCCTACTAGTTCAGGAAGCAGAAATCAAGACCCTGGATCTAGTTTCCACCATCCAGGCTACGAGGAGTTTTATTGTTCATTATACAGTAGACGATTCATTACAGATGGTTGCGCCCATGCTGTGTCTACACTATTGATGTAATATTAAAATCATTTCTGTATCAGAACAAGTTTAGTTACTTTTGATCTGAGCATGGGAATGCCTACCTCAGCGATGATATATATATATATATATATATATATATATATATATATATATATATATATATATATATATATATATATATATATATATATGTTTTGCATTGAATATTTTTATAGGATTCCGACTTGGGTGTCCACAGGCTAATCCTTGAAATGATAAAGCACATCACTCTTCGAATGCTCTCAAACTTCGCACTTTAGGGGGAAATTTTTTACACTAAAATTTGTCACATGACATTTTAGTACTCCCTTAGAAGTCTACAACATCAAAGTTCCTAAACTCAAGCCTTGAAATTAAGAGAAAATCTCATAAAAGTCTTAAAAACACTTGTACCGCACTTTCTCTTAACATTGCCTGCGGTGTCGCACTTTTTTTCTCTAAATCATGCGGAGCTAAACACACTTTTTATTCATTAAAGGTGCAGACCCCTATAAAAGGTAAAACAAAGGCAGAAAGTAACATTTAGAATCCCAACAGTCAAATCTGGAAGCTTCTAGAAGCAATTATCCGATCGAAGGTTCGCTCCTATCATGTATGTTCATTCCTCCATTATGGGAGCCTACCCCTTGGTTTATGGAACTTAATCCCTTGATAAGGGGACTCTATCCCTTCCATTTTGGAGCTGTAACCACTTTCCTTTTCCTATAAATTGAAGTTTTGGTTCAGTTTCAAGGGATGGAGACTTTGAGAATTGGAGTTAGACTTTGAGAATTTTTTAGGATAAATGATGTAGAAACTCAGACTCTCTTAACTAATCATTATATGGGAATGATTACACACCCATGTGCATTTTAGTTGAGAGAGTGCAAAGCTTGTCAGAGTAAAGGAAATGTCTATTCCAAACCCCAAGAAGGCCTGTACGACATCAAGGCGGACACGGCTATAAGGCTCTTCTTTATTAAAGATAATACGAATGAATATCATTTTCTCAATGAGTTATTTAGTTAACTATCTCATTTCTTGAATTCCTTGATCATCTTGATAGATGTTTTATTCATGAATTGATTTATTATGCAGATGCTTTTGATATTTTATTGTGTTTGTGATTGCAGATCCTTGACGACGACTTTCTTCAAGCCACTGGAAAGAAGATCAACGCTGGACTACAAGTAGGTTTCTAAAACCCTGTTATAATTAATTCCATGTCAAACAATATCTAGAGAAAATAGTTTTTATTTGTCAGTTTGTTGCTAGCTGTATGTAGGACACTTGGGAGGTCTGTCTTGTCCACAAGAACAACTTATCCGTCCAACAGTGGGCTAGGATTATATTATGGGCCCATGGAATCCTATATATAGAAGGAGGTTTTGGTCATTTGTATCATCCAAGAATTGTTCATTCATGTAATGTATTGGAGGTTGCCCCCTCGAAGTGGCTTATTTCTAAGGCGTTGATATCTCCTTTCTTCTATTTTTGAGCCGGTTTCACAACAAAACCACACACTAATCTAAGAGCCTAACTAGTTGGAGATAATCTCTCAACCAACTAGACCCAAAAAGACTCCTAACTTTGAGGAACTAACACATTCTAGAAAAGTAGGAATAAATCCAACTTTTATGATTTCAATTATTTTTAATATTTTGGACTTATTATTGTTTTTATGAGAGTGTGAGGCTAACAACTTTATTTTTACTATTTGTATATTTTATTTTATTTATTCAAAACTTCACTTTATTATTTATTATTTTATTTATTTACTATGGTTATATTATCTTTATTATGTATTAATATTCTCATTTTTATTATTTATTATTTTATTTATTTAATTATTATTATCATTATTATTTATTGCATCGAAAAATGATATGTAGCCTAGTATGGCATCGATGTCACATAAAAAATTATGTAAGGGGTTATGCAATGTAATGTTATATTGAATTGATCATAATTAAAATTAAAATTAATAATTATATATGTGTTTGAGTTATTCACCTGATGGGTTTATCGATGGTGGTTTACAAACCCATGGTATTACATAGCCCATGCTATGTGTCCATAGAATGTAAGATTAATAGCTTAGATCCATCTTAACTTCGAAGTTGATCCCTCTCGATGCTTGGTATATTTGGATTTAATTTGGATCCATGCTTGTCAATTTAATAATACGGAGTGTTACATGTACACAATAGAACAGATTAAAATAATAACATGTGTTTTTATCATCAATGCATCGAAATGCAAGAAAAAATATAAGTGGGAATTTCATTTTGTGAAAGGAAGTGTATGAAAAAAACTCTCATCCTAATTCTGCTCTTTTGTCAAAAGTTAGAGAGTGGACTCGTGCAAGAAAATATTTATGGGGAAGGAATTTGGAGTGGGAAAATTTTTCTAAGCATCAAAATTTGTAAGGAACAATGTAAGTAACAAACACATGTAAAAGATAAATTTCATGCATGTAACTTCATTCTATTCATCTATATTTTCCCTCAATTGATTCAAAATATTTCGTAATTTTTTTGTTTTGTTTATTTATTAATTATTATAGTACATTTTCAAAAATATAAAGGTTTCATAGTTACCTCCCATGTTCCAAACCCTAGTTTTCTTATTACTTAAATTTTTATATTTGTAAATTAAGGTTTGTGTATATATTGGATTGGGATCACTCATTGCTTTGGATCCCAAACCCTATCACTATTAGTTTTGAAAAAACAAATGATTATTTATGGTGCTTATTATTTAGTAAACATACATGGTGCATTTTTTCTACAAAGTGCAATGCCATTGGTTCTACCTTCTTTCTAAATGTTTTCAAGTTTAGTTATTCACATTGTACATTAAATATGCATTTTTGTGTAGCATTGTATTAGGTGCACTAGTGTGTATTATTGTATCAAAATCATTGCTTAACCCAAAAATAATTTTATCTTGAAATTATTTACTTGGTTTTACAAACACATTTCCTAGTTTGTATTTCATTTTCCAAGGCTTTTATTAATATAATATAGTTGATAAAAGAGGAAAAAAATTATAGCAACAAACACAAGGGTAGCACATCCCAAGAAGAGAACATGGCAAGTTCTTTGAATTTTATATAAAATTAATATATGTAATTTATCTATAGGTTTAAATGATATATATTGGACATGTATGTCATATAAAACAAACTTGAAGCAACTCTATAAGGTTATTCATAATCTAAGTGGAAAAATGTGTAAACGATTTATGGAGATGTCACAAAGAGCTAAATTACGTGAATTAAAAGGTAATTTATATGAAGTTTTTATTTGACTTTATAATAATAATGTATTTCTTAACAATAATGATTAATATGTTTCAAACATTAAATCTGACATTTGTTGATTTTTGTTCTCAGACTAGCAATGAGGGAATAGAAGAATGTGTACTAAGAATATAAAAGCTATGAAGGATGTAAATGATAATGAATTGACCCTCGATTGATTTAGATCGGTGTTAGAAGTTTATGAGAGGGGGGAGGATACTTCTAGAAAATATGTGAAATGTAGTGGAAATAACATATATACTTTCTTTTACTTATAGTACAAAATTGAAACTATTGATCCAAGAATTATTCTATTTATAAACTACAATAAGTGCTTATAGAGCAATGGTAAATGTGACTTGTGAGATTTGCAACAATGTAACATACTCAGGTTGAAATTTCATGTAATAAAGTTAATAAAGGAAAAATAAGACCAAGGGCATGGGATCAGGCACAAAAGAAATTATTTTTTAATGCAGCACATAAACTCGAAAAGGCTTCAAAGCCTTAACTAGTGCATATTCTTGTTTTTCAGTCAAGTTTTAATTTTATTCAGCATCCCTTAAAGAACAACTAAAAAATGAAATTGGCTGCTCCAAACCCTCCTTGTTCTTCTGTAGTAAGATGAATGCAATTGTTTCTTCTAAAGCATATGAAAAAAATAAAATCCTTTTCAAAATTAGGACTAATCAAAACTGGTTCTTCAGTCAAAGTGTATTTAATTGATAAAAAAGAATCTTTAGCTTCATCTCGCCACTTAAATTATGCATATTTTTTTAGCAAAACATTTATATGTTTGATCAACTCTGCAAAGTTAGGAACAAAATGCCTCAGAAAATTGATTTTCCCTAAAAATGACTGCAATTCCTTCTTATTTCTTGGAAAACCAATATTCTGGATAGCTTCTACTCTTCCTGGATCAATACCGATGCCACTTTATGTTACAATATGTCCCAATAATTTACCTTCTTGGACAACAAAAGATGACTTTTTTGGGTTTAAGGACAAACCAAACTTTCTGCATTTGTCAAAAACATGTTTCAGATGTTTCAAGTAGTCTTCATAAGATTTTGAAGATACTATAATGTCATCCAAATAGATAACCACAAATCTATCCTTTTCTCCCGAAAATGCAATATCTATTTCCCTTTGAAAGGTTGCATTTGCATTCATCAAACCAAATGGAATTTTGTTGTACATGAATGTGCCCTAGGGTGTGGTAAATGTTGTCTTTTCTCTGTCTTGCCTATCAACTAAAATATGATTATAGCCTGAAAAACCATCAATCATTGCAGTGTTTTGGATCATACAACCTTCTACAAGATATAATCCATCTTGGGCAGTGGATATTTATCTTTCAAGGAGAACTGGTTCAAGTTGTGAAAATCAGCACAAATCCTTATTTCTCCATTATTTTTCTAGACTGGGACTATATTAGCTACCTATTTAGAAAATCTCAAAGGCAGAATAATATGTGTTTCCCATAATTTTTTTATTTCTTTCTCAGTGATTGGGAGCAGCATGGGATTAATGTGTCTGATTTTTTGTGCTACGGGATTTGCATCAATTTTCAAAGGGATCTTGTGCCACATTATGCTCTTATCGTAAGTTTTCAACTCACTATAAGACCATGCAAAAATATCAGCAAATTCCTTCATTATTTTGATATATTTTGTTCTGGTTTCCAGAGGAAGGAATTTGGACACTTTGACTAATCTTGGCTGATCTTTTGTACCAGTGTTACATTCTATTGTACTCTCTCCATCAACCTTTCTTTCAGTGTTGAGGAAAACATCATTATTATCAAACATTATTTCTAAAGGAACCAAACCGTTAGGAATAAAGTTAGTTTTCATATCTATAATGTTCTTCCCAGCCATGGTTTCTTAAAAGGGTTTTTATTTTGGTTTTCAATAATTTCCTGATCATCATCAATTTGTATGTCTACAAACTCTTCGACACACTCTAAAAATTTTTGAATCTACCTTTCATCCTCAAATACTTTCCAATTCTTGATGTTATCAGGAATTGAAGTTCTCTTTTTTATTTGAACATCATAGACTGCCTTGACATCTAGAGGAAATTTGAAATTACTAGCAGCAATAGCTAGTGAATCGGAAATTTGATTTTCTTCTCTAGTGACAAAATTTATATTAAATGTTGAAAAGTAATGTTCAATCAAATCCCAGACTTAATTCCTATAATTCTTCAATTTGGAATTTTTCACTTGGTAATTATTTCTCACATTCTTAATCACCAACTCTAAATCACCAAAGGCAATTAGTTGTTCTGCTCCCAAAACTTTTGTTTCCTTCATACCTAGCACAAGTGCTTCATACATAGGAGCGTTGTTAGTGGTAGAAAATTGCAGTTTGTATGATATGGTTACCTTCTACTGAGTAGGAGATATGAGGACTACATTAGCTCCTTATCCTTCTCTTGAAGAAGCTCTGTCAAAGTACAATCTCCAGATATGTCCTCCTTCTAAATGTTGTGCATTTTCACCTTGAAAGTGTTGTTTTTCACTTAATTCAGGCTAGAAATCATTATCATCAGCAGCAATGTGCAGAATTGATTACCCCAATTTCTTTTCTTCAACATATATGTGATAGTTTGATGGGTTGTGCTGATCACTAATGATGTAGGACATTTGAGTTTCCCTATACGGCCTTCTGAATTCCCCTCAAAATAATAGGATGGTAACATATGACATGTCCATCTGAAGGGTACCTGCCAATTTCTTAGACCAAGATCTGGAAAGTAACATCCCAAATCTAGAAGGAATGTCAACAACCACAATTTCCATCACTAAGCTCTTCATAGGCAGCTGAGTAAGGGAAACAACCAAATATTTAATCACTCCACTTGACTTTTTTGGAGTCAAAGGTGTAAAGGTCATGGTATTTCTTGGTGATCTCTAATCCCAATTCATCCATCACTTTCTTTGGCATAATATTGTGGGAAGCTCTAGAATCTAACAGACAATTATGCAGCAATTTTCCATGTATGTTAAGTGACAGGTAAAAAGGTGGTGAATTATCATCATTTTGGTCTTGGACATGATAGCCTAGATAAATAGTGAGATGCTCATTCTCAAGGTTGACTAAATCGGGAGCGAGGGGAGGCTGCAGTATACTCTTAAAATACTCTTTATATGCTATATTTTTCAATAATTCCAGTAGTGGGACCAGAATTTTGATTTTATTCAATTCAGGTTTGAAACTGAAATAAATTGGAACTAATTCCTTATTTTTTGCAGTAATTTTAACAATTGAGGCAGAAATTTGAGGTGGAGGAACCTCATTTAGCTTGGCCTTCTATTTAGCAGGTTGCTTATCTCAATATGATTTTTTTTTAGGCTGCTGAATAGGACCTTTTGACCTCAAAGGGTAAATTTTGTTTTGAGCTTCTTGTTGTTTTTTATCATTTTTTACATAAATTTGAGCATTCATATCATCAAAAAACAAACGAATTCTTGATCTATCTTCATATTCTTGCAATGTCAAACATGTTGACTGTGAATTTTCTCCCACATGATTTATTTCTTCATTTTATTCCTCATTTCCTTGAAGCTCTTCTTCAACAAAATTATTCAAAGGAGGTTGAACATTTTGATCATCAACATTCCTCCTTGGGCATTGTAGGATTTGTTGAGCGTAAAAAGGCCTCCTGAAGGGAGCCTGATTTCTATTAGCTTCATTTTGATTGGCTCTAGAAGCTGGTTTATTTTCTACTTCTAATTTTGACATCTTAGAGGCGAGTTCCTTGATCAAATTGGACATTTGATCTATCTTTTCTTCTGCTGAAAGTGACTTGGAAGAAGAAGGTTTTTTTTTATTTCATCTTCTTTTTGTATTTTACTACCTTTTCTTCCTCCATTTTTAATTTATTAGAAGCCATGAGATTAGATTGAACTCCAATTGCAGCCTCTTGCATAGTTGTCAATGTTTATGTTTTTTCAGCCCTCAACCATAAAGCAAACTCATAATCTAAAGCATTTGAAAAATTTATCTTAGTTATGGTTTCAGTAGGTTTAATCTCTTCAGGAATTTTATGATAAATATTATTAAACCTCTTAGTAAAATCAACTAAAGACTCATCTTCTCTCTTCTTCAGAGTTCCAAATTTTGTAAGATAATAAACATAGTGTTTCCTATCACCCCAATGCTTCACAAATATCTCTTCTAATTCATCAATTCATGTAATTGAATTTGGAGCCAAACTTCTAAATCATTTTCGAGCTTCACCATCCAAAATCTGAACAAAGAGCCTTGTCCAGACATCTTCATGTTTAATATTTTGATTTTCAGCATATTTATAGAAAGCCACCAAATGTTCCTCACCAGAAACTCCTTCTCCCTCCCTAGTATATTTTGGAAGATATTTCAAGTAATCTCCTTGGGGAAGTGGATGCAAGGCTTGAGGGAGAAAAATTGGTGCATATCTCACAGCCACTATCTATTGCATCCTTGTAAGGGTAGGTTGGGCCATATTTTGTTGATGTATAACTAATGTAGCTATTTGATAAATAGGAATTACAATTGGTGAATTCTAATTCTGATTTGAGACAGTAAAAAATTGGGGATCTTGAGCTGATTTTCCAGGCTTTGTAACTAAGAAGAGTGGGCTTTCAAAAATATGAAAAGAGGATGTCTTGACTCCTCCTTTAGTAGAAGAATCAGAATCTAAAGTTGTCACTTGAGGGGATGGAGTTAATTCATCTTTATTTTGTTGAGCAATGAAATCAGATAAGTTAAAGGTAAGACCTTCAGGTATAGTCTTTTCAAGTGGATGAGAAGAATATGCCCCAACAGCTAGATTTGGAGAGAAAGGAAAATATTCTTGTTGAGGAGTGATAAGAGACTGGTATTCAGGATGAGTCTGAAGGAAATTTAAAATAGCCTTGAGGTCTTCTTTAGTCAAAATATCCCTATCAAGAAAAGGTGCAATAGCCAATACTTGTTCTAATTCGCCTTCTATCAGCACAAATTCTTCCGACTTCTTTTCAACACTTAGAAATTCAGCTTCTCCTTCTTTGACTAGAACAGTACTTATTTCAGATTTACTAGGTGATGAGTAAGAAAAATCTTTAGTTGAGCCTAGGTTAACAACATCCACTTTATTTTCTAAAGGAGTAGCTTCAACTTGATATTTTTCAACAAAATCTTTTGAAACTAAAACTTCTTTAAATTCTAAAGTAGATAGAGGTACCTTTTGCTTTGGAATGTACTTTTTCTGTACCTTCTTCACTAACTGAGATGTGGCTTCAACTGATATTTGTTTTCCTTTAGAATCTTTGATGATTTTCTGTGGGTCAGCTACTAGAGTCACAGTTGGAGATCTCTGATTCCTCCTTATAGAAGGAGGTCTTGAAACCCATCTTCCTCTTTGTGGAGTCGCTAGGTGAAAAAAATTGCAATCTTCTTCAAGTCACCAATTCTTGTTCACCATCAAGAACTGATTATCAACAATTCATAACAATAGACTCAGGAGAATACTTCGTTACAAGGCCTTCGTCTCCTGGCAGATGCACCAAAAGATGTTGGCACTGGAATCAACACTTGGACTGCAGCAAGCACCTGACCAGACACATATTAAACTCTAAGACAAATTTAATTTTTTGTTTTATGGGATTGGAAGATGGTATAAACTCTGATTTACTAAAGAGAGATTTCTGTCAAATCCACAGCTCTACTAAAGAGGGTATTGTAACTTGATGTTGTAGCAAGGTGCAAGTTTGTAGTCTATGATAAGAGGAAATTGAAAGATGAGAGGAGAATCAGTAGGACTATAAAACGGAAATCTACTGATTTAGTAGAAGTTGACAAAAATAGCATTTTGACAATATTCCATTGAGAGAAAGTTATTTCTAGTCTAACAAGATTATCACATAAATATCATGAAGAATAATTATCATGAGTGATGCTCTTCCACTGTTAAAACATATATTTTATTAATAATGGTCACTATGTGAGACTAACAAAAAATGATAAAACACATAACATGCTTAAGAGACTAATAAAAAAACATAACAATATGATGATTTGCAAACTGGAACAGGAAGAATGGAGATATGGAAACTCAAATAGAGTAGACAATACACACAGCAAATTGGTAATAAGTCTTCAGAAGTATCATTCCATTTCATTCACAAAAAATATTACAGTTCATATAAGTCAAAATTAAATAACCACCAACCAACCCTGCCTTCATATCAATTTGGCATATATATACAAAATATGATACTGTCATCTTCCACAGAAAAAGGTAAATCTATTTCAAAATTCGTTACAACCTTGTGCAAGAGGTGAGGCTTATCCCTTAATTTTAATTACAAAGCGCTACATTAAAAACAATAACAACATTAAGGCTAACAATTTGAAGTGGTTTGTATGATGTGGTAGTTTTATGGGAAGACTCCTCTTCCGCTCTGGTGCAACAAACTCCATAAAAAGTGTAAACAACAGTGAAAAGGTGTGTGGTTGTTCCTTGAATGCTTCCCGGTATCTGGTAAAAACATTCTGGTACTGAGATTAGTGGTAGAAAAATGTTTGAGAGAAATTTTATCATTTTTCCGTTGTTCCTTTCCCTTTTTTATGTTGAAGACCCTTTGTAATGGTGGAAAAAACCTAAACTTTTGGATAGAATGACGGAGGTTAATTTTATGAGAAATTACAAAGAAAATCCTTTGAAACAAGTTAAATTGATAGAGGGTACATTGAGCGGAATAAATGATAAGTGAGGGGGGGTGGTGACATGCCGAAGAAGTGGGACCGATCACAGATCGCGTACCAGAATTTTTATTGTGAAATGCACGAAGTTAAATGTTGAAAATGGAAAAGTGTGATGTGTGATGAAGGTGGAGGTGACGTGGCAGAGAAATGGGACCGATCGCAGATCCTGCATCGGAAGTTTTATAAACATACGTACGTGTGCAATCAATAGCGTTTATCGAAACTTTAAAAAAAACTTCAATTGCTCCCAAACAATATGCATTCACGCAGAATTGTGGTTCTTGGGCCACACAACTAGTTGACCAATAGGAATTAATCGCAAATCGGCCGCCCGAAAATTTAACTTTACATGGATAAAGGCTAAACCAGAAACTCTATGATTTGTGAAATCACGCTGGTGCGCTACGCAGACATGTGTCCCTTGCCTCATCGCATCACAAATTTCTTAACATACCATGCGAAGCCTTAACGATAAACTTTTTAAACTGTGATTTGCGAAATTGCTCTTTCTGCGCTTTAATCTCCACCGTTGATTTGTGCTCAGATCTAACGGTCTTCCTTGCTTGCCCCTTAGCCTCATCACATTACAAATCACTTAACATACAATGCGATTTGACTTAATGATAAAACTTAAAAATTGTGCTTTGCGAAGTTGCCCCATGTGCGCTTTAATCTCAACCGTTAGTCTGCTCCCCTTTTCATCTGTGATTAGATCATGATTGTCTGTTCTTTTTGTACACGGTTCTTCTCCATTGCTTCATTCCTTAGTCTATTTCACGACCAGCTTCCCTTATGTATTATCTGTTGCTCTTCTCTAGATCTCCCACTCTATTGGTTAAGATGATTTCTTCCGGCTGCGCTTTGATTTTAAAGAACTGTGGTTTCCACGAAGCCTTAATTTTCCTTCTTCAAAAACTAATTACCTGTTTACATGTAGCCTTTTTTATGAGATAACAAAAATCTCAATGAAATAGCTACCTTTTTCACTGTGTGGAATATATGACTTCTATTTCTGAGAAATAGCTGCCCTTTACTATATTACTATTTTGACAATGAATTTTCAAAAAATGTAGTTATTATTCCAAACTAGATGACTGCAATTTTATTACCCAAACATCAAATAACCTTCAACACTACCATAAACCAAAAGAGATATTTTAAATTATTTTAGGACTCTAAAACACTATGACACCTATTCACTTAAAACTACCTTGATGTTGGGACTCTTTTTAACTTTTGTTGGAAAAGACTCAAACTTTGGACATGGAATAAGACACAATAAAAATTTGAAAACAGTGACACAATGGAAATTACACCATTAACATTTTCAATGCTAACATATACCATGAGTATATATACTTGTTATTATGTGTCTTTGATGGTTGTTTTATCATCGTTATTATTATGGTTATATGCCAATTATAAGCATGGTTTCATGACAAATTATAGTTATGGTTCTTAACATGGTTTGATTGGTAAATGAATGCATAACCTAATATATGTTATTGCAACTATTGTGAGAGGGCATCAAACCTTCTTGATCATTTTTAGATAAGTATTATACCCCTATATTCATATATGCATTTATGACATGTATATTACATATTCACAATATGTTTGACGAAATGTATGTCATGGCTAGGCCTGGTTAGATCAAGTTATTAACTATGTTTTTCATTAATGGTTTTTCCCTTGTGTAATTCATCATTTTTAAAGGTTCTCTCAATTTCTAGGAAAAGGTCTAGATATTATCCCTGAAAAAGTGGCTCGAATTCCGAGGCTAAGTTCTAAGAAGTGGGAAATATAGACTACAATTGTTGGAAGGTAGGGTTATCCATGTGACTAAAGGGTTATAGTCACTGGCTTGCCTTGTTATGCAAGCGAATGGGAGTCAAAATCACTAAAAAGGAAATTTAGCTCAAGTTTTGGGCACCTAGAGTGGTTGTTTAGTTTCTTAGGCGTTGTAACGCCTTAGGAAGGTCAGTAAAGTTTCTATTTTTTATTGCACTTTATTAATTGTACTTAGGAAGTTGAGTCACATCATAGTAGCCCTCTCTCATGTTTACCCTGGTAGGCCAGTTAATGTGGGTAAATGTGGGAGGGGTGGTTACATATTGGTATAAGAGCATGGTTCAATACTTGGATTGCATGGGCGAAATGTGTTTGTCATACATACATTATAGTTGTCTATGTGGTTGTTATGCATGCATTTTCATGGTTATAGTTTTCGTGCATGAGGTCATGGTATTTAGTTGGTATTATTATGCATGAGATTGATATATTGATGTGATTATGATTATACGTGTATCATGCTAATATGGACTAATATTGCAGATGATATAGCCTCCCCTGAACTTAATTGAGGTATGTTGATTATGTTAATGTTTTGGTTTAGATGACATGGTATACTTGCAGGAAGAAGAAGATAAAACATGACTATAAAAATGGTGGATTACAGTTCACGAGACTCCCCTTATAGATCATATGAGTGTTCTCTGGAAATAGCAAACGCTTTGAGAATTTTGAAGGTAGAGATAGGAATTTTCAAAGTAGATAATGACGGGATCATTCAGTCATAGGAGAGAATTTCTAAGGCACGGGAGAAACAAGTTGAGGTCAATGTAGTCATCCTTCAAAGCTTGTTATATTTTCAGAGACATTGATAGCCATGGATCGGTTATGGATAGTACTAATGGGACATATGGCAATACGTCTCATTGTGGGCACAGGTTGGATAGAAATGACATGGTTAGAGATGGTGGGTTCTTAGATACACCTGATAGGATAGGTAGTGGACATGGGTTCTACTATAGTTCTGGTTTAGAAAGGAATCATGGTAATTATCTCTATTATCCCCACAGGAGGAGTGACATGGGATATTTTTCACATGATTTCAAGAAATCCAAGACACGTACGTTTGATTGAGATTTCAAGAAAACTGAAGATGCAGAGGAACGATTTCTTGGGATGAAGAAATTATTTGAGCTGCATGATTGCTCGAAGAACATGAAGGCTAGGATAGTTATTTTCATCCTCAAAGGGAAAGCAAACATCTGGTGGGAATATGTGAAGCGTGTCAGATACATTGGGATAGAGGAGTTAAGTTGGAATGAATTCAAGAGACTTTTCATGAAGAAGTACTTTTTGGAGAGGTACTATGAAAATAAAGCCAAGGATTTCTATGAGCTAAAGATTTAATCGATGACATATGAGGAGTACACAACTAAGTTCTTGGAATTATTTAGGTATGTATTGTATCTTAGGGATGAGAGGGCCAAATTTTAGATATTTTTTAGTGAATTACCATTAGCATTTAAGTATCAGATTGAGTATGATGAGACTCAATGGCTAGAATAATTCATCGTGAAGTTGAAGCAATTTTATGAGAAATAAAGGCATAAAATAAATATAAGCGGGGTTGGAAATGGAATGACAAGACTAAAGGTAATTTCCCACCAAAGTGAACAATACCTTAGGATGTAGGAGAGAAAGAGAATGGTGTTCCTTACAAGAAGCTTAATGCAGTTGAGAAGGGACATGGGTTGCAGCCGAGAGAGCAACAGAATAGAGGTGATGGTAGGAGACAATTACACTATTGGATATGTGGCAAGGAGAATCTCAAGAAGGATTATTTGTCATATTAGGGTGGTAGGTCTCATATCTATAGTGCTCAGGAGGTGCAAACAGTTGGCGATGTTGGACAGAGCATTCCTCGGATCTATGCAACATTGGATAACAGGAAGGTAGATCACCACTCATCTATTATCGAGATGAACATTATGCTTTTTTATCAATTTGTTTCTATTTTTATTGACCCTGGATCTAATTGTATTTGTGTTAACCCTGACCGGGTGGATAAGTGTGGTTTGAGAAAATAAGTGCACGCAAATTTTTGTTTGGTGTAGTTGGCTATAGGTACTAAGAAAATAGTTCATCATTGGGTAAGAGCTTTTTCATTTGAGTTGAATGGTATGCCTATGTCTGCACATATAAATGTGCTTCTCTTGGGATCATACAATATTCTTCTAGTTATGGATTATTTTTACCTTCATAGGACTAAGGTGGATTGTTATGAATATGCAATTGAATGCTTGGATGACAATGGAGAAAAAATAATGTTTCAAGGTAAGAAGAAGGCAACATCACTTATAATAGTTACAATTATGCAGGAAAAACGTAGTCAAAAGAAAGGGTGTGTATTATTTTCAGTGCATATTTCTAGTGATAAAGGTAAGGATGTCGATGATGTGGAAGTCTTCAAGAGGTATCTGGTCTTGCAGCAGTGTCAGGATGTATTTCCCGCATATATTTCAGAATTGTCGCCTCACCGATAAATGGCCTTTTCTATTGAGTTGGTACTAGGAGTAGCACCAACATCAAAGATACCTTATAGGATGAGCACTCCAGAGCTAGTAGAATTGAAATTGCAGTTGAGGAAATATTGAACAAGGGATACATTAGGCCAAGTGTATCATCGTGGGGTGCATCAATATTGTTTGTGATGAAGAAGGATGGTACTCTTAGGTTGTGTGTTGATTACAAGTAGTTGAATAAGGCGGCGATTAACAATAGGTATTTGTTTTCAAGGATCGATGATTATTTTGATTAGATTAAGGGAGAAGTAGTGTTCTTGAAGATTGATTTGAGATCCCGATATCATCAGGTACGCATCAAAGAAGAGGACATCTAAAAGACTTCTTTCTGGACCAGGTATGGGCATTATGAGTTTGTTGTGGTTTCTTTTGATTTGACTAATGCTCCAACTACTTTCATGTGTTTATTGAATAGTGTGTTGCATCCTTAACTAGACAAGTTTTTTGTTGTATGCATTGATGTCATATTGATATATTCTAAGATTGAGGAATAACATCCAGAAAATTTGACATAAAATTTAAGTTTATTGCGAGAGCATCAATTGTATGTCAAGTTTATTAAATGCAGTTTCTTTCAAACATAGGTACATCACTTAGGGCATGTTGTCTCCAAGGAAGGCAACAACAGTGAATCTGGAAAATATAAGAGCTATCATGGAATGGGAAACTCTAGGAATGTGGATGAGGTCAAATAATTCCTAGGGTTAGTAGGTTACTACATTAGGTTCATTAGGAAATTCTCATGGATTTCCTATCCTATTACCATTGCAGAGGAAAGGAAAGAAATTTGAATGGACAAAGGAATGTGCGGCAAGTTTTGAGTATTTGAAGCATTTTTTGACAAATGCTCCAATTCTAAAGATTGCATATCTAGACAAATAGTTCATGGTGTGTACAGATGCTTGCAAGAGAGGATTTGGTGGAGTCTTGGTGCAAGAGAGATAAGTGATATGCAATGAATCAAGGAAACTTAATGAGCACGAGCTAAAATATGTGACACATGATATTGAGTTGGAAGCGATCATTCATCCATTGAAGATGTGGAGGCACAATATTATTGGAAGGAGGTTCATTCCGATGAGTGATCATAATGGGTTGAGTTACTTGTTTGAAAAACCGAATTTGAATTACAAGCAAGCTAGATGGTTGGCCACACTCAGCGAGTTTGACTTCGAGAACAAGTACAGTGAGGGAAAGGAGAATAGGTTTGCATATTCTCTTAGTATAAGAGTATAGGTAAATAATTTAGCAGCTATGATTTCTTATGGGAAAAATTTATAGGATCGAATATTACAGGAAGGACAACAAGATGACTGGTATAGGGGGGTTAGGCACAGGTTGCAGCAGCAGGTTACTGTTGTGGCCAGCAACAACCCCCCTTCTTATTTAGTATTAGTAATAATACTAGATTAGTGGGGACCCTTAGTTTAAAAATCCTAAAAATTTATTGGTGTTTGTTTTCATTTTCAATAAAACTTACTATCATTGACTTAAAGAAATTTCTTTGGAAAACCTTTAAACTAAACTTAAGTTTATGATATATTAGAATAAAACCTTTCTTTGAATATCACATCCATCGCACGCAATCCAAAAAACTGTGCAGAAAAATATTTATCGCAAATCGCATATCGCAGAAAATATATTAACGGATATTTTTCATATGTTATATTTTGCAATATTGCGATATCGCGATATTACGATTTCACAATTTTACTGATTGTGATGAAACGAAAGTTGTGATTTGCAATGATTTCAATTTACGAAAGCTACGATTTGCGATATTGCGATTTTGCGATATTGCAAAAGCAAATCGCAGATCGCATTATCGCAGATTCTTGAAAGCTCGTTATACGAAGTAAATCTTTCCGTAAATCGAGACCCGTTATGCGCCTTAATGTCAAGTTAATGAATGGATTGTCAATTATTAATGAAAAATGATTTTGTTTTGATCGAAGGGTTATTTCATGATTAAATAATATATTTCATACGCTTTCAGCATTTAAAACTATCCCCTCACCTTTCTTATGTAATTATTCTCACTTAAATCGTAAAACTGCAGGTGCGAAGAACAGGAGACTATACAAAGCAACATTTAGAGCATTATGGGAAAGAAAGAGAAAGCTCCGAGTTCTGGAAAGAAAGAGAAAGCTCCGAATTCTGAAAATAAAGAGATGGCATCCTTGTATGCAGACACTGCTTGCAACAAAGACGCTGGCATCACCACTTGGGAGGGTATGCTTAGTTTGCTTGAAGAAGAGAACCCAAGGGTAATGGATGTTTCAGCTACCGCGGGCTCAAGTAATTCCTCTGAAGCATCTCTTACAGAGCTAGCTTGTTCATTTTTACACCGAATAGCAGCAAGACCTAGAATTCTTCCGTATACAGATATGATCAAATGGGTGCTGGATAGCACCGATATTACGGACAGGTAGTTTAAAACTCCAGATCAAGAGCTCATCAGGTCGTTTACTCCAGAAGATTTGAGGCTTATGTATCATTTTCCAGAGCCTCAGGCAACTTACAACAAATAATTTATGGAAAAATTTGCCAAGGAAAATGCAAATTTGGCAGAATGCACAAAAGAATGGTCCAGAAGAGATGAACCACTGAAGAAAGATAAACATGGTATGTACAGTACCGGTTCACTCACCTCTCCATATTGTTTTGCTGTTGCTATGTTATGCAGGCTTTTTGGAAAGCCTGACATTAATAATTTTTTGCCTGAATGGCTTCCCTTATTGAATGCTGCTGTTAACGCTACCATTGTGGACTGGGCTAAAATACTGTCTGATAATTTAGCCACGACTATTTTCAATTACCGGTCTAAACGGACTTTGTCTCAGAGGATTTATCCTCATTTTTATCTATCTGCCTATGTTATGGATTCAATCTGCTTTGTTTCTAAGTTCCCTTTAAGGGGTTGGCAATGGACAATTCAGGATCCCCTGCCCATCCATGTTTATCACAAAGAATTGTGGGAGTCAAAATTCATTCCTCATTTTTACAATATTTTCCATGGCATAATGTTACCACTGTATAGAGTGTTGTATAATAAGGATGCTCCAAGGTTGTCTCCTGAAGCAGAAGTAGACATTCTCCCTGTCGCAACATGGTTTGGAGAAGAACTGTTTACTTATGTGAGGGTTTTTGGGAGCTTTTCTTCTCCTCATGTTTTGCCCAAGTATGTTCCGGATAAACTCATAGCTCAGGAAATTTCATATCAAACCTGTGGAGATGGAGGTTTGACAAAAGAATTAAAGGATAAAAATAAAGCCATTTGGCCACAATTTCCTGTGTCCTGCGGAGCATTTTCATTATTTGATGTTGGTCACGCATTTAAGGAAGTAAGAAATGTTACGTGTTTAAAATTGTTTAAGTTTCCAAGAAGGCTATTTGATCCATATGGTATTGTCAAGGATTTCACCACTGTTGTCAAAGTAAGAGTATTTTCTAGTGAAGAAGATCTTTTTGATGATATGTTTCAAGAAAAATGTTCATTTAAAGACATTTTGAATTTAGCTCAAACACGGTTCTCCCCAGAAGAATTTCAAGAGTTTAAAGTATACAGAGAAAGAACATTGACCACTATTCCTTTGGATAATTTGTGCTTGGAACCCGCAAGGGAACCAACTCCTAGTGTCAGTCTCAGTGGCAACTCAGATTTAGAAAGGTCTAAGTCAAAGTCTGACAAAGAAATTTTTGAACATTCTAAAAAATCTGATCAGGATAAAAGTGAAGGCTCAGTCAAGGATACAACTCAATCAATAGAGTTGTCACAAAAAAAGACTTCAACTACTCCATAGTTGAATCTTCCACCTCTTAATGTACAACAACCATCCATCAGCACTCAGTTAGATAAAGAATGGGAATCATTTAATGATTTGATTAATGTTGAAGGACAGAACATACAAACTCCTGTACAGACAGCAAAAGGTTTGATTACAGAAATAAGTGGCAATGTCATAGAAAAAGAACATATACCCATTACTCCATCTACCGAGCTTGTACTTAAAATAGAGGAAATTCCTCCTCTGGATATATTCTACAGCCCGCAACATAAAGCAATAGTAACGAAGCAAAGAAAGAAGAGAAAATTAGAAAGTGCATTCTCTACTAATGCAGAACAATTGGATGTTTTATGGAAAGATCCTACTACAGATCCCACTGAAAATCTTACTAAATTATCTCAGATAACAAGAGCTTATGCCTCCACGACTATTGATAAAGCATCTGAGGTAAGGCTTCTATTAAATGAAAAAGAGGATCAAATACAAGTTCTGTAACAACAATTGCAACAAGCACATGCCAACAGTGAAGCACAGATACGATTTGAAAAGTTACAACAAGAGTTTCAGCAAATGAAGATCAGGTATCATAAAAGCTTGGCCGAAAAAGAAAAACAAATACAGATTATGCAAGAAACGCATAAAGAAGACCCCAAGCTTACAGAGTTTATTTCAAAATCTATTTCTTTGAATAATCAACTGCTGCAACAACAAGATATATTATGCCAAAATATTTCACAATGGAACTCTTTTTGTCAAGAAAGTGATAAAATCACTAATCATTTCGTAGAATTACGACATGATTATGATTTAACTAATGAAAGAGTTACTAATTATTTGGCATGGAAAAAGACAGAGTAAGGAAAAAGAGTAGGAGCACCAATTATCAATGACAGTCATAAAGAAATGCTCTTCAATAAATGGGATGCACAGATCAGAGAGGTAGAAAAAGCAGTAGAGGAAGCAGCTACAGTAGCAAGCCACATTACTAATTGTGTAAATGAAAATTTTCACAAGGTTAATTTAATTTTAGAAACCATTCCGTGATACCTACCACAAGCACAACAATTTCAAACATAGTGGAAACAGAAAGCGGAAGAGAAGCAAAATCAATTCAAGGATTGACAAAATTAAACTGGGATTCTTACTGGACCTGTCTAGTAAAACCACACAGTCAATGCAGTACTCTTAATTGCATCATTAATTCTGCTGAGAAGATCGCTCCAACACTTGCTGACTCTATCTTTTAGGGACAATTAAAATCTGAGGTCGGCCAACCCCCACTTCTCAAATCAATGTTGGATGCTTGCAAATTCAAAGACCAAATTCACAAGTAGTTAGTTGTTAATTTTAATTTTAGATTTAGTGTTAGTTTTACTTTATTTTTTCCTATAAAAAGGACGGTCATTTAAACCGAATCCTAAATTTTTGTAATAAACTATAATTAGATTTAGTTAGTAGTATTTAAACCCTTCTCATGCATTTAGAGAAGGGTCCTGAAATTTCTCAAAAACTTATCCTCGGAACATGCAATTCTGCACCCTCAGAGGAGGTTTTGATGAATGAATGGAACTAGATTTATTGATATATGTGTCTAGTATCTGCTACGAATGTTGCATTTCTGTACTCTTAGTAGATGTTGGATTTAGAAGATATAAGTCATTATTACTTCTAGCTCTTGAGTAGAACCAGTTATAAATGGTACTTTTATCTCTTAACTTTTTCTGCTTCTGTGTTAAAAGTGATATTTATGTTCAGTTATTTATATATTGATGCTTGAATGTTTAAGTTATCATTTGGCACTTTTGTACGGTGATGACTATTTGTTTATGCTTAATGTATGAATAACTTATTATGCGATACATTTTTCACAACTGTTTCATCTAACTTTTTATATGAAATTGTTTATTTTTATTGAATCCTTTTCTTATAACAGTGGAATGATCTTTATTATCGATTGTTATTCGAAATCATTTTAGATCGCATAAATAAGATTTTATCACGGGTTTAGTTTAGAATTAGATATTTATGTTTTAATTAGAATATAATTTGCATATGATTAGATTAGAAATAGAATAAAAGCATTTCACTTAGGAACCTTTTTAGAAAAGAAATATCTATTCTCAACACACACACACATATTGGGAAACTGGTCCCATTATCCCCAGTCGGACCCACTACACCAAACGGAAAAGGAACTGCTAACCAAGGTCCGGACTGGGTGGGTATCCCCCTTGTTGTAGACCCGATTTTCGGGGCTTCAACAGGTACAAGTGAAGAAGATGACCATTATCATCTCACAGTAGATGGTTTGGTCAGATTTAGGGACTATATCTATGTCATAAAACAATGAACTCAAGAATCTTATCTTTGAATAATTTCTTACTAATTTGTATTCAAGTCATCCATGATATCAAAAGACATTGACAACATTTAGGAAGTTCTACTACTGGATGAATCTGAAGAAAGAGGTAGTTGAGTTCATCACTAGGTGTTTGGATTTTCAACATGTAATAGCATAGTGTAAGAATTGAGGTGATTTGCTATAGTTGATTCTGATTCCAGAGTGGAAATGGGAGGTTACTTCCATGGATTTCATTATGGGTTGTCCGAGGAAATCTAGATTGCATGATTATGTAACAGCATTGGTGAAAATTCCATGTAATAAAAGTTAATAAAGGAAAAATAATAACCATGGTTATGGGGAACTTATTCCAATGTAACAACAATGGTAAAAACATTCATGAAAACAATATATAATACCATGGTCAATGGGACACATATTCCAACCTAAATGGTGGGCAAAACATCCTAGTGGGTGTTCATTTTTGTTATTATGGCTAAGTAAATTGGCAAAGGAAAAGGCAAAGGCTTTGGAAAGACATGAGGCATTAACTGGCATTTTATTTATGAAAATAATGGAAATTAAGGAAAAATGAAGGTAAAAGGTCACAGGTTTCATGTGAGGAGGAAAATGAAGGAAAATAATGGAAAATGAAGAAAATAGAGGCCTCATTAATAAAAAGGCTTCTGAGGATCTGTTGGTAAGATTTTTCTCAGTTTAGTTTTGGAGCTCTCTTGTATTCTCTCTCTCTCATACTCATGATCACTTAGAGTATTCTTGGATAACTCTTGGAGAGTGAGGCATACTTGGATATTTGGATCAAGAAAGCAAAGGAAAAGAAGGAAAGTGGAAGAGGATAAATGGATCAGCATCTATAGTAGATTCTGAGTGCAGGTACCAAGTTGCATGTAAGAATTTCTCACTGGTTTTGGCATGCATGGTGTATGCATGTGGATTTTCCTAGCCTTTCCATTTCTTGGATAGCCATGGTGATTATGGGTTTATTTCCATTGATTGTTTTCTGGTTGGTTTTCATTATTTCTTTAGTTGTTGGTTTGATTTATTAGTTCCTGGATCCTTGGTTGGACAAAAATTTTGGAGCCCGACGAATAGTTGTTGGGTTGAGTTACTAATACTAGAGCATTGGTTGGATAAATGCTTTGGAGACCTGGGTGGGTTGAGTTACTAGTCTTTGAGCCTTGGTTGGAAAATGCTCTGGATCCCAAGAACAACTAGGGTTGAGTTACTAGTCATGGAGCCTTGGTTGGAACAAACACTCAAGATCCTTGGAGCAGCTTTGATAGACACTAATCCATGATGGTTAGAGATGTCCAACCATGAGGTGGAATTACTAGTTTTGGGTTGAAATGCATTGGTTTCTGGAGCCTTGGTTTGGTGTTGATTGATGTGTTTGATAAAGTCCCACATTCATGCTTGGAATATGGCATGGAGGTGACTGGCTGAAGTGATATTTGGCTCAGCCATGTATATGGTTGGGTGGAACGTGTAAGTCCCATTCCAGGGTGGTTTTTCATTCATTAATGAAAGATTCATTGCCTTGGTATTTTATGTGTATATACATCAGTTTAGATATGGATTCTTTTGATGATGTATCCATGGTACTTATGTTGGTATTACATTAGTTATAATCATGTATTGTGATAGTGATGAGGTATGGCTCTCTCCATGTTTTTACTTCTAAATGAATGCACAATGTATCCATGGTTAAATTGATTAAATTATAGTTGATAATGTAAGGGAGAAATTCTTCTTAGCCATTCTTGGATAAGAAAGAGACCCCTTTGTTTAAATCTGGTGTCTATGCCCGTAGATGTTATGTTTGTGACATGTTTAACGAAATTTGTGTCATGGTTGGGTGGGTTTGATGAGTTCTGGTTGATTTTATTTCCTCCATATGTTTGTTTCAATTTTATTTTCCCTCTCTTGAAGTTACATGAAATTCTGGGTAGTGAGATGGGCTCAAGGGCTGAAAATGTGGCGCAAATCCTGGAGCTACAGGAAAAAAATTGGTTTTTTGAGCCTGAGCCACTACCTTTCCAAGGCTAGCACATGGATCTAGGGTCTAGAGCTCTCCCCTTTCCCTTACAATCCCACGACTCAGCCTCAAAGGGGATAAAAATCAGTCCCCCCTTAGGGAATAGGGCCCTGGAAGTTTTGATTACCTCTTGGGGATGTCAATGATGCAGTGTAAGGTGTGTTTTTGTTGTTCCATTGGTTCCACTTCCTTAAGGTCATATAAGAGGTTGAATATCATATTAGTAGCCTTTTTTCACATGTTTACCCAGGTTCTCCAGCTACTTGGGTATATGTGGGAAGACGGTGTTATAGAGTGGTATCAAAGCATGGTTCAACTCTTGGACTGGATGGGAAATGTGTTGGTCATGCATTTACGTTGGTTTCATATGTGTTTAGTATTATTTTTGCCTATATGTTCTTGTTTCTTCTGTGTTTTTTTGGCCATGGTGGCAGTGGTGTCGCCATGGAAGTTTTGATTATGTTGTTGTCAACATGTTGTCATGAGTGTATATCTAGTTATGTGTTGTTCTTTCTTATGGATATGACAACTGGTTGGATTGGTCAGGTCCATTGTGGTAAATGTACGGTGGCATGAAAGTCATGAGAAAGGTAAATTTAATGAGATTAAGGTAACGGATGCCTTGGCTATGTTGGGAACTATTGTTCTAAATGTTGTGCATGTTGTGCATGAATAAAGGAATTTCTCTCAACCTAGACCTTATGATATATGGTAATCATGTAGTGATCATAATTATGTTTATATATGTATGTATGTACGTATGTCATTAATTGACAGGGTCATCATGGATCTTGATGGTTTTATGTTGATGGTTTATATGTATATGTGTATGTATGTATGGCATTTTCTGACATGATCATGATTGTTTTATGCCAATGATTATATATATATATATATATATATATATATATATATATATATATATATATATATATATATATATATATATATATATATATATCTGTGTGTGTGTGTGTGTGTGTGTGTGTGTGTGATAGGGTTTTCAAGGATTGTCCTTGTGGAGGAATGATTGCTTATGCTTATGCATGGCATGAAGAGGTTCCTACGAGGAATCAAGTAGAAGAGTAGCCTTGATGGATATACAAGGAAAGTATCATGTGGGTGTGATTTGATATTATTATTATTGTACTATGTCTATGTTTATGTTATGGCAGGAAATGTTTAGGGGTACATCAGCGAAGTGAAAGTAGTGTCATTTGCGACATGTTAGGATAAGCATGGATAGTGGAAAGACACTAGAATCAAGGTTGTTTGTGGGTTCAGTATGTGGTCTATGGTTTTGTACTGCTATTTTTTTGTATATGGTGTGCATGTTGAAAATCCAGTGATTGTACCTATTGTGATGTGTAATATTGCATATGTAGTATTGTGTACATATGATGTTGTATGCATGTTGTTGCATATGCAATGCCAGGTATAGATGGTGTTATGTACATGTTGGATATGCAGTGTTGTGTGCATATGGTGATGTGTGCTTGTTGGATATGCGGTGTTGTGTACGTATGGTGATATGTACATGTTGAATATGCAGTGTTATGTACATATGGTGTTGTGTGTGTGATGTACATATGGTTCTATGTGCATTTAGTGTTTTGTGCATGATTTTACACATGGTGTTGTGTTCATGTGGTGTTGTGTACAGGTTGTACATGTGGTTCAGTGTGCATTCGGTGTCATGTACATGATGTGTGTTATAAGTCAGTTTGGGCATCATTCCCAATGACCTAGTTAACTAGGCATCATCTCCAGGACCAATGTATAGGGTCTATCATCCCCTAACATTTTAGTTGCTACATGCCCTAAGAAAAAGAACAAGACAAATCAATCAAAGACTTTCATTTGCAAAGGTTTCCAAAGTTTTAAGTTTATAATATATCATATGAGAGCTCACCAACGCTGCCTCTAAAGGGACTAAGTGTGTTGCATATGCAGGTAGCCCTATGCAAGGCTGCTATGAAAAGCACTTCCCGACATTCATGGGTGTGTTGGTCACATTGGGAGCGAAATTCTCATTGTCCCGGAATCTCCACTTGGCCATTCCCTTCTAGAAGAGTTCACATGTGTCAAACTTCGAATCCATGTGTCCATTTGACATCTACAAGATTGGGAACATGTCTTGCCTATCATTGGAAATTCATTGGTTGTAGAACTACCTTCATCTCCTCTATAAATTGAGCACAGATCTTAGTGTTTGAGAAGGAAGAATTTGTGTAAAGAAATGTTGGTGGAATTTCAATTGAGGAGATTGATTTGAGTGACATATTGTTGGAGATATCTGCATTGTGATGAAGATGGGATGTTGTTGGAGATGGTGATACTAAATCAATCATTGGGTTGCAACCTCCCATTCTATCATCAATAAATATTACTACTTATTTTTCCCTATATGCATCTGTATAAGCTTTGATTTTCAATATCATGATTTCTTAGTTGATGTATATTTTTTATGTTTTATTGATTTAGCTAAATAACTTGAATAGACATCTGTATTATTGCTATCTCTTGATGTTTAGTGTTCATTCTTGCAAGAAATATTTTGCACAGCTGGCTGGAATTTGAAGCTACAGCAAAAGTGACATAAGGATATTTTAGAAGCGCTTGGATCCCAAGTATGTTCCTTATTTCATTCTGTGTGTCTGTTTACAGTTAGGAATGATAGTCGTAAAGCCTTTGACCTGTTGTTCTAGATTAGCACATGTCTAGGAAAGAATGATTTATTCGTAATTCATAATTCTGCATAACAATGTGCATGTGGTGTTGTGTACATATGGTTTCGTGCATGTAGTGATGTGTACAAGAGTTATTGTGTACACATTGTATAGGTGGTGCAGTGTACATTTGGCATCGTGTACATGTTGTGCAAGTGGTGTCATGTACATGTGATGCAGTGCACACATTTTTCAGGTAGTGTGTTATAGGTGGTATTGTGTACATGTTGTGCATATGGTACTAGTATACATGTGGTAGTGTGTGCATTTCATACATATTGTATTGCAGGGATGAGGTGCTATGTATGTGCATGGTGTAGTCATGGTATTGTGACATGTGTATTCGTTGTGTGGTACTCTGTATATGTATATGTTGTACGTTGGTGTAGACATAGGTGTATGTGTTTTGTTGTACACCAAAGTGTAGGTGTATGTGTTACGTTGTGTGCCATATGTGGGGGTACGAATTGTGTGGTGTTGTATGCCTTGTGTGGATGTATGTGTTGTGATGTACACTGCATTTATGTGTACATTATTTAAGAGAAGGAATTGGTTGCTTATCAGGTGTGGAAACTGATCCGGTGTGTGTACTGAAAGAACAAAGTCAAAATTAAGGACTAATGAAGGATAAGTATCGATATTTTACTTCAGTTATATTATGCATGTAATATGTGATTTTGACTTATGATGGTTACATGTGATTTATGATTATGGTTTATGATGATTGCATGTGAATCATGATTTTAATATATGATGGTTGTGTTTTTAGCTAACCATATGTGATATGTTTATACATGATGATTTCATCAAACAACCAGTTTGACTTTTTGTGACAGGAATTAAACAGGATTTCAAGTGTACCTTATTGACGAGCTACCAATGAGGTATGATTTGAAGTTAGTTCAATTAATTTTGAATCTAATGGAAGTTATGTGCTTGGTATAGGAAGTATGGAAATTCCTGTTTGGGTGGTTGAAACTTGTTAACATTGGAAAATCGTACAGCAAAAAACGACATCGAGTAATGTCAAGCCCAAGGATTTACAAGATAGAGATACATTATGGAATAAAAAATATTAAAGATCTCTAAGGTTTGGAGAAATTCAAGATTGAACTAGTCATAATGCGCGCTTTTTCCTTCAATAAGTGCACCTTCTGCGCGCATTGGAGCCCGATAAGTGCGCATTCCTAGAAATGGAAAAAAGTACCTTCTAGGACCACAAGAAGGAAAATGATAGTTTATCCTTATGTGAAAGCTGCCTAAGGATAGCACCAGCACCTCCTTAGGCCTTGTGTGAGCACACAAAAGCATATTTTAGCCCACAATGGAATATTATCCCTCCCTTGGGTCACTATCCACCATGTACCAAGGGAGGGAGGGAGGTTTGAAAGCTCAATTATATAAGCCCTCAAAGAGATGAACAATTTGTGAGCATAAGGTTATGCTTGCCAAATTTTCCCAAGCAACACCAATTGTTTGTGTGAACCAAGGAGCAAGAGCTGAAGAAGAGGACTCAATTGTTGGCCACCAAACAATTTTAGTCCATTGCAGCATAGAGAGAGAGTTGAACTGTGTCAGAAGGCAAAACTTGAAGGACAAACATCCTTGTGTCGGGTCCTAGAGCCTCTGCCTAAGCCCTTTGGCAAGTGGGTAAGATTTGTATTCATTCCAAGCATTCAATGAGAAGGCCATCGAGCCGTTGTTTACCTTGTTATTGTTTGGAACTCTCTATTTAGCTTCTTTTTATGTTTCTAGTTTTACTTTTTCAATAGAGCATACTTAAGTGTATTACTTCATTTTAAGTCTTATACTTATGAGCTCCCCCCAGATACTTCCTGTTACTTATGGTTTAGAGAAAATACCACATTCGCTAGATGGATGCGATCTCTTACACTCGTCTGTCGAATCCACCACAACAGGATTGGTGACTCCACTGACATGTTTCAAGTTTATGTGGTTGTGCCATCGTTTGCAGGAGACCCTTAGTCTATGCTAGAGTGGAGTTGACAGTCCTCTGACCCATCTTCCAATCCCTAGACTCACTGAAGTGACAGACTGAAGAAGGCAGCTCCTACATTTTTTTTACTTGCAGGAATTTTGCGCGATGTTTTTACACACAGACGCACAGTGCGCGCGTTCAGGAGTGACCTGCGCGCAGGAAGGCGCACCTGTCAAAAGGTTTTGCGTGCAATTTGCAAAGAGATTTTTTTTCTCCCTATCTGCTGCATTTTGCTGCTTGTAAGTGTGTTGAGAAGCCCCTAATCTATCTACCAACACCTGTGTTGATACCCCACAACTTCTGAAAACTGATTTTTGCTGCTTCTTGTAGGCATTTAGTTAGTTTTCATTTAAGATGGTTTTTGCAAAAATTATTCACATAGTTTAAGTAGGGGGTGAATTAACCATTGCTCTCCAAACAATTTATGCTTTTACAAATTCTAGTATGCACACTTATTTTAACTAGTCCAAGTAAGTGGCTCATGACCACAGATGCATAAGCTAGTGTAGAAATTTTTTAGTTTAAATTTCAATTTTTGCATTTAGGAAATTGCGGGACTAGGATTCCATTGCAAGTTAGAGTAAGTAATCTCTGATGTCTTTGCGCCATTGGGTGACCCTATGATGCAGGGGCATTAGACGCTAGCCAGCAATGTAGGAGGTTTTTTCCACATGTTGTGGCTAGGAGGGTTGTTATAGCATCATTTTTCACCCTCAGGTGATTCATGATTGCCTTTATGGCTTTGGGCACCCATTCCTACAGACTTGAACAAATTCACTAAAAAACAGTGTTAAAATTCCCATACGCGGGTATGCCCAGACTTTTCCACGTGTATACGCGAGTCCACATGTAATTTTCCGCGTATGCCATTAAAACCATTAAAAAATATATAAATTCCCTATTTTCGGACTGGGTTGATGGTTACTCCAGTAGTTCAACCACCCCAGTACGTGGCCAACTGTTTCCAACTGACTGACACTACTTTGAGGGAGTATAAAAGCCCCTCATGTGCATGGCCTAAGGGAGAGAGAAATTTTATAGACATTATACTCTGTTGGAATCCCAATTCAATTCTGATTCCCCGTGCCTCCTGCACTTTCCCAGATTTATATAGGAAACCCTTGTTTCTTGGAGATGTTCATCCATTTATATGCCATCTCGAGTGCACAGGTCTTGAAATTTTCTTAGCGAGGCAAGGGCGGGACGAATCCGGACGACGGTCTGCTCGAAGATTGTGGAAGGATTCAGGTGATCTCTCCACTCTTTACTTCTGTACATGATATTCATAATAATGAAGAACCATCTTGTTCCTGAACTTCTGTGTTAGTATCTATTTATATATGTGGAAAGATTGATTATTAAGCAGTTATTATCGTTTATATCATATTTCACATGGATTACACTAACGTTTAGGAGAAATATATGTTGTACAACTAGGTTTCCGTGCACGTTCTTTCTTGTTTTTCAGGTTGAAGGAGGAAGAAAGGTTGTTGGGGGTTTGGACCCCGCGGGATCTACACTGAACGTAGGACTATGGGTGAGTTCTGCTATCGTTGTTATCTAGTTTTTTGCATTCAAGTATGGTTGTGTCTGAGTCCTTCTGAATGGCATGCCCTGCTCTGTGGAGGTTCTGACCCAACAAACCTCTAGGGTGATTTTCCCCGAAATAGAACTGGTGACTCCAATGGGGAACGCATTCTTGTGATTCCCCTGTTGGGTGGTTTCAGCTGTTTGATAGGTTTCCAACAGTTCTAACTTTTATTTCCAGTCCAGTTTACTCTTTCTCAGTCAGACTGAAGCCCTGGTTCCTTATCCAGGCTTGATCTTTTTTGTTTTTCATTATTTACCTTTATATACGCGAGTTTGTCTATACACAGACGCGTATACATGCATTTTTTGTTAAAGGTAGTCGCGTATACGCGGGTTTCCTTTAGCACAGTCGTGTATGCACGCTTGTTGTCAAACTGTCAAGTAGCGTATACCTGGGTAGATTTTGAAATTTTGGATTTCTTGGCTTTTTAGTCCTGTCTGTCTGTGGAGACCTGTTCCTGCAGTGTCTTTGTACCCTTTGGATTGTGCAGAAAGTGGTCTTTGGTCTTTTCTCTCTCTTTTTTGGTTGAAAACTAGCTTATTTGGCAAAGTCTTGTTTCTTGTACTGGCATTTCTGGTTCGAGTACCAAGATCTCTTTCTCGGGATTCTTGGCTGTTCTACTTTATCAGAACAGAGAGCTCCTGCTCATTTACTCTTTCCTACCTTTGTGTCTTGCTTTGCACTTCGATTTTTGCCTATTTCTTGGTTGGTTTTCTTGAGTTCAGTTGACTAGGTCTTGTCGCAACTTTTGAAGAGTCTTTCTTGGTTCTTTGAAGTTTTTGTTTGCTGCAAGGTTGTACTATTCTTCTAGGCTGAGTGATTGAGTTTTGTGTCCTCTTGTGCTCATCTGAATCTTGCTACTAGTTATCCCTATAAGATTTGGAGCATTTTTGAAGTTTTTGCTTGAAATTCAGTGTTTTTTGGCTTGGGATTCGATAGTTTTCTTGGTCTTTTCGAACTCTTCTTTTATAAAACTCAAAAGCTCAAAAAACATTTTTCTTTGTTGTTTGCTTTTGTTTTTGTATTTTTTTTTTTGTTTCATTATATCTTTTGAAGCTTTGTTGAGGTTTCTTGCCTTTGGATTTTGACTTGATTTTGGAAAGGAGTTGTCATTGATTTCTTCTTCTTGTTTTCAAGCAATTTTGGTGTCTTTATATTAAGAGTTTCTTATTGTGGGAACTAGCTTTCTGGACAACCAAAAAGAGATAAAACTGAAGGATCTTTGGGAAATTTCTCTCTGCTTTAGGAGATTTTTCATCTTAGAATTTGCATGCTTTTAGTGATTTGCATCAGGTGCACTTAAGCATTTAGTCATTTTCATAGTTTTTGCGAGTGTGAGTTTGTTATCTGAAAAGAAAAATAAATTTTTTTAATCTCGTAGAACCTGTGTAGAAGTTGCTTTTCATCGAAAGACAATTACTGCATTTGCATGTAGTTTGGTTTTTATTAATTTCTTTTCTGCGTCAAAACACCACGAGTTTCATTTCCGTATCCCTTTGACTTAACATAACAGCCAATTAAAATAAGCGCTATAATTTAAAAGCAACTAGCAAGTTTTTATTAAGTGTCATACAGCAACTAGCTAGGTTGTAGGGCCTTGGATTAGGTGAGTGGAGAGTTAACTCTCCAAGGCCGCTCAAACAAAACATAGAAGTTGATTAATTGAGCGAAATCCAACTCCGTTAGGTGGACCGGGAAAGCTCTCCTCCAAAGAGTCAAGCGCGAGGGGAAGTGAAGGCTAAGAAGAGAGATACCCCCTCTCTAATTTACTGAATCTGACCTCAAGACCGTTCCGCCCAGCTTCTGACACGGATTGGTGCCCATAGTTGCCACTCCTAGGTTCCACATAGGTGACTGCGGGGGAGGAATACCTGTGGTACCTGAGGCAGACGTCACATTACTTTCAGCAGTACTTCTGGGGGGTGTCCTTGCGAAGCTTGGGTACTTGAGTCGGCAAAGGCTGTCGTTAGGAGGTCGGCGTAACTGTTTCTGATACCTTCGCTAGTAGGCCTGGGCCGTAATTATCCCAAACTACTTTCGGGAGGTCCTATATTTCGCTTTCTTGTATTTTGGTGTCCGGTCCTAATCACCCGGAGCAGAAATACTTGAAGGTTGTTTGCTTGATTGTATCTCAGGGATTATTTTTTGCAGTGAGTGCTCTTTGCTCCTAGCTTGCCTAGCTTTATACTTTTTGAGTCTAATTAAAATCTGTTAAAGTGGTTGATCAAGCGCCTCGTCGATCGAGGAGAATCCAGGGGTTATCTCCCGATAGTCCAGAGCCTTCTTCAAGAAGGCGTAGGAGTGATTTAGCAGGTGGTTACCACCCTGTGGCATTTGACGCAGTGGAGAGAGATCCTCCACAAGGTTCTGAAGGTTTCGTAGTTGATTCTGGTGTTGGTTCCGAGAGGAGCGCTCCGCTCACCTCGCGAGTGTTATTTCCGTAGGAAGAAGAAGTACAGGTAGAGGAAGTGTCTGAACCCTCAGAGTCACTTCCATCTCCTCTTCCTCCTGATTATCCGTTCGTTGTTGAATACATCAGACCCAAGTCAGAGAGACTGGAAGATCCTCCTTATTATACATACCTTTCGATGGCCACGACTGGGAACGCCGCTTCTGCTATGAGTGCTGCAGGCATTCAGACTCCTACTTCTGTTGAAGGAGGGGGAATTATTGCTATATCTTCGATTGCCTCTAGTGCTGCTGTGTTTTGCTCTGGTTTCACCCAAGCACATGCTTCTCAATCTGGTCCCTTCTATTTTGGAATGCCCAGTAGTGGGATTCCTTCTTTTTCCTTTTCCGCTGCTGCAGCTGGATCTACACCCATGTCTTCCATGGCTAGTGGATCAGCTTCTTTTCAAGGGTTCCCCTTCGGAACTGGACATATTCCTAGTTCAAATCCTTCTTTAGGGTCCTTTCTGTTTACTTCTCAGACCCAGATTTTCAACCCTTGGTCTGGAGGTCAGAGTTCGACTACTTTTACAGGTTGGAACCCCGTGTTCACTACAGCGGGGGCAGGGAATCAGTTTTACGCTGGTCACCAAGGGAATGCTTCTTTCCCTTCATCGAGTGCTTATCAGAATTTTTCCCCTCTATCTAATGCCTGGAACCCCTATCAGGGGCTTTCCTCTTCATTTAATACTTCAGGTGGGGGAACTGGTCCGGTCTTTGGTAACTCTGCGTGGGGAGGAGGTTCTTCTCCTTTTACTACGAGTTCTTTCTGGCAACCTGGTGCCTCATCAAATCCAGGGTATTCTTTTCAGAATGTTGGGAATTCATCCTATCAAGGATGGAATCCTCAGGCTCCGCCTCGTTTACCTTTTCTGGCAATGTTAAACTTGCCAGATCTGTCGAAATTGACGAATGATCCGATTCGGTACAGTCCGGGGTGGCCTCCTGTCCCAACCAAACTACCTTCAGACATTCCAAAGTTTGAAGGTAAGAACGGAGAGGATCCGGCTGATCACATCACCACGTTTCATTTATGGTGTTCTTATAACTCCCTGATCGATGATTCGATTAGGTTGAGATTGTTTCAACGCACCCTAACTGGAAACGCTGCCAAATGGTATATTGAGCTAACTGGGGGCAGTTTTGCTACATTTGGAGAACTGGCTGTTACATTTCTAAACCATTTCCAGTTGCCTGTCTGATATGATGCTGGGATTGAACTCTTAACTAATTTTAAGCAGGACGACGCAACCCACATTTCTGACCATATTCAGGAATGGAGGAGAAGGAAGAGGCTTATTAAAGCTCATATTCTAGGAGAATTCCTTTTGGAATGGTTTCTGAAATCTCTGCAGTCAAACATTTCTAAAGATGTATCCCTGTCTGGGGTATTTTCTGAGGAGCAGGCCATTTTTAGGGCCCAGCAGTTGGAACTGATCTATTCTCAGTCTAGGGTCCTCCATAAATATTTGCCCAATGCTCCTCGCTCCAAATTAGATTTATCCAAAACTAAGCCTGGTCCTCATGGTGATGGGCTTATCGGGTCGATCAATAGTGGTGTAGCCAGCATGCTTAATCAACTGTAGCAGTTGTCTATACAATCTGCTCCTTTTGGTCAGGCTATGCTTGCTGAGTCATCGCCTTCCCAATAGTTGTCGATAAATGCTGTCCAAGCTTCTAATCCCAAAGGAAATCAACAATCCAAAGGGAAGAATAAGGGACGAAATAATAAGAAAAAGGGCAAGAATGGGAAGGGTAATGCAAATAAAACCAACGAGCATGTTGGTGAGGGTCCAAAGGACAAAAAGAAAGTGAAGTTTCCATGCAAGTTATGTACTGGAGACCTCCTTACACACCTTTTCCCTAAAATTCAAGATGCGCAGCGCTTGTTAGCTCAGCAGGGTTCTTCTAGTTCCCAGGCTATGTTGACAAACCCTTTTCCCCAAGGGAAACAACTAGTTGTTGGCGCGAATCAAAATCCTGGGGATTCCTCTGGGGGCACCCAGGAAGGGGAAATTCCATTGAACATATTCATGATGAGTGCTCACGTGGATGTCGCTACGAGATCCCGTGATTATGGTGGAGAAGAGTCTTCGAAAGCTAAGGATACTCCTGATGCTAATGAGTCGCTTCACATTACAAAGCCTACTGTTGAGTCTATGCCTCGGATGCCCAAAGCGTCTTCTAAGCGATCGACGATTAATCCAAATGCTAGGGCTGCCCAGAACTACTCTATTGTGGAAGATCTGGCACAAAGTCCTTGTGCTATGTCGACTTTAGAGGTACTCCAGTCTTGTCCGGCTCAGCGCAGTGCTTTGCTCACTTCCATTGGGGTTATTGATCCGAAAAATTCTCTTCTAATTACTTTTGATATTTCTAATTTTAAGAAGAGACTCCCCCATCATATGGATTTTCATATTAAATCATCGTACCGGAAGTGCAACATCTTTCGGACGGTTGTTGATGAGGGTGATTCCACATGCGTGATGTCTCTCACATGTTGGAAGATGATTGGATCTCCCAAAGCTGTTCCATCTACCACTCTTCTGACTGCGTTTGATGGTCATTCTCACAGACCGCATGGTATTGTCCCAACTTTGCCTATCTGTGTTGGGGGAAAAACTGTGAATATAGAGGTTGAGGTAGTGGATGAAAGCTTGGACTACAACCTTCTGTTGGGGAGAAACTAGATTTATGAGATGGATGCCATTGCATCCTCATTATTTTGGATTATTTGTTTCCCTCACGAAGGGAGGATTGTTACAGTGGACCAACTGGACTATCCTCCTGTAGACCCGAATGCATCTACTGACTCATCTGTTCCAAAGTTGGATAATACTAAGGCGCCTGTTGAGAATTTAGGGGTTGGAATGTATTCTTCCTTGATGGGTACTTTCGATATTCCTCCTCCTACGGTGCATATAAATGCAATTTCATCCTCCAAGGCTCCTCTTCGAAGAGAGTTCTTCAGAACTCATTATTTTTCGGACCCTTGGACCTTGCCTTCCCCTACCGCCACATTAGAGGAAGGTCAAGTGGGTGGAATGGCATTTCCGATATCTACAGCTGAGATTGCTTATCAGTCTACTGTTAACTCTACAGAATCCAGTCCAGTTCCTCTTCAACCGGAAGAGTTGGATGGAGATGTGGCTTCGACTTGGACACTTAGTTCTTCTTCTGCCCAAGATTGCCTTGATACCACTCTTCCATCTGAAGAGGCCATCCTGGAAGCTATGACTGGTATAGATAGACCGTGGGATGACTTGCATCATCGGTCTTACTTTTTACCTGATTTGAGCGAAGTTGAAACAAGTTTTCCAAGTCCTCAGTCTCCTAGTCCTGTTCACCCAGTCCTTAACCCTTTAGCACCAACACAGGTTTATGATGAAGGGAACATGGCTGTGATTTCTCCTACTATCCCGGTGAACATTTCTAGGGATCCCAATATTATTGAGAATGTCTTCATCGGAGCTGAATGTTCCTGTGAAGAGATTCAGCTTTAAACCGAGCTCTTTAAAGAGTATAGGGATGTATTCACTTGGTCTTATGAGGAAATGCCTGGTATAGATTTATTGTCCAGCATGAGATCAAGACTTACGAAAACTCTAAGCCTGTGAGGCAAAAGCTTCGTCCGGTCAATCCTAGGAAGGCAGCAACTATCAAAGCTGAGGTGGAGAAGCTGCTTAAGGCAGGATTCATTTTCCCTGTTCCTTTGACTGAATAGGTTTCGAACCTTATTCCCGTAGATAAAAAACAAGGAACAATTCGAGTTTGCATTGATTTCAGAGACCTTAATAAAGCATGTCCTAAAGATAATTACCCCACACCATTTATCGATCAGATCATTGACGAGTGTGCCAGTAATGAGATTTTCTCCTTCATGGACGGTTTCTCCGGATATAATCAGATTACTATCCGTCCTGAAGATCAGCATAAGACTGCCTTTATTTGTCCCTGGGGTACATTTGCATACAAGAAGATGCCTTTTGGTCTTAAAAATGTTGGGGCTACGTTTCAGCGGGCCATGTCATATGCCTTCCACGACATCAAAAATATTATCGAGGCGTATTTGGATGATTTAGCTGCTCATTCTCGAAAGAGGATGGATCATCCTGCTCACCTCCGTCAAATATTTGAACGATGTCGTTTCTATAAGATTAGGTTGAATCCGAACAAGTGTGTTTTCGCGGTTACATCCGGTCGGTTATTGGGATTCATTGTGTCTAGAGAAGGGATTAGGATAGATCCCTTCAAGGTTGAGGCAATACTTCGGTTGCCTCCCCCGTCCTCTGTTCGTCAACTTCAAAGTCTACAAGGAAAGTCTAATTTTCTTCGGAGATTTATCGTAAATTATGCTGAAGTTACCAAGGGATTTATGAGATTTTTGAAGAAGGGAATTCCATTTCTTTGGGATGACTTCGCTCAACGCTCATTCGATGCTTTGAAAAAAGCATTGACCTCTGCTCCTTTATTGAGTCCACCTGATTATAGCAGGGATTTCCTTTTGTATCTGGCAGCAGCAGAATCTACCATTGGTATGGTTCTGGTTCAGGAGGATGATGCTCTTGCAGAGCATGTTATTTACTATCTTAGTCGAGGATTGGTAGGAACTGAACTCAAGTACACAGCGATAGAAAAGTTAGATTTAGCAGCAGTTCATGCTGTGCAGCGACTCTGGCATTACATTATTCTACGAAAAACTTATATTTTGGCAGTAGCCAATCCATTTCAGTTTGTCCTCAGTAGGCGAGTGATTGGGGGCAAATACAATAGATGGATTGTGATTTTTCAGGAATTTGATCTAGATTTTATGTCTGCAAAATCCAAGAAATCATTGTTTTTCGCAGAATTGATCTCCAAGTTGCCCTGTGGGGAAGAGATGATCTATGATGAATCCTTCCCAGATGAACATTTGTTTCTTATCTCTTCATAGGATCCTTGGTATGGAGATATCATTGTGTATCTTCAGACTGCGAAGTTTCCCTCTACTTTTTCGAAAGATGAGTGTCGTAAGTTGCGTCACTTGGCCAAGAATTATTTGATTATTAGTGATTCTTTATACCGTCGACGGGTTGATTCAATCCTGAGACGCTGCTTAACTCTCGAAGAAGCTGAGGCTGTGCTGAATGATTCCCACAGTGGAGCTTGTGGTGGTCATTTATCTGGGCTTGCTACAGCCCAAAAGATTTTGCGTGCTGGGTACTTTTGGCCTTTGATTTTCAAGGATTGTATGGAGTCGGTCAAAAACTGTCATCTGTGTCAAGTCTATACTCGAAAAATGCGCACTCATCCAGCTCCGCTTTTTCCAGTCATTACTGTCGGTCCCTTTACAAAGTGGGGTATTGATTATACTACTTGTAACCTGCCTTTGGCTAAAGGTCACAAGTACATTATTGTAGCAGTAGACTACTTTACGAAGTGGGTCGAGGCTATGCCTACTTTTGGGAATGATGGTGAGACTGCAGCTCTTTTTCTTTCCAACCAGGTTATTGCTCATTTTGGTATTCCTAGAGAGATTGTCACTGATCATGGCAGTCATTTTCAGAATAGCATGATGGCTGAGTTGGCTCTCAAATTGGGTTTCCGGCAGGAGCATTCATCTCCGTATTATCCTCAAGCCAATGGGAAAGTGGAAGCCGTGAATAAATCCTTGAAGACAATTATTCAAAGGATAATTGATAAAGCTAGATCCAACTGACATATTATGCTATATCCTGCACTTTGGGCATATAAGACGTCAGTGAAAACTACGACTGGCTTTACTCCGTTTCAGCTAGTGCACGGGTTGGAATCCGTATTTCCCATTGAATGCAAGATTCCTTCTCTTAAATTAGCTGTTGAACTTCTTCCTGACACTTCTAGTCTTGAAGAACGGTTCCTTCATCTGGAACATCTCGATGAGCAGCGTCGGGATGCTGCCACGATGAATGAAGCACATAAAAACCGAGTTAAAGCTCAGTACGATAAGGCGGTCAAACCTAGGGTTTTTTCGGAAGGTGACCTTGTTTTGGTCTATGCTCAAGAAAAAGATGCCCTGGGGGCAGGAAAATTTAAGTCTATGTGGTATGGCCCCTTCATCGTTAAAAAATTCCTTAAGAAAGGAGTGTATACCTTGGTTGATTTCGAAGGAACCGAGTTGCCGGAGCCCCGAAATGGGCTCTATTTGAAGAAGTATTATGCCTAGGCTTCGGCCTGGCATGTTGCTTTTGTATATAGTAGTTTTTGCTTTGTACATATCTGGTTGATTTTCGATCTATGATGGGATGGTGATGTTTTTGATCTGCTTTGGAAGGTTGTGTTGGATGTCATGAGTCATTTTGGTTTCGCCGATGGTGCTAGTAGACACACCCGGAACTTAGCTTCCGCGGCTTGGGTACTTCATTATCCATCCGGTCAGCTATTAGTATCAAGAGGGGTCTGCATTGGTCCTGCTTCCAATAACATAGCAGAATACACTACAGTTGTTTATCTACTCTCGGAGGCAATATCTTTGGGTGTTGATTCGTTGGTAGTTTTCTTGGACTCTCAGCTAGTGGTGACGCAGTTGAACAATACTTATCAGGTTTGAGATCCATTTTTACTCTGGTTGTTCTTGAGGGTACGTTTGTTACAAAGATCATTTCAATTTTTAACTTTCATTCATATTCCTCGAGATGACAATTGGATGGCAGACTCATTAGCTAATCAAGCACTGGATTGGCATATTAATCATTCCATACAATAAAATTTAATCATCAAAAAGATCATACATTTTGATACATTTATCACATCACATCAAACATCGCTGTATATATATCATCAGAGTGTTCAAAAACTTTACAAAATTTGGATCCATAAGTCATACAAAAATTGGGCTTATGCCCCCGATCATGTTCAGTCTCAAATAATATACAGTCATCTGTAACATCATATCTATCTACTCCTAAGGTCCCTTCCCAGAAGTTGTGTTCCTATAGAACATGATCGCGGTGGCAACTCGGCGGAATAACCGTACCCAGTCTCAGGGCACTCCTACCACCCGTCTCTGGATGGCTTCCGACAGATCTTCCACTACAGCCATAGGTACTTGGCGGGTTAATCCCTCCAAGTTCCTCTATACAGCCTGGAGGGTCCTGTCTGAATCCACTGTATTCGCTTCGCCTCGGCGACGCTTGTGTCGCGGGAAACCCTCAGGTCGAACTGGTCCAATATCTGTATCATGATCATTTTAAATTGTAAGTCATTATGAATCCAATCAAGAACATGTTTATTTTTTCAATTTTTCATACATATTTGAAAAAAAATCCAAAAAATTATATAAGTCGAAAAATTGCAAACTTACCGACTGTTCCCCATGCCGCGCCTGGTGGAAGGACAAGATCTGGATCGCCACGAAAGTCCATCCCGGCATAGGGATAGTCGTCCACAACGATGATTTTTTCTCCCCACCAAAGGAAGAACTCATCACCCCAAGTGGTCCGGGGAACTTCACTTCCCCCCAATCTCTTCATCATGTCTGCCCAGCGGGAAATTCTTGGATCTCTCGGGCTGCTGATGGTAGAGATCACTTTGGGTCTCAATGCTGGTATCTTCTCGAAGAAGAATGTCATCAAAATTGTACCATATCCAAAATGTTTTGTCTTTTCCTTTCGGATTGAAGTCAATTGTTGGTTCATGTTCATCAGTAGAGTTGTGCACCAATCATATAAATGAGTTAAGCATTCCACTGCTATACTCATTTGCATCCTGGATGCCTGGTGTAGAGAAGTTGATCCTGCTACTCTCCCAATGGTAAAAAGGAGGATTTTTATGTGCAAGTATCTTAAATCTTTGATTGCAATTTGAGTTCCCACTTTCTTGGAACCCTCTACGCAGTACACGTGGACGTAATCTTCCACGGTTAGCCCTCCCAAAGGCTTCTCGTGCAAGTGTACTGGCTCCCCCCTTCGGGAGAGTCCAGTAATAAAATATATATCTTCCACTTCGATGCGTATGGGCATCTGATCTATGATGAAGCAGTCTTCTTCCGGTTCCCAATAGTTCACAAGCATTTCGAGCAACCGGACATTACTCTTCATATTTGGCATTTTTGTAAAACTTGAGCAATCCGCAATTCCGAAGAATATTTAGTGATGCTTGATCTCGCATGACTTCTTGATCAATTGCACTGTGTTCACGCTCTCTCCATGATATGGTCATCCTGCAAAATTTCAATAATTCCTTCATTAGCTACGCATTTTTCATTTGGGCCTGCGCATACGCGACTTTATTTGTGCACAGTCGCGTGTATACGCGACTTTATCATTACCAACCTGCGTATGCGCAAACCCGTGATTTTTAGCAAGAGATTCTATGGTGAAAATTACTAAATTTTAATTTATGAACGGAAAAAATGAATAGCAAGGATGGTTGATGAGCTTACCTAACAAATTCGGTGCGATTTGACGGTCGGTTGCTCCTGTTTTGACGAAAGCATTTTTTTGCTCCAGAGCACTTTTTTCCAAATCAGCAATGTAAAAATGAACCAAATATGAGGTAATTTGTCTATTTATGTCCAAAAAGTTGAAAATTTTCGCAAAAATTTGTTATGCTTATTTTTTCAATCTATCTTAAGCTACATAACCCGGATGCTTGGAAGTGCCCAGTTTGGTATGTTTTCAGGTACATTTTGACGAATTTGAGATTTTTCCCAGTTTTTTATCCATGACTGCTGACTCGTCATGGCAGGTATATGATCTTCACTGGCATATAGGTTAGGGAAATCACTTTCCATTGCATCTTGCATACTAGCCTCCATACTAATCACTTGCCATAGGGTCGATCCCATCAGGTCATGACTATTACACCCATTTCACTCGCCGATTATTTAATCATGACTTGATGGTAGAGTCTTCCTTTACATGGGCTTCTTAGTTAGTTCCTCGCTATCACTTGTTGCCCATGCTGCATTTTATGTAGGCTCGGGAGTCCTCTTTAGTCCCGCCTTGACTTATGTGTTGAAGCTTCATTCTTATTCTTCCTCACTATCATTTTTCTAGCTATTACCCTAGAGGCTCCCTGGTGTTGTTGAGTTGTATTACTGCATTGCATATTGGCTACTTGTTTATCCTGGCCTTTAGCCGGCTTCATTTGGACTCAATGTTTAAGCCAACTTTTAAACTTGTCTATCTGTACAAGTTAACCATTGCATGTACTTATCTATCGTGACTTGACACCCTTTTACCTATGGATGGAACATTCCTCTGAGTATCGCTTCCCAGTTTTCGCCACCTTGCATTGAGCATACGATCGTTCCAATTCTAGGAACTAGTGCATCTGTTTCTTGATACTCGTTCTATCCATTGTACCATAGCATTCTTTTATTATTTTTCAGGCTTATTATATGAAAAAGACAAAAAAATCAAATATAACAAAAAGAGTGGGAACGGGATGTATCTTCATTGTTTTGATGGCAGTACAGAGTCAGTTTTTCACCCTTGAACAAAGCACATATAGTTATATATATTTCCTACATTTGGAATGGTTTTAGTTTTGACCTAGGTTCAGCCTCTACCATGTTTCACTTGTCAGTCCTCCCTCGGTTGGTTATCTCTTCCAATCATATGGAGAGTTTGTTCTGCCTCCTGCATAACAGACTTATACAGTGTCACTTTTTACTGCCATGGTCATCACGAGTCGTGCTTTTGTTCAAGGGAAGTCTAACCCGAGTCGGCCATTCTGCGGTGTCTCTTGACTCATTATTCAGTCGGCCTTCCCGGTCTTGTCAGTATCATGTTCTATCACATCAGATGTTTTGGTCTTCTGCTCGTGCTGGTTTGAGAAGGTCCCCATTGACTTCTTGCTGGCAGGTTTGTCTCTTATCGACTACGACACATTGCTCTGAGAGCAAACCTAGAGCCACACCCTGGCCCTATTTCCATCATTGATAGGTGACCTTGTGCTTAGCATTTGATCATCATTATGGGTCTTTGACTGAGTGGTTTCCCCTGTGTTCGACGTCAGCATACATTATCACACTTGGGATTCGTGCAGTACCTTGATTTCCATTTGACCCTATTGGTGGATATCTCGCCTTTGTGTCAGCTTTCATTATTGGTTGGTTCAGAGGGTTTCTTCCGTGCGCTAGCTTCATCTTGTGCATGTCGGAAACGTACTTCGGTTTTGGTTCCGTCACTCTACTTCATCTGATTCCTTCCAAATCTTGGCCTGCGGGTTACACTCGCGCTGGACTGATGTGGGATGCCTTAATGCCTTCCTTCCAACAGATCTTTTCCCATCGACTCCGACTCATTGCTCTGGGAATAAGGTCTAGAGTCTTTTTGTCAGTACCTTAGGGTTTGCAGTCATCAGTGGCAGACTCTTCGCTATCGACAGCGGGGATTCATCATTGCCTCCTGATTGGTAGATTCTTTCAAGTGTTCGACTTCAACTCATTCATTCACACTTGTCAGATTGTACTGGGGCACCTTGACACTCATTTTCATTATTGGTGGGTTGTCTCGCGTTGGTTAATGGTATACATCATTGACCGGTAATCCAACGATTTCTCACATGGTCGACTTCAGCTCATTTATTCCCATTGTGTAGAATTGTGCCATAATGATCAGTGAAGACCTCGGGTTGCATCAGCATTTCTCAGTTCACTTTTGACAGTCCATTCAGTTTCTACCAGTGATGTCGTTCACCCTTATATGTTGCAATGTCAGTACAGCAGCATCCTATATGTTGGCTCCCGAGTTGCGTGATTGTACCGTTTGTTCAACCTCTTATGATTTGGTACTTGGAGATTCAGTTACTTATATGATCAGACATCCAGTTTCAGCATCATTGATCAGCTTTCTATATATGTGATACTTGGACATTGATTCAGACTTGTACTTCCGGGCCATGCTCAGATGATTCATTGTGTACTTTCAGTTCAGCTATACTTGTATACATTTTGGATCTATTTTGTACTTTCCATATGATGTATTTTTGACTGAGCATGGGTATGCCCGCCTCAGCATGAGTTGACTCTCTGTTTTCTTTCATTGGTTTTTGGCAGGCTGAAATCTGGTGACGTCCTCTCTTGTCCTTGCGAAGTTCTTTCTATGTGCATAATACATTTCGGCCATCATGTACCCCTTCTGACCTCATATATTAGGGGGCATCTTTTATAGCATCATTTTTCACCCTCAGGTGATTCATGATTGTCTTTATGGCTTTGGGCACCCATTCCTACAGACTTGAACAAATTCACTAAAAAACAGTGTTAAAATTCCCATACGCGGGTATGCCCAGACTTTTCCGCGTGTATACGTGAGTCCACATGTACTTTTCCACGTATGCCATTAAAACCATTAAAAAATATATAAATTCCCTATTTTCGGACTGGGTTGATGGTTACTCCAATAGTTCAACCACCCCAGTACGTGGCCAACTGTTTCCAACTGACTGAAACTACTTTGAGGGAGTATAAAAGCCCCTCATGTGCATGGCCTAAGGGAGAGAGAAATTTTATAGACATTATACTCTGTTGGAATCCCAATTCAATTCTGATTCCCCATGCCTCCTGCACTTTCCCAGATTTATACAGGAAACCCTTGTTTCCTGGAGATGTTCATCCATTTATATGCCATCTCGAGTGCACAAGTCCAGAAGGTTTCTTAGCGAGGCAAGGGCGGGACGAATCTGGACGACGGTCTGTTCGAAGATCGTGGAAGGATTCAGGTGATCTCTCCACTCTTTTCTTCTATACATGTTGTTCATAATAATGAAGAACCATCTTGTTCCTGAACTTCTGTGTTAGTATCTATTTGTATATGTGGAAAGATTGATCATTAAGCAGTTATTATCGTTTATATCATGTTTCACATGGATTACACTAACGTTTAGGAGAAATATATGCTGTACAACTAGGTTTCCGTGCATGTTCTTTCTTGTTTTCCAGGTTGAAGGAGGAAGAAAGGTTGTTGGGGGTTTGGACCCCGCGGGATCTACATCGAACGTAGGACTACGGGTGAGTTCTGCTATCGTTGTTATCTAGTTTTTTGCATTCAAGTATGGTTGTGTGTGAGTCCTTCTGAATGGCATGCCCTGCTCTATGGAGGTTTTGACCCAACAAACCTCTAGGGTGATTTTCCCTAAAACAAGGATTCATAATCATTCTAATAGTAACAGCAAGGTGTCCATACCTTAGCTTTCTGTTACTTCAGAACAGTTAGAATCAGTAGAAGTCGAATAGCTTAGTTTCAGTCCATCTATCATGTTTCAGTTAATTTGAATAATTTGTATTTAGGCTTTTGGTTTACCAGAAACGGTCCTCACAGAGGAACCGAAGAGGCACATAATGATGTATATAAACTATATTCCCCGAATGCATAAGGGGGGAGATTTCGGTAATAAATTCTGTGTGTTAAGCAATTACTTCCGGTTGAATAAATTTCAGTTCCTGTTGATTACCAAACTATCTTGAATTGGTATTTGTAAGGAAATTTGTTTAATTGTGAGGAAATTGAACTCTGCACGTGTATAATTATTGAATTGAACTGTTGTACAGTATCTATATCCCTCTTTCCAGTGTTTCTCTCGAATTTTTCGAACAAGCTCTGTGAATTAAATCCCAACCGCAGACGAAGTCTGTGTATGATCATGGTTGACTAACTCTATTCTGATGGGAGTGAAATCCCGCCGAACGAGAAATAAAATATTTGTTGTTTATTGAATCCTGAACCGAGGTCTGACCCTGAGTTAGCAAATGGGAGAGCACAGGAAGGAAGACGTTAAACCATGGTCAATCACTGTTCCAAAATTGAGAGTGGATTTGCGAAACCAAACCACCCATATCGCACCGCTTTTGCGGGGTAAGCGGTATTCCCAATTTGGGAGTGATTCCATAGAGTGGTTGACATGTAGAAAAGGTGGGACCCAAAAAACCGCCTTTTCGTGTGCCATCACACATTAAATTTTGACTGAGGAGGTAGTTCGATATTGACGAACGCCATCGATCTGGAGGAAGGCTCATCAGATGGAGACCGCATTCGGAAGTAGCCCGGAGGTTAACCAAGGTATAGTTGTGTGTGTTTAATGGAATTTCCGCTGATCGTAGGTGTGGGTCTGGCCTAAGTACATCAAATGTTCCATTGGTGATGTAATCGGGCGATTCACGTAAACCCCAGAGTATTTAACCTTCACCATATAATTAAATCTCGAAGTTGGCGCTGATTCTATATTGGAGGTATTGCGGAGTTATAAGGGTTGATATGTTTAAATTTTTCTCAAGGTACTGAATGCGTTATTTATCAGTTTCTCTGAAAATGATAAATAAAATTACAAGAAGTTGTGGAAGATCACGTGGCGAGGAACCGAGTCAATTGAGCGAAAATGCTGACAGAGCTATGATAAGAGACCAGCTCTCCTTAGGGGCCGAATTTTAGTCTTGTTGCTATCAATTGTGATATCAGAGCATGTTTTTGAGTTTTTTTTGTAGAGAATTAACATGGCAATCCGAGTCGGTAGAGGTGCTGGCAGAAGGAGAGGCGGACCTGTTGCCAACGCAGAAGTGTTGGGGATCTTGCAGAGGTTCGAAGCCAGAATGGATGCCATGGAGCGAAGACAGACCAGATATCCTGAAGACATCAGTGAACCTAAATTATAAGAAGAAGAAGAAAATGTTGAGATTCCTCCCAACATGAGGCTCCTCAAAACTGTTCTGGGGTCTGCAGTTAAGCCCAGGATTGAAGTGTCAATTTTTGCAGGAGGACTGAATCCAGAGGAGCTGGTGGACTGGATTAATGAAATGAACAAGTGCTTTGACTATGAAGAAATGAGTGAGGATAAGAAGGTCAAGTTTGCAGTAACAAAGCTGAAGGGACATGCTGCACTTTGGTGGGATGGAGTGTAAGTAGAAAGGAGGAGAGTTGGAAAACAGCCTATCAAGAGCTAGACCAGAATGATGGCTAAGTTAAAAGGTAAATTATTTCCTAGTGATTATCAGCTAACATTGTTTAGGAAAATGCAGAACCTGAGACAGAGGTTGCTAACATTAAATGAATACACAGAATAATTCTACAGAGTGAGCATAAGAGCTGGGCAATTTCAAGACACACCAGAGAAGACTGCCAGATATGTGAATGGTCTCAAGCTAGAGATCCAAGATGAGATTTGTCTTCTGTCTCCTAAGACAGTGGAAGAGGCCTACCAGATGGCCTTGAAAGCAGAGGAGAAACTCTTGAGGAAGCAGTCTGCCAAAGAGAGAGGTACTTTTCATGGAAAAGGAAGTCAGGGTGGTAGAAGAAAGCCTACTACACTCAGAGATGGAGCTAACAGTAGCTCACCTCAGAATGCATCTATAGAGGGTGATGCAAGAGGCAGAAGGGGTTCTTACAGAGGAAGAGGAGGCAGAAGCAGAGGTAGAGAATTTAGGTGCTATAGATGTCAGCAAGTGGGACACAAGCACTATGAGTGCCCAGAGAATGTGGGTGTTGGTCCAAGAAATGTTTTTGTTGCCCAGGCTGGAGAAGAGGTAGCAATTGAAGAATAAATTCTAAGGTCCTTGGTGGTTAATAAGGTCCTGTTGAAACAAGCCAAAGAGGTCACTGAGCCTGCACAAAGGAATACTTTGTTTAAGAGCATATGCAAAGTCCAAGGGAAATGCTGACAGCTAGTCATTGATAGTGGCAGCACAAACAATCTGGTTTCCACTAAGGTGATAGAGAAGTTGAAGCTGGAGACAAGGGAGCATCCAACTCCCTACAGGGTGTCCTGGCTACATAAAGGGAACCAGCTGATTGTAAAAGAACAGTGTGAGATAGAGCTGCAAATCAGCAAATACAAAGACAAGGTCCTGTGTGATGTAGTAGATGTGTGTCACATACTGTTGGGTAGACCTTGGCAGTTTGATAGAGCAGCGGTGCATGATGGCAAGAAGAACACTTACAAGTTCTTCAAGGATGGAGGACATCATACATTGATACCCATGGAAGAAGGAGAGCCATCAAGCAGAGTGGTTGATCCAAAGACCCTGTTGCTGAGCGGGAAGGAATATCTGCAGCAGATAGAAGAAGAAGAGGTAATTTTTGCTTTATTTTGCAAGCCTAAGGTAGTTCTTACTTCTACAAAGATTTCTGATTTGCCAATAGAAATCCAAGAGATGTTAGAGAATTATTGTGACATTGTTGTGGATGATTTACCTGATAAGCTACCACCTGTGAGGAAGATCAGCCATCAGATAGATTTTATCCCTGGTTCAAATCTGCCAAATAAGGCAGCCCACATAATGACTCCCACACAAAATGAGGAAATCAGGAGACAATTACAAGAATTGGTGGACAAGGGACTGATCAAAGAAAGTTTGAGTCCATGTGCAGTACCAACAGTATTGAGCCCAAAGAAAGATGGAGGCTGGAGGATGTGTAATGATTCTAGAGCAGTCAATAAGATAAAAATCAGGTACATATTCCCTTTGCCCAGAGTTGAGGATTTAATGGATTGTTTGAGTGGTGCTAAATATTTTTTAAATATAGATTTAAAAAGTGGATATCATCAGATTAGAATAAGAGAGGGTGATGAGTGGAAAACTGCCTTTAAAACGAATGAAGGATTGTATGAATGGATGGTAATGCCTTTTGGGTTGTCAAATGCACCTAGCACTTTTATGAGACTTATGAATGAAGTGTTGAAATAATTCATTGGTAAATTTGTGATAGTGTATCTAGATGATATATTAGTTTTCAACAAAACTAAAGAGGAACATTTAAGGCATCTTAATTATATCTTGAAGAAGTTGCACCAAGAGAAACTTCTGATAAACTTAAAGAAATGCTCATTCATGAAGGAAGAGTTGGTGTATTTGGGCTTTTTTGTTTCTACAGAAGGATTGAAGATGGGCCCAGAAAAGGTTAAGGTAATTGTGGAGTGGCCTTCACCCAGAAATGTTTTTGAGGTAAGAAGTTTCCATGGAATTGCCAGTTTTTACAGGAAATTTATAAGAAACTTCAGTAAGATTAATGCACCCATTATTAAGACAATAAAAAAGTGCAAATAGCCCAAGTTGAATCATAAGCATGCCAAGTGGGTTGAGTATCTTCAAATTTTTAACTTTGTTTTGAAACACATAAGTGGCCAAGCAAATAAAGTAGCTGATGCTTTGAGTAGGAGGCACATGCTTGTTCAAGAAACCAATTTTGATGTTGTAGGATTTGATTTTCTCAAAGAATTGTATAAAACAGATCCAGATTTTAAGGAAGCTTTTGAGGCATGTTATAACCCTGTTATAACAGATAGAATCCAGTGGCTGGATTATTTCTTGCAGGAGGACTTAATATTCAGAAGAAACCAATTGTGTGTACCAAAATGCTCCATGAGAGAAAACTTGATCAAGGAGAAGCATAGTGGTGGACTTGCTGGACACTTCGGTACTAAAAAAACTTATGATCAGCTGATTCACTTCTATTATTGGCCCAAGATGAGAGCAGAAGTGGACAAGTTTGTAAAAAATTGCAAAATCTGTCAATATGCCAAAGGAAGGAGCCAGAATGCAAGACTGTACACTCCCTTTCCTATTACAGATAGGCCTTGGGACATGGTGAGTATGGATTTTATTCTAGGATTGCCCAAGACTCAGAGAGGGAATGATGCAGTCTTTTTTGTAGTAGACAGATTGTCCAAAATGGCACATTTTATCCCATGTTATAAGACTAGTGATGCCACCCATGTTGCTAACTTGTTTTTCAAAGAAGTTGTTAGGTTGCATGGGTTGCCCAGGAGTATTGTTTCAAACAGAGACACCAGATTTGTGGGCCATTTTTGGAGAACACTGTGGAAGAAAATTGGTACCAAACTAAGTTTCAGCTCAGTTTAGCATCCCCAGACTGATGGACAAACTGAGGTAGTGAATAGGAGTCTGGGAAACTTGTTGAGAAGTCTTGCAGGAGAGCATCCCAAGCAGTGGGACCATATTTTTCCCCAGGAAGAATATGCATATAATGACTCACCAAACAGAAGCACAGGGCAGATTACATTCCATATTTTTTATGGAATGCATCCCAGAGGAATATCAGAGTTAAGAAATCTGGGAAAGGCAGAGCTGAGAAGTGTTGATGGTGAGGAATTTGCTTCAGAGATCCAAGCCATACATGAACAAGTGAAACAACAACTAGAAGGCAGTAGCATCAAATACAAAGGCAGAGAAGACTTGAGCAGAAAAGAAGTCCATTTTGAAGTAGGAGATCTGGTTTTGGTGCACTTGAGAAAGGAGATATTCCCAAGGAAGTAGTATAACAAATTGAAGGTCAAAAATATTGGGCCATGCAAGATACTTAGAAAGTTTTCTGCAAATGCTTATGAGATTGAATTACCTCCTAATGTTGGAATATCTCCCATTTTTAATGTTGCATATTTGTACAAGTATGAAGATGATGGTGAAGAAGAAAGATCAGTAGACAAGGAACAGATTGAGAGGGAAAAGAAACTACCTCCAGCACAACCATTACAACTAGAGAATATATTGGAAAAAAGAGTGTTCAGGAAGACCAGAGGACAAGAGTACTTTCAGTACTTAATCAAATGGAAGGAAAAGCCAGAGGAAGATGCCACTTGGATGACTGAAGGAATGTTGCAGAAGATAGGCAGATCAGTGGAAGAGCTCATGGACAGGAGCCCATGAAGAAAATTGCCCTCGGGAGTCTGATGCAGGGGAACTAGACACTAGCCAGTAATGTAGGAGGTTTTGTCCACATGTTGTGGCTAGGAGGGTTCAGAATCATTCAAATTGTAAAAACAACGTGTCCATACCTTAGTTGTCTGTTACTTCAGAACAGTTAGAATCAGTAGAAGTCGAATAGCTTAGTTTCAGTCCATCTGTCATGTTTCAGTTAATTTGATTAATTTGTATTTAGGCTTTTGGTTTACTGGAAACGGTCCTCACAGAGGAACCGAAGAGGCACATAATGATGTATATAAACTGTATTCCCCAAATGCATAAGGGGGGATATTTCGACAATAAATTATGTGTGTTAAGCAATTTCTTCCGGTTGAATAAATTTCAGTTCCCATTGATTACCAAATTGTCTTGAATTGGTATTTGTGAGGAAATTTGTTTAATTGTGAGGCGATTGAACTCTGCGCGTGTATAATTATTGAATTGAACTCTTGTACAGTCTATGCATCCCTCTATCCACTGTTTCTCTCGAATTTTTCGAACAAGCTCTGTGAATTAAATCCCAACCGCAGACGAAGTCTGTGTATGATCATGGTCGACTAACTCTATTCTGATGGGAGTGAAATCCCATCCTACGAGAAATAAACTGTTTGTTGTTAATTGAATATTGAACCGAGGTCTGACCCTGAGTTAGCAAATGGGAGAGCACAGGCAGGGAGGCGTTAAACCGTGGTCAATCACTATTCCAAAACTGAGGGTGGATTTGCGAAACCAAACCGCCCATATCGCACTGCTTTTTCAGTGTAAGCGGTATTCCCAATTTGGGATTGATTCCATAGAGTGGTTGACACGTAGAAAAGGTGGGACCCCAAAAACCTCCTTTTTGCGTGCCATCGCACATTAAAGTTCGACTGAGGAGGCAGTGCCATATTGACGAACATCGTCGATCTGGAGGAAGGCTCATCGGACGGAGACCGCATTCGGAAGTAGCTCGAAAGTTAACCAAGGTATATTTGTGTGTGTTTAATGGAATTTCCGCCGATCGTAGGTGTGGGTCCAGCCTAAGTACATCAAATGTTCCATTGGTGATGTAATTGGGTGATTCACGTAAACCCCGGATTATTTAACCTTTACCATATAATTAAATCTCGAAGTTGGCGCCGATTCTATATTGGAGATATTGCGGAGTTATAAGGGTTGATATGTTTAAATTTTTCTCAAGGTGCTGAATGCGTTATTTATCAATTTCTCTGAAATTGATAAATAAAATTACAAGAATTTTTGGAAGACCACGTGGCGAGGAACCGAGTCAATTGAGTGAAAATGCTGACAGAGCTACGATAAGAGACCAGCTCTCCTTAAGGGTCGACTTTCAGTCTTGTTGCTGTCACCCTAGACAAGCATATGAGCACTCTATATTTGTGATTTTCCATCTCCCTTTAGTCACTCACATAGACTAATTAGGAGGTTTTGGAAGCGGCCTATTATCCGCAAATGATTTTTATTTGAGCAAGGAACAACATCATATAGTCTAACTAGGGGACATTTGTAACGGATCACCGATATCCATATGTTCAAATTATGAGATTTTTCACCATATTCTCAAACACATTCACCCACTAAGAAAAAAAAGCCACCTAAAAATAACTTAAACCAACTCACTAAACTCTCCCCATAGGGGCCACAAGAGAAATTATAGTTTAAGTTAGGATCAAGGGGGTAGGAATCCAATAAGCTGCCTTGATCATGCTTCACATTTGAAACATAGAAGTTGCATTTTTAGGGAGCTTAAAATCCACCTATCAGCCCATGGAAAATAAAACCCGAGCACAGCAGAGACCTGATTCAGAGGGGGTTAGGCTTAGGCGCAGTGCGTGCAGTATCAGTTGGGGCTAACTGACCCTTCTGATACTCAGTACTATTAGCTGACTACTAATAAGCCCAAGACTCGAATGCTCCTGTGGGGCGGTGGTTCTTAGTGGCCAAAACTACCCTATAGGTGACGGTGTAGGCAAGTGCCATACCCTCTACCCTTACCTTGGTTGATTATCTTCGGTTGACTAGGGGCGTCGCTAGTTCTTTCAGGACGTTGTGCCAGCACTCACAAGAAATCCTATCAAGGCCCAGTTACTTTTGAGAGTGTGAGGACATTATTAGGTCTTCTAGGATTTTTTTAATATCACGCGCAAACAAACAAAACCATTTTTTTTGCTTGACTAATCACATATATTAAATTAAAGGAAAAATCATTTCTTTTTCACTTTGTTTTATGTATGTGGCCATAAATTTGACGTGATAGTAGACTCAATCCCCTCAAAAGTTTTTTCCAAAAACCTAACTCGGACGACCCTCAAACGGTTCCAACAGAACCTCGTCGGTCCAGGGGTCTTTTGGACCTCCCCCCGTTAACGGGAGGGGTTCCAGGTCTTTCGCCATTTAGGCGTCAAAGATGGAACGTTGCCAAAGTGGTTGGTTCCTCCTTTCTTGGAGCAACCTTAGTTGGTAACCCTAGTCGGTTTCCCAACACCACACTGCACATCACTCCCCCCTCGTCCCCTACGGGGCAGAAGAGTGCATCCCATACGGGAAGCCAACTGAATTCACAACCAGGTATGTCACAGACTAACCCTTGTTCTAACCATAACTTCATGTCTTCACACGTTGCCATGGTGTCACTCTCTCAGTAATCCTTCTTAGTGGCATTAAATCTACCAGATTTAACCAAGCTCACCAATGACCCCATCGTGCACGACCCCAATTGGCCTCCCATGCCGACGAAGCTCCACTCAGACATACCAAAGTTTCAGGGCAAGCAAGCAAAATACCCAGGGAATCATATAATGACCTTTCACCTGTGGTGCTCATCAAATAGCATCATTGATGATACTATTAAATTGAGGTTGTTTCAACGCACTCTCACGAGAGTGGCCGCAAAATGGTACGTCGAGAAACCCCCTACTTCACACAAACCCTTTAGCGCCCTTGCTACTACGTTCCTCACTTATTTTCAGTTACCCATTCACCATGATTCAGGAATGGAATTACTGACTCATTTCAAACAATCTCCCTCTACCCACATTTCTGAACATCTCCATGAGTGGAGACAACGTCGTAGCTTATGCAAAGCTCAACTCGACGACTAAGTCCTTTTATATTTATTCTTGAAAACTCTAACGGCAGAGATTTCAAAAGATGTGGCACAACGTAACCCCACATCTGAAGAGGATGCAATCAGTAAATCCCAGCAGCTTGAACTGATCTATACGCAATCAGGGTACATATACAATATCCTGCCTAAAGCCCCACGCCTCCAATCTTATCAAGAATTTCTAGGCGTGTCGAACTCTGCAAGCCCCAAGGGTACCTAGACAACAGCAGTCAGAATCCTGGTTATACACATGGGTCTACCCAAAACATGTCTCAACCCATATTTCAAATTCATCATATGCAGCAGCAAATTTTGACTAATAGGGTGCCAGCATATCACCAAGGAGGACCTTACCCTCCGGCCGGGGGGACCTAGTACACAGGAAGAAAAACTGACGGAAGAACTCCCCCCCAACTTCTAGGTGAAAATATGGGACAACAGTATTCTCAGTCCCAATCACATAACCCACCAACGTAGAACAATGCACAGGTGAACTTTGTGCAACCGTCACAAGATCAGCCACACCAGTATGATCAGGAGAATTACCCTCCCAATGTGGTAAAAAGAAAGGTAAAAAACAAACCCAAAGGGAACCCTGGACGGGAGGGCAGCAGTCAACAGCACCCACAACGACCCCGACCTAGAGATAAATTCAACCGAAATTAAAACCAGGATCCAAGCAATGCTCAAAAGTAAGGCAAAAGGCCACCTCTACAAACAAACCATTCTTGTTCGATATGCAGTGAGTACGGGCACTATACTCACCACTGTCCCGAACTACCTGAGCTTAAAAATCTTCAGAGTAACCAAGGACAAGGAGGATCTTCCCAGACAACTGCAGTCATGCAAGAACCCTTCCCTCATCAAGGAATGATTAGCACTTAGCAACAAAACCCCAACATTTCCGAGAAAAACAGCCATGAAATTTACATGGCTGGCGAAGAAATGTTTTTCCAAACACAGAATCGTAGCTACGACACCCCACCAGACACCAGTTCATCAGGGGCTAGTACATCCATGTTGACTGCACCTTTGACCATTCCAAAGATTCCTTTGGAACCATTGCCAAAAATGGTTAAAGGGCCTAATAGGAGAGCAGGTAACTACTCCAAAGCAGCCCACAATTACAGCATCGTAGATAGTTTATCCCAGTCACATGCTACTATGTCCACTTTGGAGGTACTGCATTCATGCCCAAAGCAACATAAATCCCTACTTTCCGCCTCAGGCGCCGTTGACCCCACCGATACGCGCATGATTGCTTTTGATTTAGACAATGCCACCCCTAGGCTTCCCTCCATGGTCGCCTTCCAAATACCAGTATCGGTACCGAATATCACTATTCACTGATGTGTCATTGACAAAGGTGCATCTACATGCATCATGTCAAAGAATGTATGGCAGAAGTTAGGAGCCCCGAAACTCAAACCTTCCGTCACCACTCTCAAGGCATACGAAGGTCGGCCCTTGACCCCCATCGGTCTCTTCCAAAATGTACCAGTCTACTTAGCCGGAAAAATGGTCCACATAGACATCGAAGTCTTGGACGCTCACTTGGATTACAATATACTCTTTGGATGGAGTTACTTGTACGCCATGTTTGCCATAGCATCCTCCATTTTCCGCATCATGATTTTCCCGCACGAGGATCGAATCATTACAGTAGACCAACTGATGCACACTAAAAAGCGCCCTTTGACAAACAAAAATATGGTTCTACCTTATGTAGACAAAGCCACTGATGGTCTTTCACGGTATCGAGAATATGGCCCTGGCCAATTCAAACCGTCGTCCATCCTAGGATCCTTCCTAGGAGATCCTCCTATTATCCCTGAGGTATCACCCAATACCACAGCGGCCCCGGTATGCATGATGTCCACGTCAACCACCGAGGTTAGTCAGGACATGGACTCAAGCAGTAACAACACCGAGGCATCAGCTACTGTAGCCTCCTTAGGCTATGCCGCCTCCCAAACTCCTTTCCTATACCCACCTCCTGGCTTCACCTCCCAGCAGGTCTTGACAACACTGGTACTACCTAACATATCATTGGAATTCCCATTGTGGTACCTCGATCCCCCCTAGAAACACTAGCTACCAATGTTACTGCATTTGGATTAAAACCTCTTGGTCCCTATCGGGATGCCTTGCATGCGATCGAGTGATCCTATCAAGAGGATCTCGCCATCCAGTCCACCAATGACGAGCTCCGCACCATCTTATACTTACAAGAGGAGCATCGATACATAGAGCGCCATCCAGTAATGCCCATTATATGTTGCACGCTATGCGATGAACGTGGCCACTACCTCGAAGAGTGTGCTGCATTGGAACTCATCCATAGATGGTATCCAATCAAGAGGGTCTACTACGTGGGGCTACGGGAAGCACAATTCACATGCCCATTATGTGCTGACAATCACTTACTGGAGGATTTCCACTACATACCTCGATTCTAACTAGCCCTTGCTAGTCTTTGCTCAGCCATAGTTCATCTTTCCCAAGAAGATGATATGGATTCTGAATCCATCGGCAGCTCCATGACCCAAGCATAAGAGATGAGAGGGTCAATCATGTTCTTGTCAGCTGAAGAATGGCCTAGCAAGAAACACATAGTTACCATCACAGACACGTCACGAAAGCCACCTGCATGGACATTATGAAAATAGATAGACCATATAGTAGTCCACTACCCCGACTTAGCAACATATCAACGATGGTACCCTGTCCGGCCTCAGACCACGCACGATGGGAGACTCATATCATGGAAATTTTGCCTGATATGTCATGGTAATCATTACGATCGGAATTTTACTAATGTCTCACGACTCCATCCCACTATAGACATGATTAATGCCGTAGAAAAGAGGACAAGCAATCTCCAAGAATGGCATCAAATATATGTCATCGACCCAACAACACCCCCACTACCACGATGGTGTTATAAGCCTACTACGACCCTGCCACCAAGGTGGTTCATCACACCTGCTAAGACCATAAACCAATCACATAAACCTCAGGCCCAACCGAGGATAACATGGGGCCTATGTGATCTAAACGATCACCAGATAAATCAATGCAGAGAACTCAAACCCCTTGCAAATAGTCTCTGCATAATCACATATCTCCCTCAAAATCTTCTCTCTAGTCAAGAGAAGAATGCACGAACTTGCTGCCGAATTTTATCACACTTTCATCATACATTTAAGTGCACACATCTCCCCAAACTTAGAGCAGCTAGAGCAGCATTAAGTCAGCCACCCACTAAAAAGGGAGGTAGGTTCCAACCCATGACGCAAAAATGGAAACAAAAGACGCCTTGGTCCACAACAGACCATTTCCAAGCATCCACATCTGGAACATCAAGTAGTGTATATTCTCACACTATCTACTCTGTTAGCACTGTGATACCCTGCACCATTTGTACCAGTCATAATCACACACCAGAGGGATGTCTATTGCTGCAAACGTTCAGACATCTCTGTGATAAAATCAACTTCCATCTACCGGGAATTGACTATCCTAGAGGGAAGGCCAAATATCGGCTCACTCAGGACTCCATTGCAAAGATCCTTCCACCGCCGCATGCCAGCGACACAACTCATCACATATGACTTGTGTCATCGCATGCCCAAGATAGGATTTCAGCAACCTCTCCATCACAGGAATTCAGCTTTATTCCTGTCGCAAAAAACCAGGGCACCTTGCATCCTTGTATTGATTTCTGCAAGTTCCCAAACTTGCATGCAACCATCGAAATCCAAGATGACACCCAGCCTTTAGAACAATACCTAATACAACTAGAACTAGTTGACAAAAACAGGCGCCAATCGCTACAACACAATGAGGCCCATAAGAAAAGGGTAAAAGCATCATTCGACCGCCACATCACCCCTCGCTCGTTTATTGAAGGAGAGCTAATCCTTCACTATGATGTCACAAAAGAAGCCTTAGGGCTAGGAAAGTTTGAAACCCTGTGGAAAGGACCCTATATCATCAAACATTGCCTCCGGCAGGGGGCATATATCTAGATGGAACCGGATAGGACCTACCTCACTAACCCCGTCAATGGCCTTTACCTCAAGAAGTTCTACCCATAAGGCGCTCACAAGCCCTTATCCCCTAGAGTTAGAGTACATACAATCCACCACCAAAATATTTTTGACCCAAAAAACATAAACGTGCTCAAAATATCACCATGGATCACCAAATTGAACCTTATTTCAGATTTGCTGATGGAGCATCACGATGGTCTCAAATCTTAGCTGTAGCCGCCCGGGTCATTTATCACCCTGACCAATCACCACTGTGTCCAAACGGCGTGTGCATCGGTTCAGAAACCAAAAATTAGGAAGAGTATGACATCGTTATCGGACTTATGTGCGAGGCCCTCCACCAGGGCATCCACCATATGCATGTTTACCTTGATTCCCAGCTAGTAGTCTAGCAATTAAACCAAACCTTTGAAACCAGGGATGCAAACCTATTTAGAAAATATTTGCGTGCCAGAATATTAAGTAGACAATTTGATTACATTACATTCTCACATGTTTCAAGGAATTAAAAAAAAACAGTTGATCGCATAGCTAACAATATCCTAGACTGGAATGCATCGCGAGCCCCTAGGCCCACCACCGCTCCTGGTTCCACCATCGGAGCTGCTATCACCACTGCGATAGCTACCGGTCATAGAGTCGGCCGATAGTCCCTCTCACGGGCCATCACTGTCTCTAGCCATATCTCCCCAAAGTCATCCATATGACCTCAAGCAGGCATCCTGTGGGTCAAATGGTCCAATCGACCCTGGAAGTCTTCTAGAGCCTCTACCTAAGTTATAAGCGCTATGATATGTGCCTCAGCTACATCTGCACAAGCTCTCTTTACTGCTATCCCAGTGGCACCTGTGCTACTTCCCTCACCTAAAGGGCCAGCACTAGCCCCACCCGGTCCACCAGCACCCTCGCCCAGTCCACCGACGACACCACCTCCCTGACCACCAGGCGGTCGTGGTGGAGGGTTGTGACCCACCAGCTAGGCCACTAGGCATCCCACCTCGCCAACATCTGCATGAGTAACCAAAAATTTCAGTGTAAATAAAAAACACTCAAGAACACAAAAAACTTGAATAAATGCAGAAATATAGCACATACCTATGGGACCCCAAACATAACCAAAAGGGAGACCAATATCTAGATCACCCTAAAAATCCATCCCTGCATAAGGGTATGGCAAAAACATCTACGGATTGGCCTTGAACAAGGCCTCCGTCGTGTCATTCCAATAACGACCCACTCTACCACCACCACCGCATGGCATCATCGGAGCCCACCTCCTCATATGTAGCTCCCTCGGCCCCCCGATAGGCACAAGAACTACGGGCCTCAGCAGCATGACCCTCTCATACATGATACTGCACAAAATGCTAGCGTATGCAAATGATTTGGATCCATGCTAGACCCTGTTCAGTTGTGACACCATACCATCAAAGTAGAGATGGGAAAAATTGAAGAAATTTCCATTCCTCAAGTGGCGTAAAACTCCCACCTGTGGACCCGATGCCCGATGTGGCGCAAACAACCCCGCCAGTCGCCCAATGATAGCCAGAGCACACCGCTCAGCCACATTTGTCACTGAGGCGATATTGATGCACCCCTCAGTCAGAGGTACACCACTACAATGACACCGCCGGAACCTGTCCATGTTCACCCGCCCAGCAGGAAGCGGATACCTCAGCGCCTCTCCCTGAGGCAGTAATCCGGTCACAAAATAAATATCTGTCTCCGAACAAATAATCAATTTTGTCCCCCTCAGGACAAACATTTTGCGCCTCCGGTGCCAATTCCATATAATATAACATAGCAATCGGTCCTGTGACCCAAGGTACTCGTTGTTAGCAAATTTCAGGAGGCCCTGTGCGGCCAACTGACGGTGCGCCCCATCATCAGTAGCTAGAGCAGTTCCGATCTCGGGCCAATCTCTCTCTCTCCACATTAAACTGCCAAGCAATAGGCACCCATCAGTACAAAGGAAGAAAATCATCAAGGACAGTAAAAAACCCAATTTTTTTCCAAAAATGTTTCCCTTGTGCGCCTGTCTCTCAGACAGGCGCGCCCTTGCGCACAAAGAGGCAGGGACAGCGCACCTTCCCACTGTTGTACCTGAAGAATATGTGCAATGGGGGCACCTATTTTCCTAGATCACCCGCACAGTCTAGGGTAAAAAACCCCCAGCGTCACCTAACTGAAAAAATAAAAATGCAGGAGGTCATGAGAGTTACCTCGGCATAGTATCGCTAATCCTCGGTACACACGCTGACCGCAACGGCAAGAAAGGCTCTGCTACCATCTCTGATCTCCCAAAATCAGCAAGTACAAATGAATAGGATTAGGGCCATAATCCCTTATTTATCGCCCTTTTCCAGAACTTTGGAGGTCCATAACAGGAGATCAGAAGGTCCATTCTGCAAATCGTAAGTTGCACCATCATCAGTATACCATGACGAACGAAAGTGATGCCCCACATTTGCTTTCCAAAGAAATATTTTTTCAAGCACCGACAGCTATGCACCCTCCCATCTTCCTTTCCAAAATTAATGTTTTTTAAATAATATTGAATGAAATAAGATGCTTTCACTTGAGGTAGTTGTTTTTGCAAGAAGAACCCGCAAACCATTCACAACAATCACCACCGAAAGTTCTGGAGTAGGTATCATTCTACTCTCAGCATGATAGAGTCCCAGAAACTTTGCATATCTTGACATCATTTCTCCATTAGGAATAAAACCTAGGGTCCTCACACCCGACCACGTTTATCATCACCTCACCCTGCATATGATAAACGTCCTCAATGGTCGATAGAGCCTCCACTCCATGGCGATCATCATCTCAAGTAGACCATACATCACTCCACAAAGTGACGCCATGGCCATACCATTTTAGTCTAGGAAGCACCTCATGCCCATCCATATATCATGCATAAGCTCAAGTTCACCATTCCAACTCAACCCCCTTCCCAGACAATCGGGTTGTACAAGCAGAATGAAAGCGCTCCTCCATCCACCGCATTTGGCCCACCATACCTCCATCAACATTAATCCATCTGTGACATCTTCCACATCATCAACCCCACACATGAGACCATCCAATGGGACCCCTACCCCCAGCAAAACATCGTCCTCACACCATCAAGTGAGCGACCCTCTTTCACGTTTTGGGGTACCCGTCTCTGTGTTTTGTACAAACCAAACCCCATTATTTTATTCTTTTTGTAAAAAAAGCACAAACAATGCCCTTCGCCTCTTCGCCCTCGTATTGCACTTTTTCCTCCCATGGAAGTAGTCCCCAATCTCCCTTGGTCAAATTATTTCATACCCTCCATGCACACACCATTACAAAAATCATAACCAGTTCATACCTGCCCTGGAATTCCTACCGACTCTAGGGATTTTTTTCCCTTCAGAAAATACCTGTGACTGCCACCAATCTACTCAAATATACTTCGACCATGGGCCAATGAATCCCCATCATCCGTTTTCAACTACCGCTCACCAACATGCCTATGTCAAACCCATTATGGTTCAGTTAAGGCTTCCTTTTTGTCGACATCAACACCTCTTTTCCAAAAAGGAAGCGGTATCTTGGATGACCCCTCCCCATGTAAAGGGGTATCCTCGGGTGGCACTATGGGAGACATCATTGTCCATATATGTCATCGATCCTCTTGACATTCGACTACAGTAAAAGCTTTCATGTCACGATGGTATCATACCTTACAAGCATTGCACTTTGATCAAGATCCGTCGAAGAACCGTGCCTTTATAAGCATCTCTGACAACAATGCTTACAAGGGAAGGTCCCAGCCAGTACATATGTGTACATTGCACAATGATCTTCCATACCAAGATTACGCATATGGGTACCACATTCCACCTATCGTCAAAGAAAAAACGCCCTTGAGGGCGTCAACAGTCGTCATCAACAACCACCAACATCACTACCACAATAGTGACACAGACAACACATGTATCTGTCAATTTTGTTTAACTCTCCATAGCATCACTAGCATGGGACATGCTTGCCTCGTTGAAATTTTGCAAATATGTTGTATATTTTGTCTACTTGCAGGGGGTCCCCTAGGCAGTGGTTATCTTGGAACTGGTGCAAGATTTTGTCCTTCTACACACGTGCCTCACTCTCTCTCTCTCTCTCTCTCTCTCTCTCTCTCTCTCTCTCTCTCTCTCTCTCTCTGTATGATACAGAAAATAAAATATAATGTATTTCAGCTATATAGTTCTTCCTAGACCTCACACATTAAGGGGCATCTGTTAACACTAGAAAATCATACAGCAAAAAATGACATCGAGTAATGTCGAGCCCAAGGATTTACAGGACAGAGATACATTATGGAATCAAAAATATTAAAGATCTCAAAGTTTTGGAGCAATTCAAGATTGAACAAGTCATAAATGCCCGAATGCGTGCTTTTTCCTTCAATAAGTGCACCTTCTGCGCGCACTAGAGCCCGATAAGTGCGCATTCCTGGAAATGGAAAAAAGTCCCTTTCCGGGACCACAAGCAGGAAAATGACAGTTTCTCCTTATGTGAAAGCCACCTAACGACAGCACCAACGCCTCCTTAGGCCTTGTGTGAGTACATAAAAGCATATTTCAGCCCACAATGGAATATTGCCCCTCCCTTGGGTCACTATCCACCATGTACCAAGGGAGGGAAGGAGGTTTGAAATCTCAACTATATAAACCCTCAAAGAGATGAAAAATTTGTGAGCACAAGGTTATGCTAGCCAAAGTTGCCCAAGCAACACCAGTTCTTTGTGTGAACCAACGAGAAGGAGTTGAATAAGGGGACTCAATTTTTGGCCACCCAACAATTTCAGTCCATTGCAGCATAGAGAGAGAGTTGAACTGCGTCAGAAGGTAGAACTTGAAGGACAAACATCCTTGTGTCGGGTCCTAGAGCCTCTACCTAGGCCCTTCAGCAAGTGGGTAAGATTTGTATTCATTCCAAGAATTCAATGAGAAGAAGGCCATCGAGCCATTGTTTACCTTGTTATTGTTTGGAACTCTCTATTTAGCTTGTTTTTATGTTTTTAGTTTTACTTTTTCAATAGAGCATACTTAAGTGTATTACTTCATTTTAAGTCTTATACTTCTGAGCTCCCCCCAGATACTGCCTGTTACTTATGGTTTAGAGAAAAGACCACATTCTCTAGATGCATGCGATTTCGTACACATGTGTGTCGAATCCACAACAACAAAATTGATTGCAAGCAGTAGGAGCAACAAGAAAAGGAATTGGAATATGTAGCAGTACGCTAGTAAATCAAATCAGGAGCAAGGCCATTGTGGGACATTGTTACCCAATAGTGTCCATTGATTTGAATGAGCATGATATTACCAGTATGATGGTTTTGAGGTAGGTATATGCCTTTGTATTTATCTCTTCCAATGCGAGGAAGCCTTTCCAAGGGATGGAATTCCTAGTGTTATCATAAAATCAAGCCTGATGGGCCGGTCATCAAGTAAACATTGTGTAACTGTTTTAGACCAATCTTTTGGCTGAGGCTTAGCCTCCTCAACCTGAGAGGGCTCTCTCAAAAGTTTGTGATTTTTGATAAATAAGTAGATGGCTAACTATAAAGTAAAACATATGGATGATATAACTAGTTGTAAATCACATTATAAAACAGTCATTGGGCTATGGAGTCAAGATAACTTCAACAAAAACATCACAGTCTATCTAGCATGGAAGTCAAGGCATTTGGAGTTCAAATCAGGGAGTAAAACATATAGAACAGTGAAACACATAGTCAGTTTGTATATGAAGGAATTTATAGCATTATGAATTAATTCTAAGTATCATAAACAAACACCACTACAGATAGAAATATTGAAGAATGCCATTAGAACAATAATGGACAAGAACTCCTCATGAATCTTGATTTGTCTAAATAGAACTCTGTATTAAGCTGAAAAAATCATTACATACAAACACAGTATTTTCTAATAAAAATATCCAACCTCTTGGATTTCAATATTATGCTCTTTATAGAACATTTAAAAAATATGATTCCTTCTTCTCCACTAGATACATCGAACTCATAGAGTTTGACACCTTTTCTAATCATAAACATGCTATTTATTAGAAATTGAGAGCTATAATCCTAATGAAAGTCCTATTTCTAATAGGACTAAAACTCTTTAATACCCTCCTAACAACCTTATCTAATATTTATTACATATTTTTCCACCTGCAATCCCATGAAGTCAAATTTGGATGATGATCTTTAACTTGATGTGGCCATGCTGTTGATGATAATGTTCTCCTAAAATCTAGGAAACATGTCTTCTTGTTTTTTAGGCCCTTTGATTCCCTTATCTGTTTTGAGCACTTTGACCATTAATGAATCTAGTCTACATGTCTCTTGTTGCTAAATATTACACCATATGTCTTCAATTATCCAGTTGTGCAGAATCTAAACTTCGAACAATGCAAAAAGGTAAGAATAAACTTGCGCTATGAAAGCAACACAGTTTCGTAGCACAGTGTTTAGCTCCCTTTCTAATCTACTTTTGATATTTTTTCTTCAAGGAAGCCTTCATTTTCCATTAACACACTTCCACCAGCAATTTCAAAAAAAAAATCACCAAAATTCCCTCAAAATTTGATATGAAAATATTATAAAAGAATGCTTCAGCAATTTCGTAGCGCATTTCATCATATTTGCACTATCTGCACTATGAAACTGCTGTGTAAGAATTTTTGTCAAAACTGTCTCAAAATTTATACTTTGGAGATACTTAAACTTTAAGGGTATTTGTATTATTTCAAAAACACAACAATATGACCCTAAAAAAATAATCTTCATCGAAATTTAACTTCATTTTGATTAGAGATTGTCCTGTGGATTTATCATTCTGTTTCACTGCCTCTTTAACTTTTCTTGAGACCTTGTCAATTGTATCTCCAGATCTTCCACCTGTCTTCTTAACCTTCTGTTGCTAGCTCTCAAATGAGTGTTGATCACTCTTACAAACTTTGCCTCCTTAATGGTTGGGACTGTCCATGTGAAGAATTGTTCTTCACTGCTTGATATTTCTGATTTGGAGACTATTTGACCTTCCCAAACAGCTTTCATCCTATTAAATTTAGTTTTCTCAATGACATGTTTTCTGGCACTTTTCTTCAACTTAGCAATCTCATCATTTGCTGATCTTAACTCCTCCTCCAGGCTTTTATACTTGGTCATTTATTCTTGTGCTATGATTACTCTCTTTTCTGATGTTCTACTACAGGTGAGGAAAGATCAACTATCTCTTTAAGAACAGTAGCTGTTTCATTGGTTTCTTCAAATTCTGTATTAAGTTCCTTGAGCCTTTTAGAATGTATAGTTACAAGCTTCCTAGCTTAGAAAACAAATGCTGCATCTTCACCCTTAAACTCAAACTTCTTTGTTGATTTCACCTTTTTCTGTTTGCTTTCATTTATTCCTACGAAATTAGCTTGCACTATAGGTGATTCTTCTATGTTTATTGCATGCAATATGTCATCCAAGTTTCCTTTCAATCCTAGGTTGTCACTTGATCCTAAAGCTACTGTATTTCCTTTTGATGTTGCATCTTGGCTCCTTGTAATTCTCTGAACTGTTTGCTTACCAGCTTTTTGTTTTTGTTTAGCTTCCTTGGTACTTTATAACCCTTGTTTTGCAGGTGAAGGAGTTTCTGTAACAATCACTGGTGTTCTTTCTACCTTATCTTTGACTTTTTTCCTTGGCTTCAATTTTACAAACCTCCTTGTTCTTATATCTACTGGTTGACTGGATTCTGCTGATGGTGATGGATTTTCCTTTTCCTTAGGGTTTTTATCTGGGGTTAGAGCTTCCATTTCAAATCCACTTATAAAAAGAAAAGAATACCAGTCCCTACTAACCTTCTAGATCTCATTCAAAACCAACAGTTTAATTAAACCATGGTGAAATAGAGATGTTTCAGAACCTTCAGATTTTACTTGAACTTTATCAACCATTTTGGAAATGCTTTTATATAGGAAAAATGGTAAATCCAGTGATATCATACTTGTGAAATGTAATAGGAGTTTGAAATGATAGGTGTAGACTTTGTGGTACCTGCCTTCGCATGTGAAATATCTTTGGATGTCGAACAATAGTTTGGAATAGCTATCCTTAATACAGTTTCTGGGAACTGCATTGTTCAGGTCCATCTCTACATATTCTGGCTTCATAAATATCTTGCATGCCTCCATATCGAATCTAAAACTCTTAAACCAAGTTTCCTGTCCTCTAGGTATTTCAGTCACTAGAGCTATGGTTTCAGGTGTCACTGACATGTTTAACATTCCAACCTTTGTATTTGTCCCACTGAAATGTAATGCAAAATCTTTGGATACCTAAGTATGTCCACCTTGAAAATTTTCACAGAACTTTAAACAACCTGCTTTACTGAAATCATCCATGACTGTTTGATCTTCAGCTAAAACTTTTGTGCTTTCAGGTTCAGATCTCAAACAATGTCCTCCTCTGTGGTTCTTTTTCTCCTCAGCCATGTTTGTTTCAGAAAAAAAAAAATCTGTTGGCTTCCTTCAGAATTTATAAAACAACCTCTCTTGGTTTAATTTGGCAGCCTTGCTTGAGAAAAAGGAACAGCCTCGCTTGATTTGATTTGGCAGCCTTGCTTGATTATGTATGAAAATAGCCTTGGTATAGAATAACCACAGGCTTAACTCTAATACTTTAGAGTTTGAAACAAAGATGTTTCACAATTTAGTATGAGAAAATGTAGACTGGAATGACTGAAACAGATAACACTTTTCGAAATTGAAATCCCATTTTCCAATATGAAACCCATGCTATGACAATAATGGATATGAATGGTTAAGTACTTCAAATATTACCTCTAACTGACTCACCATGATGTTAGCCTATCATTACCTAACAGATTTCTGACAAATTCTAGGTTTTTAACGTGACCTTTTAGGAATCCATGCTTTCGTAGTGCACATAGTTTATTTTTCGCACTTTGCACTATGAAATTAGCAACGCTTTCGTAGCGCAAAACCCATTTTTTGAACTAATCGCGCTACGAAACTGTGGTTTTGTGGCTAATTGCAGGAATTTCATGCGAAACCTAATGACATGATCTCTAAGTGAATGATAAGACTTTTTAATCATGGAATGAGACTAAAAGACTTTATTTGAAATTGAAAACTGACCTTTGAGACTTCTAAATCTATGACTTGCCCTTTATCAAGACTAAAGTGACTCAAGACCTACTTGAAACTATGACCAAAATAGTGTAAACTTATAGAGTTTAGAAAAAAAAAAAAAAATAGGGTGATAACACCTAGGATGGGGTGCCAGTGGAACTTGGAAGGTGAGTCACTACACATAAAGGGTGACTAGATTTCCCAAGGGACTGTGTAGCAGAGAAGGGAATGTCGGGATGGAATTTTTTTGTCATTATCATTTCCAGATGGAATCATATGCACATTGGGAGTGTGCCCTAGAACAATGAGTCTATAATTGTTCACTAAGAGGACAAGTGGCACAAGATTGTAGCGTTGGACATTGGATGCAGCTATGAATTTAACAATGGATTCTGGACTTCCTGGAAAGGAGGTGAATCATAGTATTACTTTGAGGGTGGAGATGTGAGCCTATGGATTCCCTTATTGTTGATACATGCATCGTACCCTTTTATTTTATGGTTGAGAAAATGTGGATATGTGTATAATTTTAAATGTATATTATTGGAAATATTGTATCGAGCTGATTTATAAAGCTCTATATACATTATGGTTATTTGCTAGTTGAATGAAATGTGCATGAGTATATGTGGTTTTTATTGTAAAAATCATAATGAGCTATGTTATAAAGCTCCAATAAATAATATGATTATCATGTTAAAAAATTATCATTATAAATACTGCAACAAGTTGTGTTATAAATCTCCATAGGCAGTAAGTTTTTTTTTCAGTAGTTTGTTGGTTTGTAGGTGTGATTGAACACCGAGGATGGTGTTCCCCCAAGGGAGAGGGTTTTGTAACAGCCCTGGTAAAAAAATTCATTGGAAAAATATATAAGAACGCATTCGATGAGAGACATTCCAAAATTAATGGTGGGAAAAAAATCCTAGTGGGTGTTCATTTCAGTTATTATGGCTAAGGAAATTGGCACAGGATTTGGAAAGGCATGTGACACTAATTAGAATTTTAATTATGAAAATAATGGAAATTAGGATAAAAGAAAGGTAAAAGGTCACAGGTTGAATGTGAGGAGTAAAATGAAGGAAAATAATGGAAAATGAAGAAAATAGAGACCCCATTAATAAAAAGGCTTTTGTGGATCAGTTGGTAATATTTTTCTCAATTTAATTTTGGATCTCTCTCTCGTACTCTTGAGCACTTAGAGTATTCTTGGAGCACTCTTGGAGAGTGAGGCATACTTTGATATTTGGATCAAGAAAGCAAAGGAAAAGAAGGAAAGTAGAAGAGGACATCAGGATCAACATCTACAGTAGGTTCTGAGTGCATGTACTGAGTTTCATGTATGATTTCCTCACTATTTTTGGCATGCATGGTGTATGCATGTGGATTTTCCTTGCCTTTCCATTTCCTATATAGCCATGGTCATTGTAGGTTTATTTCAATTTATTGTTTTCTTTTTTCTTATCATGATTCCTTTAGCTTTTGTGGTGATTTATTAGTTCCTAGAGCCTTGGTTGGAAAAACGCTCTGGAGCCCAGTGAATAGTTGTTGGGTTGAGTTACTAGTCTTGGAGCCTTGGTTGGAAAAATTCTCTAGAGCCCTAGGTGGATTGAGTTACTAGTCCTGAAGCCTTGGTTGGACAAATTCTCTGGAGCTCGAGAACAGCTAGGGTTGAGTTACTAGTCCTAGAGCCTTGATTGGAACAAACACACTTGGAGCCCTGGAGCAGCTTAGATAAAGACTAATCTGTGATGGTTAGTGATGTCCAACTATGAGGTGGAATCACTAGTTTTGGGTTGAGAGGGTTTGGTCTCTGGAGCCCCGGTTTGGTGTTGATTGATGTTTTTGAGAAAATCCCACATTCATGATTGGAATATGGCACGAGGATGAAAGGTTGAAGTGAGAATTGGCTTAGTCATGTCTATGGTAGAGTGGAACATGGAAGTCCCATTCCAGGTTTCTTTTTCATTCATTAATGAAAGCTTCATTGCCTTGGTATTTTATGTGTATATACATTGGTTTAGATATGGATTCTATTGTTGATGTATCCATGGTACTTATGTTGGTATTATGCTAGTTATAAGCATGTATTGTGATAGTGATGAGGTATGGATATCTCCATGTTTTTACTTGTAAATGAATGCACAATGTATCTATGGTTAAATTAATTAAATCATATCTTATAATGTAGGGAAGAATTTTTTTTATCCATTCTCATATAAGAAAGAGACCCCTTTGTTTAAATATGTTCTTTATGCCCGTAGATGTTATTTTTGTGCATGTTTGACGAAATTTATGTCATGACTAGGTGGGGCAGATGAGTTATGATTGATGTGATTGCTTCCATATGTTTTTTTTAGTGTTATTTACCTTCTCCTAGAGTTACAGGAAGTTCTAAGCAGTGACCTCGACTCAGGGGCTGAAAATGTGGCACAACGTCTGGAGCTACTTGCGGAAAATTTATTGTTTGGGCCTAAGATGATACCTTGCCAAGGCTAGCCCATGTCTCAAAGGTCAAGAGTCGCTCCATTTCCCTTAAAAACCAGCGGCTCAACCTCAAAGGGACTATAAATTAGTCTCCCCTTAGGGAACAAGGCCCTATAAGGTTGGGTTACCTCCCGGGGATGTCAATGATGCAGCGTAAGGTGTGTTTTTTGTGTTTTTATTGGTTTCACTTCCTTAAGGTCATCTAGGAGGTTGAATCTCATATTATTAGCCTCTCATCACATGTTTACCCTAGTTGGCTGGTTACTTGGGTAGATGTGGGAAGAGGGTGTTACATCCAAGCTGAATGTTGGGAAAAAACATCCTAGAGTGGGTATTCATTTGGTTTATTACGGCTAAGAAAATTGGAAAAGTAAATGGAAAAGGAGTTGGAAAGTAAAAGTGGCATTAATTGGAATTTATTTATGAAAATAATGGAAAATAGGAGAAAATGAATTTGAAAGGTCATAGTTTGTATGTGAGGAGGAAAATGAAGGAAAATAATGGAAAATTGAAGAAAATATAGGCCTCATTAATAAAAAGGCTTTTGAGGATTAGTTGTTACTTTTTGTCAATTTGGTTTTGGATCTCTATCTCTACTTTCTCTCTCTCACTCTTGGACACTTATATTTTTCTTGGAGCACTTCAAAATTGCATCAAGAAAGTCAAAGAAGGAAAAGATGAAGTAAAGATCACACAAGGAAGAGCAGGATGAAGCAAATACACTAGGTTTACTTTTAGGGATTGATTTTCATGTGTAATTTCCTTACTATATTTTGCATGCATATTTATGCATGTGTGTTCTTGGTTCTCTTGTTTTCATTTGCATGGGTTTTTGCAAGTGTGACAGTGTTTTTCAGCCTAGCCTTTCCATTTCTGGATAGCCTTGGTGTGATGGAGTTCTCATGTTTTGGTTGATTTATATTTCCGTATGGATTCGAAACTAAGTGAGGTGGTTGTTGAAATAATGAACACATGGCCTAGTGATCCCTAAACTATATTGCGGATTGTGGTAAAAATATTGGCTTAGTAACCCCTGAACTAGACTGTGGGCTATAGTAAATCTAGATATTGTGTGCCTTGGTGGGCCTAGGAATCCTCTACCTGTGAATGGAAGGATATATAATAAATCGTAGAGGTGTTTTCCCTTGGTCATGCCTAGTGACCCGGTGGGGATTGCAGTAAATACTGGAGGGTGGAGTCTTGATTAGGCATAGGAATCCTCGACCAGTGAATGGAGGGATATATAGTAAATCCTAGAGAATGGATTCTTGATTATTCCTAGGGACCCTTGACAATTTTATGGTGATATGTACAGTAAATCCTAGAGACTAGTAGATAGGAAAAATCCTCATGGTGTAGGTGGAGAAATCCGACGGCATCCATGCTTGTTGAGGGCCTAGTGATTCAATGGAGATTGCGGTAAAGCCTGGTTCTATTGATGGTGATGTGGTTTAGCCTTAGGAATGCCTAATTTTTTTTGGTTATGAGTACCACATTCATGCTTGTAATATGGCACAGGGGTGATTGGCTGAAGAGATGTTTGGTTCAACCAATATATGGTCAGGTGGTACGTTGAAGTCCCAAACCTAGTGGGATTTTTCATTCATTAATAAGAGCTTCTTCTCCTTTGTATTTCATGTGTAAATGTATTGGTTCATATGTGGAATTTATGGTTGTTATATCCTTACTATTTATGTTGTTTATATGTTGGTTATGAGTATGTTTTATGATAGTGATGATGCATGGCTCTCATCATTTTTTTATTTATAAATGAATGAACAATGAATATATGACCTAATAGATGATAATGTAGCTAATGTGATAAGGCATAAATGCTTCTTAGTGATTCTCGAATAAGTATGATACCCCTATGCTCAAATATTTTATTATTACCTATAGAATTTTATGCAACTAGCTCACAAAATAGAAGAAAAGATAGATCAATGACTTAAAAAATAGCCTCCTTGAGGGGGAAACCTCCTTTACATTAACTAAAATGAATAATTATTGCATGATTCAAATGAAAAAACCTCCTTTATATATATAGGAGTCTAAGGGGTCATGATATAATTAGATCCTACATAGCAATAATAACGTAAGGGCACAACAATAACAATAGTGGGATTTTATGCAGCACAATAATAACAATATGGGGACTACATGGGCATAACAATAACAATAAAGGGGCTACACTAGTATTATAGGGACCTAACATGCCCCTCTTCTTCAAAAAAGTGTTTTCCTCGAAGCTTGAGTAGTTTTGGATTCTTCTATATAAAATTCTCATCCTCCCAAGTGAAATCTTTTGCAGGTAAGTTTTTCCACTTGATGAGATACTCTGAAATTGATTGATTTCGTAGTTGTCGATTTCTTGCTTCTATGACTGCTTCAGGCTCCAATATTATTTTCTTTTCATCTTCAAGTTATGTCAATATTTTTCAAACTTAGATCTTGTCACCTATAACCTTATTTATGCATGAAACATGGAAAACTCGGTGCACTCAGGAAGATGTAGGAAACTCCAATTTGTATGCCATAGTACCAATATTTTGAAATACCTTGTAAGGACCATAGTACTTTGGCAATAATTTATTATCCTTATTATCTCGATTGAGGGACATTTATTTGTATGGTTTTAGCCGTAAAACTACCCAGTCATGTACATCAAAACTTCTTTCCCTGGGATGCTGATATGCCTGTTGTTTCATTCGATTCTATGCCAAAGTGAGGTTATCCATTAAGAGTTGGAGAACTTGTTGTTGATGCTCGATGTGATATTACACTACTTTAACCTTAGAATTTTATCTTAAAGATGATGTGATGGATGGTGAATGATATCTATAAAGTGTCATAAATGGGGGCATTTTTGTTGTAGTATAGAAGGAAGTGTTATACCACCATTCAGCCAGAGGTAGCCACTTGACCCATTGCATTTTTTTATTAGATACAAAGCAATGAAGATATCCTTCCAAACATTTTTTCACTATATCAGTTTTCCCATCAAATTGAGGATGATAAGATGACTTATGAGCCAGCTAAGTACCTAGACAAGAAAATAATTCGGTCCAAAAAATTCCAGTGAAAATGGGACCTCTATCGCTTACAATAATATTTGGGTTTCCATGTAGCTTTTGAATTGTTTCCATAAATGCAGTAGAAAGTGTATTGATTTTAAATGGATGATATAATGCACAAAAGTGTGTATATTTGGTAATTCTATCAACTACCACCATGATGACACTCTTTCCTTCAGACTTGAGTAAACTTGTGGTAAAATCCATTGAAACCTACTCCCAACATTGACTTGGAATGGATAAAGGTTGTTTCAGACTTGGGGTCTTAATTGTCTCAACTTTATTTTGTTGGCATACCAAAAATTATGTGACAAACTTTTAAATATCATATTTAAGGTCATCCCAAAAAAATTCTTCTTGACCCTATGGTAAATTTTTGAAAATCTTGAGTGTCCTCCTTCTAGAGGTTTACAATTCCAAAATAAAATTTTGTTTTAGCTGGGAATTCTTACAAATATATAAGTGATATTTGTACCATAATGAATCATTTTTTAAACTAAATTTATCAGATGCATTGGGTTCTTGCTGCAACTTTTGAATGAGTCTCCACACTTCTTCATCATTCTTCCACTCCTCCCTTACTTTGATTATCCAATCTGGTTGGATAATAGAAATGGCACAAAGAAATTCTTCCACATCCTCATCATTTCTTGTTAGTGCATATGCAACAAAAATTTTATTCCCTTTTTCGTAGATGATTTAAAATTCATAACCCAACATCTTTGTGAGCCATTTTTTCTTCTTTTCTGAAGATAATCTTTGTTCCAAAAATATTTAAGACTATCATGATTTTTTTTTACCTTGAAGTGTCTTCCCATTAGGTAAGTTTTCCATTGTTTTAGTGCATGTAGTATTGCTATCATTTCCTTCTCATAAATAGGTTTTTGCATATACTTTCCTTTTATTGGATGGATTTCAAAATTAGTGGGTCTTCCTTTGTGCATTAAAACTGTACCAATTCCATTTCTTGAGGCATCGCATTCCACAATAAATACTTTTGTGAAGTTTGGCATAGCTAAGACCGGTGCTTGGCACATTTCCTCTTTCATATGTTCAAAGGCCTTAGTTGCTTTTGGAGTCCAAGAAAATGCATCTTTATTCAGTAATGTTGTTATAGGTGTTGCTATTATCTCATAATTCTTAACAAAATTGTGATAATACCCTGTTAACCTGATAAATCCTCACATATGCCTTATGGTTGTGGGGATTTTCCATTACTTAATGGATTTAATTTTGTTAGGGTCTGCCTTAACACTATCATGAGATACAATGTGGCCCAGATATTTCACCTCCTGTACTCCAAAGAAACATTTGGAGGTTTTTTCATATAGTTGTTTCTCTTCCAAAAGTTTGAGCACCCTGTCAACATGTCGAACATAATCCTTCCAAGAACTTTTGTATATTAGAATATCATCAAAAAAAATTAAAACAAAATTTCTAAGGAAGGGTTTGAAAATGGAATTCATCAACCCTTGAAATGTAGAAGGCGCATTAGTAAGTCGAAAAGGCATGACCAAAAATTCATAATGACCCTCATTAGTTCTAAATGGTGTTTTCATAATGTCTTCAATCTTTCTTCTAAATGATGATCACCATCATTTGGTACATCCTAAGGGGTTAATTGTTACATTTTTAGCTTAATTATTCTCTCTCTCACATTTAACTGCATTTTTTCATATTTTTATTAGTGAGAATGGTGTATTAAGGGTTGTCATGCTTCAAGGACTTATGTGGTTTAAATGTAGGAAAATCAGGGGAATAATGCCATTTTTTAGGAAGATTTCACAATCAGGTCTTAGAGTAGACAACAAGAAGTGATTGTAGGAGGGTTTACCACCTCCTTCACTCCTAAAAGCATCAAATATCTCCTTAACATTCTCCTCCAATAGCTTAAAATCACAAGCATCCAAGCAAGTAAAATATCAAAGGGAGCCAAGCTCCACTTCTCTCAAGTTCCAAGGGAACAAATACCTACTTTTTAGGGATTTTTTTGTAGCTACCCTTTAGCATAAATAGGCATGTGCAAGCTAGAGCACTCTTGGATTTTGTATTAGACCTTTTTGACTTTCATATGTTATGTACAAGACTAGTTATGAAATAAAATGAGAATTTGGTTTCTTCTCCACTGAGTTATTTTCAGGGAGTTGAGCTTGTGGATTAGGTCCCAATCAATTGGCCTAAGTCTCTCTTGTGTACTTGTGTTTTATTTCATGTTGCAATAGTTATTTTCCTTCATTTGTTGTTGGGTAGCATATAAAACCTCAAAATTGTGTGTTAAGCCTCTCTCTCTCAGCTCTTCCATTGGAGCTAGAGGAGGAAGGACTTCCACCACAAAAAAAAATATCTTTCTAGTTTATGATTTCTTGGAAAATATATATAGTTTAATTTTCTTATCATTAACATTTTGTAGATGAAGAGGTAGAGTTTTTTTTCAGTTGCATATGTAGGTTTATTTAAATTTAACTCATATTTTCCACTATTTTTATGATAAGTTTTTCAATGATGAATGCATGAACAGGTAGTTTGATTACATGTTTAAATAGATTATCAGAGGAGGACCCCTTCAGCAACATCATCTTCAATATTCACCCTTCATCAAACACCTCCCATCCAATTTATCTACAACCATGTTTTTGGAGATCACCAACACATCACCGAGAACCACCTTGAGGGTACAAGCTAGGCTTTAGCAAGAGTTCTGATATTGGCCAAGGGGTTGGATACCCTTCATCTACCTATATCCACCTTCACCCCACCTCTCCTCACCTTTTCCTCACCATTTCTAGCCTCAAACTCCACATGGCATGTTTCCTGTAGCTTTTCAAGACATCATGTAGTAGTACGGGAAATTCTTTAGAAGCTTCCTGTAGTAGTGCCAAACACTCCCTCCTTCAACCAAAAATCACTCTTTCACCTCATCTAAGCCTAGCCAAGCCACCAATATACCTTCAACTCTAAACCTTTGGTCCAGGGTCCCTCTTATAACACTTTGGTGCCTCCTTCTGTTGCTGCAAAACAAAGCCATTTTGGAGTGTGATTATTTCATTACTAGATGCATAATTACACACATTAGTTAGTCATAAGTAGATAGGAATTATTTATTCATTTGATTCAATATGTGTTCTCTAGATTAGTTTCCTTTTCTGAAATTAAATTCAACAATCCATCTTATGAATGCCACTTACTGTAATTTCCTTTCTTGCATTAGCATAAGTGTGAATTTCTCTTTCTTGCAAATAGCTAGATGAATCCGTGTGATCTAGAGTAGTTTCTTTCCTTATGGATAGAGTAATTTTCATGATTTTTTTCCAGTCTTAGATTACATTTAGAAGTGTGACAGACTTCCTTTCCTAGAATTAACCCTAGTAGTAGCACCTCATTGTATAACTTATATGAGGATGGCTTGAGTAGAACGCATCTTCTTTGCATATAGCATTGTGACCTCCAAGTTTGTACGAACCCTGGGTTGATAAAGTAAAGTTGAGTAGCCTCTAGGAGTTGCAGCACTCTTAGTACAATACCAAGGCTCGCCACTTTTTGGTGTCATTGTCGGGGAGGTGTATAAGTAGATGTTTTTTTCTTCTTTAGCATTATTTTTTTTCTTTTTATTTTACATTTAGTTCCAAAATATTGAAAAATACAAAAACTGTATGACTTTCATGCCTCATAGGACTAGGGATACCCAAGGTAAATTCTTACCAAAAACCCCCACATCCCCACACAATCACCCTTCACTCTTCTTCAGTGACTGTTTTATATAACACACTATAGGTGAACCACTTGAAAATTTTGAAGAACCTAATAGATAACAAGAGGAACTTGCTTCACTTGACGAACCTGCTTCACCAATTCAAGCCATGGTTGAAACTAGCACCCGCATATTCTTTCCCATTAGAGAAACTGATGGAGAAACTAGAATAAATAACATCCATCCCTCAACCCTTCCAAATTTCCACGGCCTTACTTCTAAGGATCTTGACACCTTCATGATCGAGTTTGTTGTTGTTTGCGGGACTTATGACTATGCCTTAGATGACCAAAAGCTAAAATTGTTCACATCCACCCTCAAGGATGTATCCTTGCGTTGGTTCATGGGTTTGCCTGGGAACAATATCATTACTTGGGCATAGATGTAAGAGTCCTTCAACAAAAAATACAGAGACTACTGCAGGTCCAAAGAGACCAAAGAGGAGATATTTAGGATGACTCTAGGACCTGATGAATCCCTGGAGGATTATGAATAAATATTCTAGCTAAACTATAAAAGATCCAACTACACCCTTGATCCCAAATCACTCAAATTGGTATGTCTTCTAGGGATAAGGGAAGAGGTGATATAAACCCTTAATATGTTTTCTAGAGGAGAAATCCACCAACTGCCTTATGAGCACATCAAAATTGTCTTTAGAAACAACTCTAGGGCAACTAGGAAGAAAGGTAGAGCTAGTCAAAGCCTGACCAACACCCCTTTCTCTTCCACCTCCATCAAGCATGAGATTGAAAATATGTTGGAGGACTTCAAAAGTGAGATGTTGCACACCTTTTCTTTGAAAATGGACACAATTTAGGTCAAGATGAAGTAAGAAGAAGTATAAAGGGCCTTGGTTATCGTTTTCCCTAGATGTACCAGAAAACACCCTCAAAATGAATGTCCACTAAATTTCATAGAGGGTTTGCTTAGTCTGTGAAGAGAATCGTGCCACAATTAAGTGTCCATCCTTACATGGTCTCAAATTTGTATATCAAGGTGGGGAAGGAGGACCATAGCAACTATATTTCATAAATCAGATAAGGCCTCACGGGCCTCGGTCATATCAGCAAGGCATGCAAGTTTCACCTTACTCCTACTACCATAAAAACCAAAATTCACCTATGCAATATTGGTACACATCCACTCCTCCTTCATCGCCCACACCTCATACTTGGCCTTCTACCCCTCCATATCACCCTCAGCCTATAAACCAACCTTTCCATCAGTATGTTCCTCAACCACCTCAGTGTAGCAACCCATCATAAGGGTGGAGGCCCCAACAAAATGAACCACCTGCTTTACTACCTCCACCCCAACCTCAACCTCAGCTCACTCATTATACTCCACCTAATTTTCCTCAGATGCATGCCCAACCCAATCCGAACTCGAAAAATAAGAATCCGCAACAGGTTTACAGTGGGGAAACATCCTGTCCAGCTTATGTTGTGGAGATACATGAAATTAACCTCGAATATGGAAGAGTACTTCCATACAATCATCCTCCATAGAGGTTGAGGAAAAGGAAGAGAGAAACCCTCATACCAATCAACCTCCTTTTCCTAATCGCTTGATCCACCCTAGTCAGCGCACCCCAGAAGATATTGAACTCCTGGGAGAATTTAAAAACTTGTGTATGAAAATACACCTTCTCTAGGCCTTAAGGATGTCCATGTTTACAATAGGCTCATCAAAGAAAAATTCTTTAAAAATCTGGGAGAAAGAAGAAAGACATCCCCACCATCAATGTTGTGGGACATTTTTTCGACTTAATGTTGGGAAGAGTGATCTTCCCAAAGTACTTGGACCATCGAATTCCAGTAGTATATGTACACATCGATGGTGTCATATTCTCCCATACTCTGATTGATCTTGGGTCTGCCATAAATTTGATGAATAGGGAATCCATGCTTAAACTCAACCTCCAAGGAGCATTGAGAAAGACCATCATTGTTCTACAACTTGCATACATATCCACAGTAGCTCTAGAAGGAATTGTTGAGGATGTTATGGTATCAGTTGACCCCTAGGAGTACCCCACATATTTCGTGGTCCTCTTGTCAAAAACCAAGTTTAATTGGTATCCCCTCATTTTAGTAATACCTTGGTTGTCCACTGTCAATGCTTATATCAATTATAGGGTCAGCAACATGACTATGAAGAATGGGCCCTTGTCCAAAAAACGGGTATTATATTCTCCTACCCAACCTTCCATTGACCATGACCTACCCTTGTGGTTGGAGGATGAATAATAAGAGGATTAAATGTACAGTACCACACCTTACCCCATTTGTACCATAGATACTATTCTTAGAGGGTGGAAACTCGATGAGGATGATCTCATTTTTCACATCATTCAAATCCATCCCCTCACTGCCATTCTGCTCAATGACCTAGTGAGATAACCTGAAAGCCACCCTTGGATTGAGTTGCACTCAATTGACTCAACCTATGAAGCCACCAAGGCTATGGAATTTGGACCATCTAAATTCCTGAAGATTAACTCATCCCTCTCGGCCAAAGCATAATATAAATTGTGCCATCTCCTAAAGGAAAACTTAGATGCTTTTTATTGGGACTAAAAGGACATGAAAGGGTGCATCCCTCGGCATGCACACATCATATTTATATTAAATATGGATGCAAATTTGTGCGCTAGCCCCAAAGGTGGATGAACCCAGCCTTAAAAGATATAGTGAAGGATTAATTGCAAAACTTGTTGGATGCAGGTTTCATCTACCCCATATCAGATAGTTAGTGGGTGTCTCCTATTTTTCCAGTCCCAAAGAAAAATGGGGAGTGGAAAATATGTGTTGGCTACCAAGAACTAAAAAAATCCACAAAAAAGGACCATTTCCCTTTTCCCTTCATCGATCAAGTCCTCGATGGTCTTGCAGGAAATAAGTTTTTCTCTTTCTTGGATGGATTCAGTGGGTATAACCATATTCAGATTAGCCCTAAAGACTAGGACAAGACCACTTTCACATGTTCTTGGGGCACCTTCACCTACATATTCCTTCCCTTTGGCCTATGAAATGCCCCTACTAATTTCTAGAGAGCAGTCCTGAGCATTTTTTCTGAACTAGTCCATGATTCGATAGAGATCTACATGGAAGATTTCACACCTTATGGGCATGATTTCTAGGAGGCTCTCTCCAATCTAGGAAAAGTGTTGAGAAATTCAATTGAAATTCATATCTCCCTAAGTCCTGAAAAGTGTGAATTTATAAAAATGGTAGGGATAGACCTCAGCCATTCAATATCACAAGCAAGGATACAGGTAGACCAAGACAAAATCACCATTATAAAAAGGGTGCCTATTCCTCAAAAGCAGCGAGACGTCAAAAGCTTCCTAGGTTTGGTTGGCTACTATAGGAGGTTCATTAAGGACTTCAACAAAGTGGATTTTCTATTATTTGGATTTTTGGCCAAATATTTTGAGTTTTTTTGCTATATTCTATGTCAGGAGGCTTTTGATCTCATCAAGGAAAATCTAACCACTGCCCCTATTATTCAACATCCCAATTAGGTTGTGCCCTTCCACATTCATACAGATGCATTGGATAAAGTTGTTACGGTGGCCCTAGGGAAATTGCAAGACAATTTACCCTATGCCATCTATTTCATTAGCAAGAATTTTTCCAAATTTGAACTTAACTATACTGTCACAAAAAATGAGCTCTTATCCACTATCCATTCCCTGAACAAATTCAGGCACTACATTACTCATTATCAGACATTTGTACATATTGACCATACAACAATCAAGTAATTAATGAATAAAACTTATGTTAATGCTAGAATCATTAGATGGTTTTTTTTATTGCAGAGGTTTTATTTGAAAATTGTTGATAAACCATGAAAGGAAAATGTTGTTGTATATTTCTTATCTAGACTAAATTTATCTGTAGATGAGGAAGGAATGGTGGATGATTAGCTTCTGAATGAACATCTATTCGCTATCTCAACACTCTCTCCTTGGTTTTTTGACATAGATAACTACTTGGTTGCTGAGAGGCTTCCTCCAAACCTTTCATCCAGAGAAAAGAGAAGGATTACAAGGAAAAACTCCCCTTTCACTTTGATTGGTGGAAATCTCTTCAAATTGGGTCCGAAAAAATTCTCAAAATATGTGTGAGGGGAGAGGGGGTATTTTCCATCCTCTCAACCTGTCATGATGATCCCTGTGGGGGTCATTTTACTGCTAAGAGGACATCCTTCAAGGCTTTTCAAGCAGGCTATTATTGGCCTACCCTCCACCACGATGCTAAGAGATACACCAGTAGATGTGATCAATGTCAGAGGATGTGGAGAACTACACCAAGGGAAGAAATTACTTTACAACCTTGGGTGGATTTAAATACATTTTACAAGTGGGGCATGGACTTCATTCAACCCATTGATCCACCATCTGGGCATAGGATATATTTCATAGTTTGCGCCGATTACTTGAGCAAGTGGGTTGAAACAAGGGATGTCAATGCAAAAATTGAATAGAAGGTAGCTAAATTTTTTAGAGAGAATGTGTTCTACAAGTTTGGATACCCCATAGAGGTAGTAAATGATCAGGGAGCTCAATTTACATCTCATCTCATTGATAACCTCATGAGGAAGCACAAGATAAAGCATAATACTTCCACTGACTGTCATCCTCAAGAAAATGGCCAAGTGGAAGTGACAAACATAGCCTTGGAGAACATACTCACCAAATTTTTGAGAAGCAACAGGAAATTTTGGGCAGACAGATTGATGGAGGCCACTTGGTCTTACAATACCACCTAGAAGACAACTACATGGTTTACTCCATATGATCTAGTTTATGGGAAGAAAGCTTTGATTTCAATTTAGTTTGAGTATAACAGCCTTAGGATGATAGCTCCGTTGGACATGGACATCAAAAAGGCAAAGCAATAAATGTTTCGTCAGCTGAATGGTTTGGATGAATTTAGAATGAAGACCCTCCTTCACATAGAAGTGATGTAGCTACAAAGGAAATTTTGGCATGACAAGCACGTCAAAGAGAAGACATTTTAGGAAGGAGATTGGGCTCTGCTCTATGACTCTAGATTCAAGGACTTCAAGGGAAATTTAATGGCCATATGGCTAGGAAATTATGAATTGGAGAAATTCCATGACAATGGGGTTATTTAGATCATAACCATAGATGAGGAGGCGATCCCTTTGCTTTTCAATGGTTACAGACTAATGATGTACAAGATTCCCATGTCTAAGGCTAAATTTATCAATACAATAAATAGGGAGGTGAATGTAATTAGACGATCCATAGTTTCCAGCCCCGCATCTTCCTAGAAAAGGAGAAAAAATAAAAATTAAGAGGCATGGGTGAAAACCTTTCTAAGGCATCTAGGGCCAACTCCTAGGTTGAAAACCTCCATCAGGAAACCCTGGAGAAAAAAAGAAGAAGGAAAAAATAGAGAAATAAAAGATCCTTGGGTGAAAATATATTTGAGGCGCACAAGGCGGGATTATGAGGTGAAAACCTCTTAAGGCATCCCACCATTATTCAAAAAAAAAAAGGAAAAAAGGAAAGAAAAAGTAAAAATAATAACATAGCACTTATGCACTAAACTACTTTTGTTTTACAGGTTGTTGATCCAGTACAATTTGGAAAAAATGAGAAACTTCCCTTCTTTATCTCTCTCTCCTCTACCTAGCCACTCCATGTATGACGCCAATATGAATTCATTCATCCATTTCTCCCACCAAGTAAGAAAAAATTCCATTTTTTTCTTACTCTCTACAGTGCTATAGGATTTCCTAGGCTGCTACAAGATTTCTTGTAGTGCTACAGGAAACCCTGTAATGCTACAATAAATTCACCCAAGGATTAATAATCTAACCCAAGGCCACCTAACCCTCAAAGAGAAATTAAAAATCATATTTATACCTATTTCTTCCATCCCTAACCATCACTTCATCCCATGCATAAAGATTCACTCATTAAACCCTCCATTTCGCCATTGTGAGCTAGTTTAGCTAAATCCTCACATAGGGCCTCTTCTCTCATATCCGCCACCAAACCACTCCATTCACTTCCTAACACCACCCCTATAATCCCTACAACCTTTTCCTTCCTTCCTTGGAATAATGGAGGTCCAAAACTGCAACAAGGGAATTTCTATAGGAAGATGATCACTTCCTGTAGAAAATCTGTGCATGCAACCAACACATCATAACGACATGAGATGAAAGATGAAGTATGGTCCTGAAGATCACTGGGGGACTCCAGAAGGGAATTTACACAAACAGTGGCATCCTAAGGTCTCCATGAGGTATCTATAGAAGAATAAGCAAGTAAATACAATAAGCACCTCACTCAGAAAATGAATAAAAAAAAGACAGCAAATAAAACAAAACACATGTGACCAGCACATTGCTCCATCTCCCTAAATAAAATGATCCTTCCGATCATCAGCAATCAGGTAGACTTAGGTATGGCTCCCTCACCCTCTTGCTATGCATCATTTGACTAAATGAGTAAATGTTGAGAAAAGAGAGTTTAATAGAAAAAAAAAGGCAGCCAATTAACTTGGACCTGTCACATCAATTAGGAGAGGGATAAAAAGCAGTGGGAGTTGATTATGATGCATAATGGAATGATTGGCTCGAGTGGGACCAATGGTCCAAATTATGAAACCACGTGCCAAATCCACATCACCACTACACTCCAAGCTCGCTCGATTTAGAATAGAAATTTTACTTTTTCTCATTCCCCCTCATTCTATTGTGTGTTTTGAGATCAGTTAGAGTAGGACAAAGATAGGAGACATTGAGGAGCTTCGATCCATGGTAAAAATTTGCATGCATCCCGTATTACAAGAAATTTTGTTACTTCTATGAAAAGTTCCTGGGAGGCCATAGAATGTTAGAGAGTGTCATGAAAACCAACCTCAAAATGTATTAACACCCCAACACCATCCTTCAAGTCAGAGAACATCAGAATTTCAAAGGTAAGTGGTCATCAGCCCACCAAGTTGCAAATATTTTTCATGAGAATTTACACACAGTCAAGCCATAATTCAGTAAATTCAGGGGTTGTTCAAAGGAGTAGGGATAAGAAAACCACATTTTCTGTAAATTTGAAACCTTTGGGGTCCCATATCACAGTTTTTTTGGAAACAAGCCATAGACAACCACCTCTCTAACACGAACACAAAATGGGGGGAGGTTTCAATAGAAGGGAGCCCACAAACATAAAAAGAATTATAATACACCCCCCTATGGTTGACATCTTCATAAATCACTAGTGGTTGGGATTCTTTGAGCTTCTCAAGGGGTTTGATGGTGAAGTGGATCGAGAATCTACAGTAGCCTTTCACTCTCAAGCAAATTATAGGGCCACCACAGTGGTAAGAGGTATAGCAATTACCATAAGCCCTAAGTTCGTTAGCAGAGTCACCACATTACCTCTAGGAGTTAAATGGAACAGAGAGGAAATATTCTATAGTACTGCCTCTAAGAAGAGTTTCTTCTTTCCCAATGAAGAATACATTGAAGATAAGAATGGGATAAGAAGGGAAATTCTACCTTACCCATGGGATAAGGTAGCTTACCATATCATGAAATATATCTCTTGTGAAGGTTGACTAAGTGTGTTATATGCATACCATTTTAGATTGTTGCATGAGCTTAGGTTAAAAGGGGATCTTCCCCTAGATCAGAGACTAAATACCCCATATTTCCTCCTCCACTCATTCAGAGATATGAGCTAGAGGGTAAGGGATATAAAATACCAGGCCCTAGTTGATCATGGTCTCATTAAACTCATAATGGGAGATGCTCTCAACATACACAACATCCCTATACCTTGGCCCATCTTCATTGACATGGATAGAAAAGCATTCATTGGGACACAGACCATCACTCCTGGAGAGACCCCTTCCTCTAGCCTTGGAGAAAGGGGCATCAAAGTAGAAGAAGAAGGGACTGAAAGAACATAGGAAGAAGAGGAAATGGAAATAGAGGCAAAACCCATAGAAAATGTAGGAGAAGATGAATAAAGAGAAGAGGAAGAAGAGAAATATTAAAAAGGAGAAGAAGAGGAAGAGAAAGATGAATAGAAGGAAGGAAATATGGAAGAGGAGGAGATACTAGACCCCAATATTACAATTTATATCTCCCTTCAACAAACAAACATTTCACCAAGGACCACTGAAAAGGAATTCGTTGCCACCTTAGCTACTCTAATCACCCCTAGGAAAGAAAATATAAATAAGTAGAACCCCATGTACTTTAAGGCCAGGAAGAGTTCCAGGGTGAAACAAGGGAGGCATCAAAATCCAACCAAGAGACCCATCACAATTGAAGAATCGCCAAATAAGAAATCCAAAATGGGGCTAGAGGAGGGAAATATTCAAGAGGTCACTTCATCTAAAAAGACACCTATGACCTTTAAAATAAGGCACTCATCAAGGCTATCATCCCTCAAACAAGCACAAACACCCATAGACCTTTAAGAGAAAGAAAATAATGGGAAACATGAAAATTTGGGTTTGCTACAAGAAACACAGAGTTTGCTACAGGAAACACAGATTTTGCTATAGAAAACTCATAAAATGCTACAGGAAACTCATAATGTGCTACAAGAAGAGAAAACATACATGGAAGAAGATAAAAAGGCACCCTTAGAAGGTCAATAGGCCCAAGGTGATGAAAAAGAGGCATAAGTTGAAAGGCAAGATGCCAAAGTTGAGAAACAAGAGAAGGAACCAAAGGAATAACCAACCTCTCCAAAAACTGTCCCAAAAGACATTACAGTAGTTCCACATCCTAGCCCATAGCCAAAATTGAGCTCCTATTACACATTCATTGAAGGAGGGAGGATGATCCTTCAAAATCTCTCAGTTCCCATGTTCTATGATCTAGAGAAAGAGAGAGTGTGCACCCACCACTGGATGTGAATTGCCAAAACTAAGAATGTGGAATATGTTGGGATCATGGAAGAGAAACTCACTGAGATGGGGAGAGATTTGGATGATGTCAAACTTAGGGAGGCAGTGTTGAAAGAGTAGCTACAAGAGGCACAAGCAGAGAATGCAAGATTTAATGGACAACTATAGTAAAAATACAAACAAATATCCACCATTGCAGACCTGTGCATGGAGGAAATAAAACACATGCATCCCTAAAATTATTATGTCATTTACCTAAAATAGCAGCGGCTACAGTTCCAAATCAAAACACTAGTATCATATCGCTCATTTCCTTTCCATAATTATAGGAAATTTATTGATTTTGCAGTCAATCCAACATAGAATATAGCTCCAAATTGGCAGACTTTTACATGCATAATCTTGTAATAGCTTATCTAAAAATTTGGGACACAAAATATAGGTTGGAAGGTATGAAACTGATTTTCCTAGCCTCTTGGATGACAAATGAAGAATTCACGGCAAAGGAGGTCAAAAAGCTGATGAAGAGAGAAGGAAAAGAGCCTCTCCAAACGAGGGTAAAGCTAATCATCCCTAGAGGGGTCATAAACAACCACCAAATGATATCCAATGATTCCAATCTTGCAGAAAGATATATCAACACCCAAGCATAGAAAATTTCACATTATGAGGACATCTCTAGATTGTTGGGAGAGGAGTGTGTGATGGCATGTCAGAGAATATGGAATGGCCTCCCATTTAGCCTAAGAAACCTAGACTATCATACTCCAGACATATTTAGAGCTACCCTATAAAGAGCACCTTTGTAGAAAAGGGTCATGCAAACAATGAAGATAAAATGGCTTGGATTAAAACTCAGTCCACCTTTGTTGTTGGGACTGAGTGAAGGAAATTATCAAACTTACAAGGACAAGGAATGGGAGGTTGCATAAAATAATGCGGGGTTTTACCCACCTAAGGGGACTCCTTCCACAATACCTTGAGATGTCAAAGAGACCACAAGGCTTCTAAAATAAATCAAGAAAGAGGATTCAGTTGCTTAGAGGATGAGAAACCATTTAGTAGGGGGGTGATGATGAGTATCATCATTAGGTACATCCTAAGGGGTTAATTGTCACATTTTTAGCTTAATTATTCTCTCTCTCAAACATTTAGTTGCATTTTGTTATATTTTTCTTAGTGAGAATGGTGTATTAATGGTTTTCATGCTTCGAGGCCTAATGTGGTTTAAATGCGAGAAAATCAAGGGAATAATGCCATTCTTTAGGAAGATTGCACTATCAGGGCTCAAAGGAGACTGAAAGGAGTGATTTTAGGAGGGTTGACCACCTCCTTAACTCTTAAAGGAAACCAGTATCTCATCAATATTCTCCTCCAACATCTCGAAATCAGAGACATCCAAGTAAGTGAAATATCAAAGGGAGCCAAGCTCCACTTCTCTTGAGTTCCAAGGTAACAAATACCTACTTTTTAGGGAGTTGTTGGTAGCTACCCTTTAACATAAATAGGTCACCGTAATAGCTCACTCGGATTCAAATTTTGGATGTAGCTAGAGCACTCTTTTCTTTTTTATTAGACATTTCTGATTTTCATATGTTATATACAATAGTGGTTATGAAGTAAAATGAGAATTTTATTTCTTCTTCATTGAGTTAGTTTCAGGGAGCTAATATTGTGGGTTAGGGACCAATCCATTGGCCTCAATCTCTCTTGTGTACTTTTGTTTTATTTAATGTTGTAGTAGTTAGTTTCCTTCATTTCATGTTGGGTAGCATATAAAACCTAAAAATTGTGTGTTAAGCCTCTCTCAAACACCTTTTACATTGGAGCTTGAAGAGGAAGGACTTCCACCATAGACCAAAATGTCTTTTTAGTTTATAAATTCTTGGAAAATCTAGATAGTTGAATTCTCTTATCATGAACATGTTGTATATGTAGGGGTAGAGTTCTCTTTTAGTTGCATAGGTAGGTTTATGTAAATTCAACTCATAGTTTCCACTATTTTTATGATAATTTTTTCAATGATGAATTCATGAACATGTTGTTTGATTGCAGGTTTGAATAGAGCAATAGAGTACGATCCCTTCAACACCATCATATTCATTCTTCACCCTTCATCAAACACCTTCCATCCAAGTCATCTACATCGCTATTTTTTGAGATCACCGCCACATCACCGAGAGCCACCTTGAGGGTGCAAGACATGCTTTGTGAATAGTTATAAGATTGGAAAAGGGGTTTTATACCCTTAAATATACCTAGATACACCTTCAACCCACCTCTCCTAACCTATTCCTCACCATTTCTAGCCTCAAACTCCACACGACCTGTTTCTTGTATTTTTTTAAGACATCCTATACCACTACAAAAAATCATGTAGCAGCTTCCTGTAGTAGTGACAAAAACTCTCTCCTTCATACAAAAATCACTCTTTAACCTCATCTAAGCCTAGCCAAACCACCAATATACCTTCAGCTCTGAACCTTTGGTCCAGGTTCCCTCTTAGACCACTTCTATGCCTCCTTCTTTTGTTGCAAAACATAGTCATTTTGGAGTGTGATTAGTTCATTAATAGATGCATCATTAAACATAGTAGTTAAGTAACAGTATATAGGACTTAGTTAATCATTTTATTCAGTATGTGTGCTCTAGATTAGTTTCCTTTTCTATAATTCAATTCAGCAATCCAACTTATGAATGCCACTTAGTGTAATTTCCTTCCTTGCATTAACATAAGTGTGAATTTCTCTTTCTTGTAAATAGCTAGATGAATCAGTGTGATCTAGAGTAGTTTATGTCCTTGTTGATAGAGTAATTTTCATGATTTGTTTCCAGTCTTAGATTAAATTTAGAAGTGTGATGGACTTCCTTGCCTAAAGTTAACCCTAGCAGTAACACCTCATTGTAGAACTTATATGAGGATGGAATGAGTAGAACTCATATGTTGTGCATATAGCACTGTCACCTCCAAGTTTATACGAACCCTGGGTTGATAAAGTAAAGTTAAGTAGCCTTTGGAGTTGCAGAACTCTTGGTTCAATACCAGGGCTTACCACTAATTTGATGATATCCTTAACGAATATCCAACTTGGTGAATTAAATTTCTCCATGTAATTTATCCAAAAATTCATCAATGGAAAGAATGGGAAATTTATCTTTAATATTGAGTTGGTTGAGCTCCCTATAATCCGGAAACATGCGACAATATCCATCCTTCTAGTGCACCAATACTACTAGAGCAGATAAATAACTTTGACTAGGTTGAATTATACCAGCCTCTAGCATTTCTGCAATCATAAGTTCAATTTTGCTCTTTTTGGGCATATGGATATCTCTAAGACCTTATGTTCGGATGAGCACTTCCTGGAATCAAATGAACATCATGATTGATGGGCCTCTAAATTAGACACAAATTAAGGCCCATATAAACTTTATGAGGCACATAAAGGCTATATTAAATCTCTCTTTCTACACTTAATAATGTTTTTTTAGCTTTAATATTTTCTTAGGAAGGTTTAGAGATAATTGCATATTTATGTCTAATATTATTTATTTTTGAAGAATACTATGAGAATATTGGGCATATTATGAATATTTGGAGGAGGATATAATCTAGGGAATTTCTCCATACTATAGGAGGATCAATATTGGAGAGTAAATGAACAAAATTTCATGAAATTATTGATAATTCTATAGCTCCAATGATTGAGAAAATCTAGGAATGTGTTCCCTATCATTTAATGTAGATTCCTAGTGTTGGGAACCAGATCCACTATTTGAGGGATTTTGGAGGGGAAAGCTTCCTCCTTTCAAGGAGAATGATTCCTCATAATTTTGTATAAGTACCAATTCGAATTGGCCTCTATGGGCATGTATTTCTTACTATTATTTTGGAGAAAACTTATTTTTTGCAGCTCCCCTTTCTTTTTCTAGCAAAGATGTACTTGGATTAATTCAAATAATGAAGTTTGGTGCCATGTTTAGCTTCTAAATCTTGTTTTATTCCATATGAATCTGATTCTCCTTGGGATTGGCCATCCCAGGAGCCTTAGATCCCTTTTACACAATTTATTTATGTCCTTTGAATGTCTTTTTCACTTACATCTCTTGTTTATGATTTTAATGTTCATGCTTCTTTTGTTGTAGGTTATATTAGATAAATGGTTGAAGTGAGATTTTTTGCAATTTTTTTACAGATTCAAAATCATAATGCATCCTTAGAACAGATTTTACAAGTCATGCTCATCATTGAGCTACTTGGATTTGGTTACTAGTTCACGAATATAGGATTTCTAGAAGTACCTTTTAGCAAAATAGTAGTAATTTTCTGGTGTTAATCAGATTCATTTGAGTTTATTACACTTTTATTAGGTCATAAAAACATTCCAATTGATAAAAAAATTCACCCCATTTCATTTTCACTTGATTAGGTTAGGCATTTGATAGGTTAACTAGCTCACTGGTTCTTGAATTTCCAGTTTTTAGACTAGTCATTTTTTGTTATTTTTTAGCATGTGTTAGCAAGGATATTTTAGATTTATTCCACTTGGATTGGAATCCTAAGACATCCTAATTAATAAATAAAAAATTCCGATACAATTTTAATTTCATTTACTTGATCATTCGGTGATTTATCTCTTCCTGTAGGAAAAACAAGACTTCTTATAACATCTACAAGACTTCTTGTAGCACTCCTATAGCACGTGTAAACTTGACCATAGTTACTCCCAAAGCTTGGTTTTTGTCTCTTAGGCTTCAATCATGACCCCTAGGATCTAAATCCATGATTGAGGAATAATAAACACCACTTAGGACATGCATTTTTACAAAGTAGATTAGGCCTATTTATTTAGATTCATGCTCTTAAGATTTCAACTAAAAATTTTTGATTAATTTATTTCCAAAGTAACATTTCTCTTTCCACAATTAGTTTAAGATTTGAATTCATGAAATTCACTCCATTACATCAGATCAACTAAATAAGGGCACATTGTATGTTTCACATATAGTGCCGACACCTCTTAAGTTTGTACGAACACCCGCTTGATAATTAAAGTTGTTAGCCTTGGGAGTTGTAGTATTCTTATTGCAATACTGAGGCTCATCACCTTTTTGGCATATTTTTCAGGGAGGATTCAAAGTATTCATAGTTCCTTTCCATAGTTGATTCATTTCTTTTACTTTCTGCGAAAACAAAAAAAAATCATAGGCATATTTCATTTCAAGAACAGAAAATTACATTCTATTAGAATTCGCATTCAATTTTTTTTATAAAAACAAAAAAATACTTCTCCAACACCAACCACCCCCCCCCCCCCCCTCTCACCCCCGCCCCGCCTAATTTGATCACATAGTGCAGTAAGAACCACATCACCATCCACTTTTGCAAGTAGAAGAAGAATAGGTGGCAAAGAAGGTAGGAAAAATGGATGGAGATGATAACAATGAAGAATATCCTTTTGGATCCCCCATTCAAGATACTAATGTCAGTGTGCATATGAAGAAAATCCCTCCATATTTCCTTCCCAAATTCCATAGTATGAGGTCAAAGGATCCGAAAACCTTTCTCTTTGAATTTGAAATTGTTTGTATATCTTGTGGTTACTTATTAAACACTCAAAAATTGAGATTTTTTCTGGAAACATTGAAAGATAAAGCTCTTAAATGGTTCATGATTTTAGGGACTAATTCAATAATATCATGGAATGATATTAAAAAAATATCTTTATAAAAATATAAATATCATGATCTTAAAGAAGAAATTTTTAGAATAAATAAAAAAGAAGATGAGAGCCTTGAGGATCTAATAGAGATGTTCATGTATAATGTTAAGAGGGAAAAATTACATCATTTAGGATTTTACACACTAAAAACTCCCTTACTTAGAACAATTAGGGATGAGTGGATTGATCTCCTTGATCTCATGAGTATAGGAGATGTATACCAATTATCATTTAAATAAATTTTTGAAACATGTAAGCACATCTCAAGAGGAAGGGAAAGAGTAATTAAATCGGTATCAAGATTGGTAAGTCAAGTTGAACTTGGAAATTTTCTTGATGAATTTAAGACAGAAATTCTTAGCAATGTAAGTGAACAAGTAGAAATGTTAAGAATGCAAAATGAGAAAAAAATAATATTTTGATATTTTTGTTATCCATGCAGAGTCACATGCTACAAAATATTTCCCATCATTACCAAGGTTGAAGGAAGTTTACCAAGAGGATAATGGAGCAATTCAATCGCCAAAGCAATTATGTTATGTAGATCCAAGAAGACTATGGCAGCCTAGTCAACCTGGTATGATGCAAGAGCCCAATTCACATTTTCAAGGTTATGCACATCCATATCAAATTAATTGGAACACACCCTTTCCTTGGAAACCTTGGCCATCTCAACCCCAAAACCAATCTTGGGAAGAATGTTATGGGATAAATCCACAATATCCTCAATATTTTCCTTAATATCCTTCATACCCAACTCCATGAAATCCCTACCATCCATCTCCACCACAACCACAACCCCAACCATATCCATATCAAAGAGCCACCCCCACTCAACTACTTGTACCACCATTTCCAAACCCACACAAGGAAGTAGCTCAGCCCACTTATAATGTTGAGGTACAACACTTCCTATCATCTCCTCTTGATCTAAATGGTATTCATCTTAGCTCGGGAAGTGTATTGTAAAAAAAATATCCTCTTGATGTTATTGAATGACAACATTAAAAAAAAGAAGATTAAAATAAGAATACCAAAGAATAATGGGTTGCTCTTGATGAAGAGTGGACATCAGAATCAAATATTGAGAAAGATCCCTCATGTTTACCATAAAATCCTCCATATGTTCAAGGAAACAATCAACAAAGAGAGGAATATTTGAATTCCATGGTAGAAGAGGACACAAAAAGAGATCCAAATGTGCAAGTGGACCGGGGGTATCACAAATATATTAAAATATGGTTCCATATAATCATTAAGTTGCAGAAACAAACTCTTATTCAACAGTACTTGATATCATATTAGTCAAATTATTTGGTCTCTCATATTCAGGTACATTTCAAAGCATATATTTCAAGCCTACACATGATTTTATCTGTCATATTCATGTGCACATGGCTCCACTGGAAGTATTCCTATACTTGAAAGAGATTTTGTTTTTTCAAGTAGATTAGGATACAAAAAATGGAAAAAGAGAAAAAATAAAAGAATAAAATCTCAGATGAAAACATCTTTTGAGGCGTCTGAAATTGGCTCACTAATTGAAAATCTCCATGAGGCAGTCAATGGGTTGGAAAAAAAAAAAGAGAAAAAGAAAAGATCCTAGGTGAAAACCTCCTTTGAGGCGCCTAGGAAGACCTACTAGAAGAAAACCTCATTGAGGTAGCTAGTAGGCCCATATATATATATATGAAAATAAAAATATTATTTGCTCCATTTATCTCTCTCTAATGAATGCATGTGCTCTCCAACCTTTGCAAGAAACGAAAACAAGCTAGCACCAAAAGAAAAAGTTGGACAAAAAATTAGTCAAAGGAAGTCAAACTTGGAATTTCTCCTCCTTTTCTCAAATGCTCTAAAAGGACCAAGGTCATGCCAATCCATCACCCTCATCCATTTCCAACATCCACCTATCATTTCCAAGCTTCTCTCATTAATTTTCCTCATTGCCCTAAAATGCTACATGAAGTTATGTTTTTGCTATAGGAAGTCCTATTGAGATTCAACAAGATGATGAGCTTAGTGAAAAGAGTCGCCTTCACTAAGTGGGCCCACAGGCTATTTTTGGCGCAAGTCTAATTTTAGACTATGTCTATTTTTAGACATGATGATCATATTTCATAAGTTGTAGGATGCTATTTTTGGATGGTTGATCAAGTTGAAAAAATAGATGAAATTATATTTTTAGAATATTGGGCGAAGTCTATTTATAGATCGTCAATCTAAAAATATATGCATGTCGATTATTATTAGCTCTTAATAATAATCATACTCTAAAAAGAAAATTATTCTCTTGGAGCACTTCAATTCAGTGCACAGATGTGGCACAGCAACTGACAGAAGGAATTACGCTAGTCCTGAGGGTTTACTAGAGCTATTGCATGAAGGACTCAGTTAGAACTCAAGTGGCAGAGTTATGAAACACTTGGAAGGAGTAGTTATGGAGTTGTATTTAGTTTAACTCAGTTAGACTCAGTTGAGCTAGTTGTATCTAGTCTAACTGATTGATACACTAGTGAGAGTGGAGTGAATTGATTATTTAATTAATTCACAAATAGTAACTCATTAATCAATTGAAAAATACATCAGTTAACTACAATGCATGGCAGTTTCAGTGGAGACCAGTGGAGAGATAGGTGAAAGGGCAAGATAGACTATCTGTTGTGACTATTAGTGATGCATTGAATGCATCCAACACTCAGTGGATATGCCAATGAGGATTGCACAGGAAATCCAAGAGTAATTTGAATTCATTTAGAGCTATTCTTCATCAGAGATTACGCAGTGGAGGCATGCTAGCAGGTGGTAAAGATCGATGCATGGATTTGCAAGATTGGGCCTGATTAGTGTATGACGATTGTACTGTACTGAGAGCTTGTGATAAGCTTTGTATGTTTGTATCAGATTGTCATATGATCTCCATGTTACATAATATATAGTTTGGGTTCTTAGCTTTAGGCTTTCCCAGTTAAAAACTGTGTTATGTGTGATTGAATATTTTTGTTTATGCATCACATGTGTGTGCAATTAATTTTTCCACAAAAGATTAACAAGTGGAATAGATTCAGTATCTTGCATAAAGTTAAATAGTGTGAGATCAGGTGGATCTTGGACATATGCATACTTAGTGCATATAATTTCTACATGGTATCATAGCTTTGTTGATTGAATATTGAAATTGTGAAGTGAGTTTGTGCCGGTGGACAATTCGAATTTGCTACAGAAGATTCTTGGTGTAGAAATCGAGTATACATTGAAATGTATTTTAACGGATTGAGATTGGAGTATGCCCTTGATGGGAGCTCAAATTACATAGCCTGGAATGACAGGATGGAAGTGGTGCTGGAGGATAATGGGCTGAAGGAGTTCATCGATAGCGATGTTCCTAAGCCGGGATCTAGCGATGCTGCATTACTTGATGCATGGAAAAATAAGACTGCAAAGACGAGGAGGATTCTGTTGAAAGGTGTGAAGGACCACATTGTGTCCAGCCTTCACAAGAAAGCCACTCCATTCTTAATGTGGAAGGCTTTGACAGACTTGTTCCAAAGTGGAAGTGACTAGAGGAATTTGGCGCTTAAAGACAAGCTTAGAAAAATTAAAATGGAGAAAGGCGACATTATTCCAAAATAACTCATGAAGTTTGTCCACTGCAAGGATGAACTGGGAAGTGTGGGGGTTACTGTTGATGAAGAAGACTTGGTGAGCTTGGCTCTCCTTGGGTTTCCAAAGAGTTGGCATAGCTACGAAGACTTTGTCAATGGACGGGAGAAATTTCCAGGATGGGAGCGACTTTGGTCGGATCTTATGCAGGAGGAGATAAGGCGGGGTACCAAGGATGGATTTTCATCAAAGAATGAAGATAAAGATAATTTCTCTTTGGCTTCCAAATAAAGGAAAGGGAAGGGGAATAAGTATCCTTCTAAATCTGGTGCGAAAGGCAAGAAGCAGGATTTGTCCAAAGTGAAGTTTTTTCACTGTCATGAGCATGGACATTTCACCACTAACTATCCACATAAGAAGAAGAATAGGCAGGCTGCTAGATCTGCAGCTGGAGAGGCCTTAGCCTTGAAATTTGAGCTTGATTTTTCTTTGATCTCATTCTTGGTTTCAAGCTGCATGGGATCGATGTGGTATCTTGACAGTGGTGCGTCTTTCCATATGACGGGAGACAAAAGAGTTGTTTAGTGACTTTGAGGATAAGGACCTCCAGATGCATATAGAGATGGGCGATGATGGTCGGTACAATGCGACTGGCATTGGGACCATTACCTTTGAGAGGGAGTCTGGTAATCCATTCTTGTTGAAGAATGTCATGCATGTTATAGGTCTGAAGAAGAACTTGGTCTCGGTCGCAATGCTGGAAGATAGCGGTTATGATGTTGTTTTCAGTGAGGGAAAAGCCTTCCTTCGACATAAAACAACAAGTCAAACCAAGAAGATAGGGGTTCGAATTAAGAATCTCTAAAAGCTAGAGGTAGATGGTTGTGCTGCAATAGTGGGCAAAGAGAAGAAGTGGTGAGTCGCGATGAGGGCGAATTATGGCACAGGAGATTGGGCCATCTTCACCATGGCACTTTGAAAATTTTGCAGCAAATTTCTACTGGACTCCCCAAGGGTACTCTTGCGTAGTAAAATCAGTGCAAATGATGTACAATGGGTAAGTTTGTGAAGACCACCTTTCATGAGAAGGAGAATCGTGCTTCGGTGATCCTGGAGAGAATTCACACAGATGTGTGTGGACCATTCTCAGTTGCTTCAACAGCGAAACACAAGTATTATGTGATATTTGTTGACGAATTTTCTCGTAGATTCTGGATCTTCTTCATGCAGAAGAAGAGTGAAACGTTCTCAAAGTTATGTGATTTCAAGGCATTGGTGGAGAAGGAGTCGGGGAAGCAAGTGAAAGCTCTAAGGAGTGATAATGGTGGTGAATACATCTCTGACAAATTCAAAGACTTCTGTAGCAAAGAAGGAATTCGAAGAGAACTCATAGCGCCTCATAACCCACAGCAAAATGGGGTCGCGGAGAGAAACAACAGAACGATCGTGTGTGCTGCACGAGCGATGCTACATGATCAGGGCCTACCGATGCACTTGTGGGAGGAAGCATGCAACACTGCGGTTTATGTGCAAAACTGTTGTCCTCATATAGTACTTGGCATGAGTACACCTAAGGAATATTTTACTAGTAAGAAGCCTGATATTTCTCATTTCAAGATTTTTGCCTCACCTGTTTACATTCATGTGAAGAAGGATGCCAGGAAGAAGCTAGAGCTGACTACAGAAGTTGGGATATTTGTGGAGTACACAGAAACACCCCATAACTATCGTGTGTATTTTCCAAACAGTTGGATGACTGTTATGCGACGAGATATAAAATTCAATGAGGTGAAAGCCATGAATTTGTCACTTGAGAGGGAGCTACACTTGCATGCAGAGGAGGGACTTCTTATTCCCAAAGATGAGCCTCTGGATGTGGATTAGCCACAGGAGGAGATTCATGGAGTGGAAGAGTCCACTCATGCAGAACCAAACATCAAACAAGGTAGGAAGCACACCACAGAAGCTAAGAGATTGAAGGTGGATACGACACAGAATGCAGGAGTTCCTACATCACAACATAGATAGAGACAGTCACTTGACCGATATACTAGATACATGGCTCTTATGAGCAAGTGTATTGTGACAGAGCCATCTTCTTTTGAAGAAGCAGTGCAGGAGCCCGCATGGGTAGATTCCATGGTGGAGTATGCTCCATTGTCAGAAACAATGCTTGGGAGATTGTTCCAAGGCCGGTGGGAAAATCAGTTGTAGGATCAAGATGGATCTACAAGGTAAAGCAAGTTGTCGATGGGAGCGTCGAGAATTATAAGGCAAGATTTGTTGCCCAAGGCTTCTCACAGATTTAGGGGATTGACTATGAAGAAACCTTTGCACCCGTCGCACGGTATTCTTCCATATGGACCATCCTTGCTCTCTTAGTGCAGATGGGTTGGCACATTCATCAAATGGATGTGAAGACTGTGTTCCTTAATGGGATCATTGAGGAAGAGGTGTACATTGAACAGCCTGAAGGATTTGAGATCTTCAGCAATGAGTCGCATGTTTGCAGGCTCAAAAGAGCACTGTATGGGCTGAAACAAGCACCCCGTGCTCGGTACACTCGGATCGATAGTTATTTCACTGGACTTGGCTTCACCAAGAGTGAGGCAGATGCAAACCTGTACCAGATTGTTGTTGAGGGTAAGATTTTAATCATTGTACTTTATGTTGATGATTTGATACTAACAGGTGATGAGCAGTTGATACACTCATGCAAGGCTGATCTTGCAAAGGAGTTTAAGATGAAGGATTAGGCCTCCTTCATTATTTCCTTGTATTGGAAATATGGCAATGGGAAGGTGAACTATTTGTGTCTCAAGGTAAGTATGCCTGGGATATACTAGAGAAGTTTCACATGCAAGGCTGCAAGCCTATCGACACTCCTCTTCTAGGAAATTGGAAGAAGGAGGATGCTACATCGGCGGAGGTATTGGATTCCACTGTTTATCGACAGTTGGTGGGTTCACTCATGTATTTAGTCAATACAAGACCGGAAATATGCTATGCGGTGAACCAGCTTTCACAAGCGATGGTTAAGCCTACCAAGCTCTTTTGGAAGGCATACAAACATGTATTGAGATATCTCAGGGGCACATCTGAGTATGGTTTATGGTACAGACAGATGGATGAGGTGAAGTTGCATGGCTTCACGGATGCAGATTGGGGAGGAAGCCCAATAGACAGAAAGAGCACATAAGGAGGGATTTTTAGTATCGTATCTACGACATTTTCTTGGTACATTAGGAAACAAATATCTGTGGCACTCAGTTCGATTAGACGAAATACATAGCGTGAGTTTGGGCACGCGCTGAGCTGTCTAGATGAAGGAAAGATTGGAATTGGTTTGTTCGGTTCACATTTAGATCACACAGTGATACATTGTGATAATCAGAGTTGCATTAAACTCTCAGTTAATATTGTGTTTTATGATATATCTAAACATATTGATATCCAGTATCATCATATCAAAGATTGTGTGCAGTGGAAGATCATGTTGCTTCAGTACATTCCTACGGAGGATCAGGATGCAGATATTCTGACGAAGGCACTCACTAGGAGCAAATTTGAATACCATAGAGGCAGGATCGGGGTGAAGGATAATCCCTATCTTTTTGAGAGGGAGTGTTGAGATTCAACAAGATGATGAGCTTAGTGAAAAGAGTCGCCTTCACTAAGTGGGCCCGCAGGCTATTTTTGGCGCAAGTCTATTTTTAGACTATGTCTATTTTTAGACATGATGATCATATTTCAGAAGTTGCGGGATGCTATTTGTGGATGGTTGATCAAGTTGGAAAAATAGATGAAATTCTATTTTTAGAATATTGGGCAAAGTCTATTTATAGATCGTCAATCTAAAAATAGATGCATGTCGATTATTATTAGCTCTTAATAATAATCAGACTCTAAACAACAACTTATTCTCTTGGAGCACTTCAGTTCATTGCACAAATGTGGCACATCAGCTAACAGAAGGAATTACGTTATTCCTGAGGGTTTACTGGAGCTATTGCATGGAGGACTCGATTAGAACTCAAGTGGCAGAGTTATGACACAGTTGGAAGAAGTAGTTGTGGAGTTGTATTCAGTTTAACTCAGTTAGACTCAGTTGAGCTAGTTGTATCTAGTCTAACAGATTGATACATTAGTGAGAGTGGAGTGAATTAATTAGTTAATTAATTCACAAATAATAACTCAATAATCAACTGAATAATACATCAGTTAACTACAGTGCATGGAAGTTTCAGTGGAGACCAGTGGAGAGATAGGTGAAAGGGCAAGATAGACTATCTGTTGTGACTATTAGTGATGAATTGATTGCATCAAACACACAGTGAAGATGCCAATGAGGATTGCACGGAGTCGATCAAGAGTAATTCTAATTCATTCGAAAGCTATTCTTCATCATAGATTGCACGATTGGAAGTGAGCTGGCAATTGGCAAAGATCGGTGCATGGATTTGCAAGATTGGGCACCGATTAGTGTATGAAAATTGTCTTGTGCGAGAGCTTGTGATAAGCTTTTTATGTTTGTACAGAGATTTTCATATGATCTCCATGTTGTAATATATAGTTGGGTTACCGACTTCAAGCTTTCCGGTTAAAAATTGTGTTTGGTGTTATGTGCAATTGAATATTTTTGTTTATGCTTCACATGTGTGTGCAATTAATTTTTCCGAAAAATATTAACGAGTGGAATAGATTCAATATCTTGCATAAAGTTAAATAGTGTGAGATTAGGTGGATCTTGTATATATGCATGCTTAGTGCATATAATTTCTACAAGTCCAAAATACACAGAGCATAAATTTCTTTTATTATTTATTGAAAATTGTGCATTTTTTATCGGATTTGTTTTATGGGGAGATTCATATAGATGATTGTATCATTCTCAACCAATTTTAGCAAATTCCAATGAACACTTTTTGAGAAATCGGCCTCTGTCACCTACAACCATTTTCAATTTTTCTTGATATTCGTGCATCCAATGGCTGATATTTTTTATGGGGAGGTTCATAAGGATGATGGAAACATAATAAAAAACATTTAGGTCAATACAGTCTACCATTTGATATTTATGGATAAAACAATACTGATACAAATTATTGTCCTAAAATGCTACAGGAACAACTAGAATTGATACAAATTCTCACCTAAAAATCTCTCCTTCATCCTTCCATCCATAAGATCTCATATACATACCCTTCACACATATAACCATTTCTCTCCACCATCCCATGAGCTCAAAAATATAAAAATAAAAATGCCCTCCTTTTGCTACTACAGGAAGTTCCTGAGGTGCTACAGGGAGTTACAGTGAGCTACAGGCACACTACAGGAGGGTGGATCGAAGGCAAAGAGTAGTCACCAAGGGCCCTGTGGTGTCAAAAATTCCATGGGGAGAGTCTTTCCACCATTTCCTACCACCCTCTCATCACTCCTCCATCTTAACAACAAATATTTTTCACTCAAAACTGTCACTTTGTCACCTCTATAAAATAATTTTCTGAAGAAAAAAAAACACAGAGTTCCTTCACTCCATTTTTGCAATACATCTCCACACTCTCCCTCATCACCCATGCAAATTTAGATTCCAAAAAAATAAAAATAAAAAGGTTGCTACAGGTAGAAGCAACTTCCTGTAGAAAGCCCTGTGTAAGCACTAGAAAGGCCTTGAAGTTGTTTTTTTATCATTAATGGAGATAGGGAAGACTTATGAGGTGACTTTGAAGACAACAATAACACTCTAAGAAGGATTATTCACCAGCATACATATACTTGAAGAATCTGTAAGGCACCTACACACACATCAAAGTTATTAGTCAAGCACATTTCAAAAGAAAATTTTCAGATCAAAGCTAATGTATAGAGAAATGAGAATAAGAAGATGACACCTTAATAAGCAAACAAATAATCCATTACCTTTGTTCAAAAGAAGCATGCATCCATTTTAGGATCAACACATGATAAATCAACCTCTGACAACGGGATCATCAATAGCAACTTCAAAACCACCAAAGGTAGCTTCAACAGTCATATCAACAGCCTCCACAACTACATCAACATCCTGCACAGAAGAAAGACTCTCATGATAAGGTAAAAATATGCAACTCTCTAACCTCACCCTTTGAACCTATTCTAGCTTAAAAAAACATTAAAAGTGTAAGAAGGAAAGCTCTTTTATAGCCAAACTTAATAGTAGGAAGCCTCGGTCTTATCTAGCAATTCATTTAACTTTTCTCCAAAGGGAAGTCACATATGTAGGAGATAAATGAGAAAAAGGTGAAAAAATACTTAAGAAAGTTTGATGTTATCATGGATTTCAAAAAGTAGTTGGGTGCCAACTCAATTAACTCAAATCACTTTGAGTTTATTTTGCATGCAATGGAAAAAAGAGAAAAAAAATTGAATAAAAAGAAAAAATAATGAAAATAAAAATAAAAGAATAAAAAGGCCGTCCCACCACCTCTTGGCATGCAAGGAATAGCTGCTACAGGATTCGGGTGGGCTGCTACAGGATTCGGGTGGGCTGCTACAGGAGAAATAGATTTTCTACAGGAACAACGAATGCTACGGGAAGTTGCTACAGGAAGAAAATATTTGCTACAGGAAGGATATATGTGTTATAGGAAGGAACAAAGTTTCTACAAGAGATAGAAAAATTGCTACAGGAAGTTAACAGAGGGAAACAAGAAAAAAATATTGATACTAGGGTGTTGGACAATGATTAATTAATTGCTAAAAGGTACAAAGAAACACAATAGAGTTGCAAAGGATTTGCTACACACAGTTGGGGTTGCATAATGGTAAATTCTTCAAGGCTGAAAAGTTTCCAAGTTAGTAGATTGGTTTCACATCATTCCTTTCTTTTCTTTTGGGTTATTCATCATCATTTCTCCCTTTATAAGAAGAAATATCTTTGCATTAATTGTTTTGTATTTAAGAATTTAATGAGCAAAGAGAATTCATATTGCTAGTCAAGGGTGTTCATAAAAATTTGATGGATAGTATGATGTGTCATGGCCAAGAATCCAAAATTTTCTCTTACAATTGAAAATTGAGGCCACCATTGTCAAAATTATTCATTTTTCAAAGCTGCTACAAGAAGGTTTGCTTCCTATAGCATCCCCTGTTTGCCACCAAATTGATTGTTTTTTTCTTGAGAGAATTTTTACAAAGGATGGAAGGCAAAGACATATGGGGGGAAACTTTAGTGTCTATTGTGGGAGTTGTCAAGGACACATAAACTCCTATAAATCAAAAACTGAGTGGTACAAGCAAGAGCCTATCTTTGCACATAAAATTCATAGAATTCATAGCTTGCAAAAATGGGGGCAAGATTTAATAGGAGAAAAATCATCAGCATAGAGAGAATCCATCGGCATCCTGAAGTGGTTACCATTTTCTATAATTGAAATGAGATGGAATTATTTGAAAGGGTAAGGGTGTATGATTATGAGATTTCACTTGAGGTTGCAGTCAATTTACAAGATCCAAGGGGATAAGAATATTAACCAAAAGCAAGGTGTTACCCTAAAAAATAGAACCCATTTCAGTTGAAGAATCACCTGAGAGAAAGAATCAGCCTCAGAATCTACATTAGGAATTCCTTGGGAAACTGAGATAGGGAATAAATACAAATAGAAGAGTATCTATAAGAGAAGTAGGAGGAGCAACACATGGACCAAAAAACAGAGAATGAAATAGGCTAGCATACATGAAGAACCACAAAGCAAGGAGGATGAATAGGTTGCTCAAAGGATGAGCAATAGTTTCAGTAGGGGGGTATGATGGGCCTCTATATTAGACACAAATTAAGGCCCATATAACCTTTCTTAGGCACATAAAGGTTATACTAAATCTCTCCTAAAATTAATAATTTTTTTTAGCTTTAATATGTTCTTAGGAAGATCTAGAGATAATTGCATATTTGTGCCTAATATTATTTATTTGTGAAGAATATTGTGAGAATATTGGGCAAATTATGAAGATTTGGAGGAGGAGATAATCTAAGGACTTTCTCCCTACTATAGAAGGATCAATATTTTAGAATAAATTAACAAAATATCATGAAATTATTGAGAAAATCTGGAGCTCCAATGATTGAGAAAATCTAGGAATGTGTTCCAAGTCATTTAATGCAGATTCCTAGTGTTCGGAACTAGATCCACTATTTGAGGGATTTTGGAGAGCTTCCTCCTTTCAAGGAGAATTCTTCCTCAAATTTTTTTATAATCACAAATTCGAATTGGCCTCTAGGGGCATGTCTTTATTAGTCTTATTGTGGAGAAAACTTGTTTTCTGGAGCTCCCCTTTCATTTCTAGTAGGGATATACCTGGATTAATTCAAATAATGAGATTTGGTGCCATTTTTATCTTCTAAAGCTTGGTTTCTTCCATAGGGCTCTGATTTTCATTGGTCTTGGCCATCCCAGGTGCCTCAGATCCCTTTTTCACAATTTATTTATGTCCTTTGAATGTCTTTTTTACTTGCATCTCTTGTTTATGAATCTATTGGTCATGCTTCTTTTGTTGTACGTTATATTAGTTAAATGGTTGAAGTGAGTTAATTTTTAGGTTATTAATATATTCACAAGAATTATTCATCCTTATAATAACTTTGACAAGTCATCTTCATCATTGAGCTACTTTGATTTGGTTACTAGTTCACGAATGTAGGATTTCTAGAAGTCCCTTTTAGCAAAATAGTAGTAATTTTATGCTTTTTTTTTAACATGTTACTAAGCTTCATTTGAATTTATTACACTTGGATTAGCTCATAAAATAATTCCAGTTAATAAAAAAATTTAACCCATTTCATTTCCACTTGATTACGTTATGAATTTGATAGGTTAACTAGCTCACCAGTTCTTGAATTTCCAGTTTTTAGACTAGTAATTTTCTGTTATTTTTTAGCATTGTTAGCAAGTGTATTTTGGATTGATTCAAGTTGTAATGGATTCCTAATAAATACTAACTGATAAAAAAAAAATTCCCATACATTTTTCAATTGATTTACCTAGTCATTCGGTGAGTTATCTCTTCATGTAGCAAAAACAGGACTTCCTGCAGCAACTACGGGACTTCCTGTAGCACTCCTATAGCACATATAAACTTGAACATAGTTGATCCCAAAGCTTTTTTTTGTCTCTTAGGCTTGAATCATGAACCCTAGGATCTAAATCCACGATTGAGGAAGAATAAACACCACTTAGGACATGCATTTTTATGAAGTAAATTAGACCTATTTATTTGAATTCATGCTCTTAGGATTTAAACTACAAATTGTTGATTAATTTCTTTTCAAAGTAACATTTCCCTTTCTGTAATTAGTTTAAGATTTAATTTCATGAACTTCACTCCATTACATCATATCAACTAAATAATTACACATTGTATGTTGCACATATAGTTTCGACACTTCTTCAGTTTGTACAAACCTCAGGTTGATAATTAAAGTTGGTAGCCTTGGGAGTTGCACTATTCTTGTTGCAATATTGAGGCTCATCAATGATCATGAACACGAATTGGTGGGAGGCCTTTGGGATTCTAAAATATCTTGTAATTATTGTCTAATAAGTTTTTTAGATCTGGAGAAATAGATGATTTCGATGTTTGAAACTCTAGTGAGCATAATTGTGAAAATATGCCTCATTGTTCTTTATTTAGAAGCTTTTTCATGAAATTAGAGTTGATTATATTTCCTAGTTTCCCTGTGATACCCCTTAATTTAAATTATTTTCCTTCCCAAAAAAAAATCAAGAAAATTCTTGAAAATTAAAAGTTATCATACCCAAATATTATAACCATTGAACTCCTAGTACAACATCAGCACCACCCATTGGAATGCAAAACATTTGTTTATTCAATGCATATTCCCCCATTTTTATCTTGATATTACGGCACTTTCCAGATCAATTTATAGTTCCACCATTTGCAACCATAACTTGACACTCTGGTGTTGGATATAGGAAGAAATTCAATTCTTTGGCTATCTTAAAATGAAAAAAATATGGTTACTACCTGAATCAATCAACGCTATTACCTTTTTATTCTTGATATGTTCTTCTATCTTGAGAGTTTTAGGAGTGGTAATTACTGCCAATGTATTACAATATATGGTCATATTCATTTCTTCTTTCTCTAAGGTCATTTTCTGGTGTATATTCTCTTCTTTTGAAGTTTCTTATCCCTTTTCTTCCTCCTCTTCACAGTCAATGTAAAATAATTTCTTCTTAGCACACTTACGAATTTTAGTGTATTTTCTATCACAAAAGGTAAAAAATCCATTTTTCTCTTTTTTATTTCAATTTTTATAGTGTTAACCTTGTAGTTTTTGGAAGGTTAGAAGCAGCAACACTTCCATATTTATAGTTGTGAGTGGTAGGCTTCCTTGTTGCCATAAGTTTGCTTTCATTTTTTCTTGCCAACCTGAATGTCTTCTCCAATGAATCAAGTTCCAAAGGTGAACCTCATGTTGAATGTTATCCTTTAAATTCCCTATGAATACATCAATCCTATGCTCCTCTGGAATATCATTTACCCTTATATTCAATTTTTGAAAGTCCTCAATGTGTTCCACCATTGAACCCTTTTGTTTGAGATTTATCAATTGGCTAAAGAAGGTGTTGTTTTTTGTATCCTCATAATGTGATATCATTTCCTCTGTAAAAATTGACCAAGTGACAAGTGGTTTATGAGACCAAAGCTATTGATACCATAAAAAATAATAGGGTTTTAAATACAAATTTTCAATGTGTACCTTTTGTGTGTTTTTCGCATTATGGAGATCAAAATATTGCTCCATTTGTAGTATCCATGTTACCAGATCTTTTTCATCAAACTTCCTCATATCGATATTTGGAATATGGTGGGTCTTCAATAAAAAAATTAGAGTCTATGAAATCATGATTAAAAAAAAAAATTCTCATCATGAGTTTCATCTACTACCTTCTCGCCATTAGGAATCATTTCTTGTAGCAACTTTGTGAGACCATTCTTCAAGTCTTCCATGTTTCCTTTTCATGTTTTTCTATACCATCGATCTTAGATTCCATGCCATGATTAAAAACATCCATGTATGATTTTAAACCATTATTCAAACTATCCATGTCTCATTTTAAATCATTCTTCAAACCATCCATCTTAGCTTCGATTTCATTTTTGGTTACTCTTTGCGAGAGTGAAATTTGTTGCACTTGGTATTATAATTTTGATATATCATGTTGCATTTCTTCCTCTTCATGCGTCATAGTATATCTTTCTGCAGGCTTAATGGGTGCATAATTTTTTTTGGGAGGAATTTTAGTACCAAACACTTATATATATGCTTCAATATACCCTTTAATTCATTTCAAGCTGATTCTTCAAAAAAAAATTATGCAAAATTAAAAAATATATGCCTTTTTATAGCTTTTTAGGAGCTCGATATTGAAACTATTGTATCTTTGTAATTTCAAATCCCTAAGATCTAAAAATCAGTCATGTGGTCACCCTATGAATCTTCTTTCTAATGCCACAAGTCATACCAAATTTGGATTCTTTAATATAAATTTATGTCAAATATCCCACGATGACTTGATTACAAACTAGTTCAGTAGAGCAAACTTGTACGGAGTTCCACGTGTCACTGATTTGACCTTCGGCTCTGAAATTCCTACATCAAAAACTAGAGTATGTTCCCTTTCAGCCACTTTTTACATAATTCAATTATGTCTTCTGAAACAAAAGTTATGACAATTTTCCCTAGGTCACTTATTTAAGACTTAATTTTGGAGACTGCATAAACCCTAACTTCCCTGGATCATATCTCCAAAAATATAGTGAACCAAGATCTGAAATTTTTATATGAATTTCACCAAAAAAAATTCTCCACATGGTAAAACTTTGAGCTTCTGAAGCCTCGTATAAAAAAAGTTATAGTGAATATTCCAGGATGTTCTATTTGAAGAAGAAAAACCCTAGAATCCCAAGATCTAATACCAAATGTTATGCAACCAACTCACAAAATAGAAACAAATATACATAAAAGACTTTAAAATTAGTCTCTTGGGGGGGGAGGGCAGGGGACTCCTTTACACTACATAAAAATAACAATTCTTGGATGATTCAAATGAGAAAATCTCATCTCTATGTATAAGAGTGTAAGGGGTCACAATATAATAAAATCCTACATAACAATAATAATGTAAGGGCACAACAATAACTATAGTGGGTTTATATGGGGCAAAATAATAACAATATGGGGACTACATGGGGACAAAAATATAAATAAAGGGGCTACACTAACAATAAAAATAAGGGGCTACACTAGTATTATAGGGACCTAACATAGAATGCATATTTGTGGCGTGTTTAACAAAATGCATGTCATGGATAATAGGGGTCCAGTCAAGTCATTGACCAAATTTTTTCATTAGTACCTTTGTCCCACTTTCATTTATAATTTCTAAATATTTCATGAATTTCTAAGAAGTGTCCTAAGTCTTTCCTTGAAAAAGTGGCACAGAATCTGGCGTCGTTGGCATAGAACTAGTTGAAAAAGTCCATAGTCATTGGCTTGCCCTTCTTTTGGGTGCGACTAGGGGCCTGAAGTCATATGCATGGCTTGTCAAGGGAGCGACTAGGAAGTTATATCAGTGAAAAGCTAAGTTTCCTCAGGGGTTGGTCACCTAGAAATGTTGGTTGGATCCTGTAGGTTTGGTAGCATGTGTGGAAGGTCATTTTGGTTTGTTATGTCAGTTCCACTTCCTTAACTATACATGGGGATTCAAATCACATCATAGTTGCCTCCCGTCACATGTTTACCCCAATGTACCGAATAGCTTGGGTAAATGTGGCAGGAGGGTGTTACATATTCCATCTATGGTTATGGTTGAGAGGTTGAAAAAGGTAGCTCACTTCATAGCGGTTAAGTCTACTTATTTAGCTACTGAGGTAGCATGGGTCTTCATCAGTGAGATAGTGAGGTTGCATGGTGTTCTGAAGAATATTGTATATGAAAAAGATGCTAAGTTTACTTCCACATTTTGGAAAGAGTTATTTGTAGGTTTGGGTACATAGTTGGCCTTCAGTACAACTTATCATCCATAGACATATGGATAGACATAGAGGGTCAAAAAGATTTTGGAGGACATGTTGAGAATGTATGTTAAGCACCAACAGAGGAGGTTGGAGGAGTATCTTCCATTGGTTGAGGTTTCTTACAACAATGGATATCAGGATTCACTAAGGATGAGTCTATTTGAGGTGCTTTATGGGTAGAGTTGTAATATTCCTATTAGTTGGAGTGATCCAGTGAACATGGTATTGATAGAACCAGACATTTTGGCAGAGATGAAACAGGAAACACGGGTTATTAAGAAGAATATAAAAGGTATCATAGGATAGATGGAAGAGTTATGCAGATCAACAAAAGGTGTTTAAGGAGTTCCAGGTTGGGGAACATGAGTAATTTAGCACCAAGCCCATGAAGAGGTCCTTGAGGATTGGATCATATGCGAAGCTGGAACCTCGATATTGTGGTCCTTTTGAGATCCTTGAAAGGATTGGACCAGTGGCCTACAGACTTGCACTGCCTCTAAGAGTGAAATTCCATGATTTTTTCCATGTTTTATTGCTTGAGAAGTATGTGAAATATGTTGATCATGTGATTGACTAGTTTGTATTACAGGTGGATCTAGAAGGATTATTCCAATCGGAACCTCAGTGAATTTTGTAACGAAAATAGATCATGCTCTAGAACCGAGAAATCGAGAAAGTCAAAGTGTAGTGGAAGCACTTTGGTCCCGATGAAGCTACATGGGAGATGGTTGATCTAATGCAGGGTATGTATCCTTCATTGTTTTCTGGTTGAGGCAAAGGATTTTTGGTATATGTATATATTTATGCATGGTTGTTATTGTAGATATTGCAATGAGTTGTATTATAAAGCTCCAATAAGCAGTATGGTTGTCATGTTGTTACATTGTTAAGTTGTCTTTTATTTTCATCGAGTTGTTCATTGTAAATATTTAATCGAGCTAATTTATAAAGCTCCATGATAAATATGTTTTTTTTTTCAGCAACCTTGATGGTTATAGGTGTCATAGAACACCAAGGATGGTGTTCCCCTAGGGGGGGGGGGGGGGGTTGGGCGGGTCTATAAAAACCTCAGGTTGAAATTTCATGTAATAAAGTTAATAAAAGCAAAGGAAGACCAAGGTCATGGGACACATATTCCAAGCTCAATGTTGGGAAAAACATCCTAGTGGGTGTTCTCTTGGTTTATTATGGCTAAGGAAATTCGCAAAGGAATTGGAAAAGGTTTTGAAAATGCAAAGAATAATTAATTGGTATTTTATTTATGAAAACAATGGAAAATAAAATGAAATGAAGTTGAAAGTTCACAGGTTGCATGTGAGGAGGAAATTGAAGGAAAATAGAGAAAATTGAAGAAAATAGATATCTCAATGATAAAATGTCTTTTGAGGTTAAGTTCACAACTTTTTTTTGTTAATATTTTGTCAGTTCAATTTTGGAGATATCTATGTATTCTCACATACTCTTGCACACTTAGAGCATTCTTGGAGCACTCTAATGTTGGAGAAAGGAAGGAAAGGAAGGACAAAAAATAAAAGGAAAGGAAGGAGAAATCAATGAAGAGTTAGATCAAGTGGCTAAAGTGGAATTACTTGCAAGAATTGAGTTGCATGTATGATTTCCTTGCTATTTTTGGCATGCATGGGACATGCATGTGTGTATTTGTTTATCTTGTTGTCATTTACATGGGTTTTTTCAAGTGTGACAGTGGTTTTGAATTTTCCTTACCACTTCTAAATAAATGTTTTGTGATGGGATTATTTTACTTGGTTGAGCTTTGGATTGTCGAATGTTTTTGGAACTAGGTGAGGTGATCTTAAGATCACTAAAAAGGCATGTTATCTCAGGGTTTGGGCACCTATAGTGATTTTTTAGCACATGGGGTGTTGTAACTCTTCAGAAAGGTCAATAAAGTTTTGGTTTGCCGATTCCACTTCATTAAATGTAATTATAAGGTTGATTCATGTCATAGTATCACTCAGCTCCCATTTACCCCAGTAGGTTAGTTAATGTGGGTAAATGAAGGAGGGGTGGTTATATATTGGTATTTGAGCATGGTTCAATACTTGGACTATATGGGTGGAATGTGTTTTTCATGCATGCATGTTAGCTGTCTATGTGGTTGTTATGCATGCATTAGCATGGTTATGGTTATCATGCATGAGGCCATGGTATGAATTTGGTATTATCATGCATGAGGTCTATATATTGATGTGATTATGATTATACATGTATCATTCTAATCTGTATTGACCTTGCAGATGAGATATCTTCCCCTAAAATTCACTAAGGTGTGTATATTATGTTTATATTTTTGTTTAGCTAACATGGTATACTTGTAGGAAGAAGAAGATCAAAGATGACTAGCAAAATGGTGTATTACAGTTCACCAGACTCCCCTTATAGATCATATGAGAAACCTAGAGATGAGTACTCTATGGAAATAGCAGACACATTGAGAAGTTTGAAGGAATATATAAGAAGTTTCATAGAAGGTAATGATAGGATCATTCATTCACAAGAGAGACTTTCCAAGGCACGGGAGAAATAATCAAAGGTCAATGCAATCATACTTTAAATCTTTTCATATTTGCAAAGACATGGACATCCATGGGTCATTTATGGACAACAATACATGACTAATGGGGCATATGGAAGTAGGTCTCATGGTGGGCATAGGTCAGATAGAGATGACATAGTTAGATATGGTAGCTTCTTGGATAAACCTTATAGGAGAGGTAGCGGACATGGTTTCTACTCTAGTTCTGGTTCATACAGGTATTGTGGTCATCATCGTTGCTATCCTTACAGGAGGAGTGATAGGGGACATTTCTTGAATGAGTTCAAGAATACAATCCAGCTACATTTCATGGAGATTTAAAGATACCAGAATATGTAGAGGAATGGTTTCTTGGGATGAAAAAATTATTTGAGTTGCATGATTAAACATGAACATGAAGGCCAAGATATCTATTTTTAGCATCAGATGGAAAGAAGACATATGGTGGGAAGATGTAAAGTGTGTCGAATACATTAGGGCAGAGGAGTTAATTTGGCTTGAATTCAAGAGACTTTTGAGGAATAAGTACTTCTCAGAGGGGTACTATGACAGTAAATCAAGGAGTTCTATGACCTAAAAATGTGATTAATGATAGAAGAGGAGTACACTACTAAGTTCTTGGAGTTATTGAGGTATTTATTGTATATTAAGGATGTGAGGGACACATTTTATAGACTTGTCAGTGGATTATGGTTAGCATTTAAGGATTGGATTGAGCATTATGAGACTCAATCGCTAGAAGAATTCATTGTGAATTTGACGAAATGTTATGAGAAACCAAAGTGTAAAAATGAATTTAAGCAGGGTTGGAAATCCAATGACAAGACTAAAGGTAAATTCCGACCTAAGCGAACAAGATCTCGGGATGCAGGAGAGAAAGAGAATTTTTTTCCTTACAAGAAGTTTAATGTAGTTTATAAAGGACATGGGTTGCAAACTAGAGAGCAACAGAATATTGGTGATGGTAGGATATAGTTGTAGTGTTGGATATGTGGCAAGGAGAATCTCAAGAAGGATTATTTGTCATGTAAGGGTGGTATTCCTCACATCTATAGTGATCAGGAGGCGCAAACAGTTGATGATGTTGGATAGAGAATTCCTCGAATCTATGCAACATTAGATGACAAGAATGTTATAGGTAAAATTGAGCACCATTCCCCATGACCTGTTCAAACTAGACAACATCCCTAGGACCAATGAAATAGGGTCTATCATCCCCTATCATTTTAGTTGTTACATGCCCTAAGAGAAGAACAAATCATTCATGACTTATATTGTGAGATTTCCAAGGTTTTAATTATATGTTATATCACTTATGAGCTCACCAACGCTGCCTCTCAAGGGACTAACTACGTTGCATATGCATCTCCCTCCATTCAAGGGTGAACTGAAATGCACTTCCCGACATTCAATAGTGCGTTGGTCAATTAGGAGAGAAATTCTCATTGTTCTGGAATCTCCACATGGCCAGTGCCTTCCAGAAGAGTCCATATGTGTCAAAATTTAAATCCATGTGTCCATTTAACACCTTTGAGATTGGGAACATGTCTTACCTATTATTAGAAAGTCATTGATTGAGAAACTACCATCAGTTGCCCTATAAATTGAGCATAGACCCTAGCGCTAGGGGAGGAAGAACTTTGGTAAATAAATGTTGTTGGATTCTTAATTGAGAGAGTGATAGCGATGATATGCTACTGGTGTGATGTGGATTGTGATGAGTTTGGGATGATGTTGGATTCGGTGACATCAAATAAATCATTAGTTGTAACCTCCCCCTTCTACTCATTAATGAAGATTGTTGTTCATTTTCCCATATATGTATATGTTTATAGTTCTATTTCTCATGCAGTGGATTCTTAACTGATATATATGTTTCATGTTCAATTGATTTAAGTGATTAATATAAATAGGCATCTATATATTGAAATATCTTTGCTTTTTAGTGTTTATACTTGCAGGAACTAGTATGGCGATCTAAGTTAGATTAGAAGCTATAGAAAAAGCGACAGAAGGAGAATAGGAAGTGCTTAGATCACAAGTAGGTTTCTCTTTATTTCTGTGTGTCTATTTACTCTTAGAGAAAGTGATAGAAAAGTCTTTAATCTGTTGTTCTAAATGCATAGCACCACATATAGGGAATTTTGTTTATCCATAGATCATAATTCCACATAACAAATTGGTGAATCTGCTCGGGATTTTACCTTCATTCCTGGTGTTTTTGCCTCTGCTTATCTTATCCACCCAGTAGCATCTACTGTCAATTATTAGAATTTTGAATCAAATAATTGCATTATAATTATGTTCAGTAGCTTGAATTTTCAATATTTGTTGCGCCCAACGCACTATTGGTCAAGACACAGTGCACTGTCTCCCACTCAGGGGTGCATTGCAATGCATTGTCTCCCTTTAGAGACTACGTTTCCCCCTTAGAAAACCAAATTCCATTTGAATCTGTCAGTGCCATAATTCTCACCCATTTGTTTGATGTTTTTTCAATTGTCTGATACCTCTTAAAGACCAATGAATTTTCCTGATTCTTCCTCCTTTGAAAAGTAAGTTTGTTCAATGTCTCTTTAAGTGTTTTTATTTATCATTGACAAAGAAAATTCAAAGTATTTTATTTCTACATTAGATCCATTTGTTTTTGTAAAGGAAATTGTCATTAAAATCTTCGTTTCCTATAGGAAAAATTGTAGTTCCATTCTTCAATTTTCCTAAAAGATAAACTGTTGTTAAATTCATCATTTCTCAAAGAAGAAATAATTTTTTTTTTGTTGATTTGATGCATATTATTTCCTTTTTTCATTCACACTAAGGGGACTTAAAATAAAAACCTACATATGCATATAGTGAATTCTGTGTTTTTCATAGGAACAAGTTAGGAAAATTGCATATTAGTTTGTACTCTTTGTTGTTTGCTCTCAAAACTGATTGCCCTTTCCCTTAGTAGTTCGGATTTTCATTGAAAAAACTAAAATTGAAAAGTTTGCTTATCATTTTAGTTTGAATTTTTAGGAATTTATATTACATCACGTGTTGAACCTTGAAAGTAAAATTGATAAACAAGATCAACTTACAATTTATTTCAATTTACCTAAAAAATCATTGGAACCATAATGATAACATTTAGAAGGTCTGGGTTGTTGGGTATGTGTTATGTTCTTTCCACGACTAGCCCCACGTGTTGTATGTTGTGCTGGGCGCAGCAAGGGGGGGGGGGGCGTGCTCCTATCGGGTGAAATTTTTTTTGGTATGCGGTCCCACTCATATGCGGACCCACCCATGTTTTGTGCATGAGTTTGCACATGGTTTTGGGGTACGATGGTTTTCGGCCCTGGTATTTTGTAGATCCGGTCAAGGGAACTACGGTTATGTTCTAATCCAGGGTTAATGGATTGGGGTTTATGTATGCTTCGGCATGTATATATATGTGTTGTAACACTAAAAGGATTATAATGAAAAATCAAGCTGGTAGTCCCAATTTGGGATCCAGGGGAAAATCTCTGTGTTTATCTGTTTTATGTTTATGCTCTCGCTATTGTTTATTTTCTGTTATAAGATTCGTGTGTAGATAATTTGTGTTCAGGGTTAAAACCTACATAGGCTTTAGAGCCGTGTTTCGAGCGTCGCTAAACATAGCCGATTTTCGTTAATTATCGTGATACATTAAGACGAATACCTCACTCCACATACGTAAGTATGTCGTAGCTAAATCATGTACCTTCGGGTATATAGGGCGGTTTTCTAGTACGATAAGTATAAAGGGTTGCTATCACTGTGCAGTTTCACATTAGACAATGCTAATACAGACTTGGGCCTCCACGTACCTTCGGGTATATTTGGGAGGAAAAATTTAGGTTGATATCCATCCATAGTGAACCAAGTCGGCCGCCTTTTAAATTGTGATACATTTAACACAGCATTTTGGGAGATTGTCTTCCCGTACTTCTTTGTTCGCCAGGAGGTATTATGCAATTCACAGTTTCTTGGTAAACCTTTTGCCTAGAATTACCTTTTAATTTTTTTTATTTGTTTTTTGGTCATAAAATAAATCAGTCATCATGGAAGAAGATGACCCCTTTCCCCATAGTTCGTGTATATTGGCATTGAAACCACCTTTACCACTGGAAGTCACTTTTGGTCGGCGAAGGTGACATTGCTCTATCGAAACTAGTACTATCAATACCTATGGTGAAGCATCATCTTCACATATTCTAGAGTCGGCACCAGTTGTTTCTACAAATCCTTGTTTGTCTAATGTTGTTGAGATAGAGTCTTCATAGCTACCCATGGTCATGATCCATCCAATTAGGGATACCATACCTCCCGAACCCTATGTTGTTCAACTGGAAGTTGATCTAGATCCTATCACTTTTTTTTCCATAACATCTGAATCTCGAAGTCGAAAGACCAAAAGTTGTTCCTGTATCGGCCGCCCCACAATCTATTGTAGACATTGAGTCTCCCATATTGTGCATTCAACCTCCTGAAATATACTTTGGGCCTGACAGTGAAATCCTTCCACCTGGTTTAATTTCAATTGAAGAAATACAACAAGACAAAACACCTTTAACTCGAACTCATTTTGGGGTGGAGATTTACTTGTACAAGTGTTTTCCTCAATCACCATCTACTGCTTTAGTTGAACATGTGTCTATTAGAGTTCCCATAGATCCAATAGGGTATACATTTGGTCAAGCAACCATGTCTAAACCAACATCTTTGTTTGAACCATCAAATCGAATAGTGACAGCACCTGCACTCGCTACTCCGTCGATGTTCACAACTTCACTAGAGTCATATTTACATGGTGCCCCTTTTCTCCCATCAGGTTATCGATATTTATCTAGAATTTTATCTAGTGCATTTGCAAACCCATGGACTTCACCAATTTCATTGTCTGGTATTATAACTGGTAAACCTATAGTGAGCACTAAACAGATTGATCCTTTATATCCATCATTAGGGAAATATCAAGCTGGTCCATCTGGGTATATTACTTCCATTACAATCTCAGCTAGACTCCCTACAATTGGAGAAAAATATTTTATGTCTTATTATGCTCATCATGCTAGGGGGAAACCTAGGGTCACCCACTTTGACAGTACTCTGTCTTTATTTGGTCATCCTATTGTAGAAATGAATGTTTGTCAATGGCATCCCACTCTGCCTATCTAACCACAAACGTTTATACCATCGGATCAACTGGTTCCACCTGTTTCACCCACATCAATTCCACTTGTTAATGCATCTTTACCCCTGTTAAAGGCTCAAATTTTTGTTCCTCAACCATCGCAGGCAGGTCCTTCAACCCAATACTATCAGGTATTGGGCCCTCAGACTCCAACTCCTTCGGTTGGTTTACAACAACCACCTATATCTGGAATCATTTATTAACAAGTTGGATTACCATATTATGGGATGTCGTAGCCACAAACAGGTTATACCTATCCTCAGTCAAATCCAAGTTATCCGTATTTGGGTTATAACATTGGTGGACAGACCCCTTGGCAGCCACAAGCGCAAATGCCACAACCTTCATTTCAACAAGTAGCATACCCACGTTTTGGTCAACAGAATCCTAAAGCATTTTCTTATCAAAACAACCCATATCTGGGTTACCAGCAACAGATTCATTATGATGGTGCTTAAAGGCCTGTTTTCCAAGCAATTCCATCATACCCTAGCTATGATCAACCTGACCTCAATCGACAGTTTCCCTTTGCTGCAACTTTCGAGTTACCGGATTTAAACTGACTCACCAATGATCCAATCAACTATGCTCCTTGGTGGCCGATGATACCTCATAAATTACCCTCAGATAATCCTAAGTTCAATGGAAACCCTGGGGAAGACCCGTCGACTCATGTTATGACTTATCATTTGTGGTGTTCATCTAACTCCCGAAATGAGGACTCCGTTCGACTATCTTTTTCAATGTATTCTCACTGGTCCAGTCGCAAAATGGTACATTGAGTTACCAAGAGCTTCTTTTGATAATTTCACTACCCTAGCTACTTTCCTTTTGACCCACTTCCAGTTAACTGTACTCACATTTCTGATCATATTCATGAGTGGCGTCATCGTCATAGAATGGTTAAAACATTTTTTCTTGATAAGCTCCTTGCTAAGTGGTTCATTAAGTCCCTATTACCATCTATAACTGAGGATGTGTCTAAGGGTGGCATCTTCATTGAAGAGCAAGTCATTTCTCATGCCCAATGTTTAGACTTGATTTATACTGAGTCTAGCATGCTCTACGAGAAAATTCCTAACGCGTCGTCATCTAATTTTACTGTTCCTCCTTCATCTAAAAAATCTCATGCCAGATACGACATGATATGTACTAAAAGCACACATCACACTATTTCATCTGATCCTGCACCTTATTCCGAAATGCATGTCATGTCATCTGACAAGGGAAAAAGTGACAAGCAACCCGGAGGTAAGAAAAAGGAGAAATCAAATAAAAAGAAATCTTCTACCCTACAAGATAGATCATCTGGAAATCAAAAACCACATTACCCTTGCATTATATGTAATAAGGAACACTTTGTTCGATATTTTCCTCACCATGCTGAAGTCTCAAAAATGGTTAAGACCTCACATGCGTCAGTTGTGTTGACAAATCCATTTCTGAATCCAGACACAAATTTGGTTGCTACGGATCCAGCTTCTAGTTCCCAAGTGATTATGTTGTCTATCACGAAGCCATCGACTTATGTTTTGGTATCAACGTGTAATAAATATTACAGTATTCAAGCTACTGAACAACCTACTACCTCGACCATGAATCCATCTACGGAATTAGTACCACCTACTATTATTCCTGAATTGACAATAAAGCCACCAAAGGGAGTCGTTCATAAATCAACATATAATCCTCGAGCTCAAGATGCTCAAAATTATAATATAGTTGAAGATCTGGCCTAATCCCCTTCATCTATTTTAGCACTTGAGGTGCTACAAAATTGTCCCTCCCAAAAATAGGCTTTGTTGTCAGAAATTGGTGGAATTGATTCGACAAATTCGAATCTCGTAGTCTTTAACCATACGGGCTATGGGTTGCAATTACCAGCAAAATTGGCATTCTCCATACAAGTGAATATTCTCAATCACCTTTTTCATCATTCTATTATTGATGAGGGAGAATATACCTACATTATGTCTCTAAACTGTTGGAAATCACTTGGCTCACCACACTTGTCTCAATCATCAATGACATTGAAAGCTTTCGATGGACGTACATATAATCCTTGCGGTATTATCAATAACCTGCATGTTGAGCTAGGGGGAAAATAGTTAATGTTGAAGTTGAGGTCATTGAAAGACCCCTTGAATAAAATATTTTACTCGAAAGGGCATGGGTATATGCTATGACTATAATCGTTTATACATATTTTATAATGACCACCTTTCCACATAAAGGTGTTATCACATTCATCAATCAACTATCCTTCTTCGTCTTAACTTCCTAGGTAACTGGAAGCGTTTCATTCATTCACACACCCCAACTTGCACTTCAAAACATTGATGTAGGACTCTTAAGGGATTCCACTCTCATGGGAACCTTTGTTTTACCGCCGCTTGTGACGTCAACAGAAATTGCAAACTTAGAGACCTGCTACATGATCTCTTCCACTCCATCTGTCTTAAGGAAGAGTACGAGTGATTCAGAATTTGTTACGTTGAATGAGTTTCTACCATCCAGCGCCATTGAGCTGGTATAGCAATCAATCTATCTGGCTTTGGCGGCGAATCCAAAATCATCGTCGTCGGTCATTTGGGTTGATCGTTCATTAGATTTTGGTACTCCATCTAGTCCTTTTTCCTCAACTTTCTTGATATATGAGAATATTTTGGAATCCATGATGTTAGAAGGAGAACCATGGTGAGATCATCATCATCATTCCCATCTTCCTAATTATGAAGAATACAATCTTAGTGAACTATATCACCCATCGATCAAAAATTTCTTTTCGAATTATTTTCCTATTAATGCAATCGATTCTGAATGAAATTTATCAAATATTGAAGAAAGAATTTCTATTGATATTTCGACCAAAACTGGCGTGGTAGAAAATATTCATGTCGGTGTGTCCTTTTCTCCATCAAGACTCGAAACATATCGCTCTCTCTTTCATGAATTCTGAGATATCTTTGCCTGGTCTTATGAGGAAATGCCAGGTATTGACACTAGTATTGTTGAACACACTATCAATATGTACCCTGATGTAAAATCGGTATGTCAACGCCTTCGTTCTATTCATCCGAAGAAGGTTGTTTCCATTAAAGCAAAATTTGAAAAACTTTTGCGTGTTGGTTTCATTTACCCTGTTCTACTAATTGAGTAGGTTTCCAACATCATTCTTGTTTTTAAAAAACAAGGAACCATCAGAGTGTGTGTTGATTATCGGGATGTCAATATTGTTTGTCGAAAAGACAACTATCCAACTCCCTTTATTGACCAAATTATTGACGATTGTGATGGATGTGAAATATTTTCATTCATGGATGGATTTTCTGGCTACAATCAAATCAATATCCACCCAAAGGACCAATATAACACAACATTCATGTGTCCCTGGGGCACATTCCCTTACCGGAAACTACCGTTTGGTTTAAAGAATGTTGGGCAAACTTTTCAGAGAGAAATGGATTATGCTTTCACTGACATCAAGCACATTTTTCAACCCTATCTAGATGATTTATCCACACATTCACGAAACCGAACTAATCACTCGATACATTTGAGAGCTATCTTTTTACACTATCGACACTAAAAAATATGCCTCAATCCACATAAATTTCTGTTTTGTGTTGGTTCTAGTCATTTTCTTGGATTCATCATCTCAAAAGAAAGAATTCAAATAGACCCACTGAAGGTCCAAGCCATTCTTGATTTTCCTACTCCCTCAAATTTTCTTCAGTTACAGAAACTTCAACGAAAGGCTAACTTCCTAAGGAGGTTCATACCCAACTACGCCGAAATGTCTAAATGATTTACTCGTCTCTTGAAAAAGGGGAATCCCTTCCATTGGGACCAAGTTGCACAAGCTTCTTTTGATGTTTTCAAGGATACTCTTGTCTGGGTGTCATTAATGTATCCCCCCAATTATCAGAGTGATTATTTCTTATATATTGTCACAGCTGATACAACCATTGCTATCGTATTGGTCCAAGTATAAAATGGGATAGAACATATTATATATTATTTGATTTGTAATCTCAATTATATGGAAGTGAAGTATTCATACATAGAAAATCTTGCCTTGGCGGCTGTTCAGGTTGTCCAAATATTTCGCCACTATATCCTGTTCCGGAAGACCATTGTCATTTCGGATTGCAACCCCATCACTTACATATTTTCACGTCAATTTTTTGGGGGAAAGTATTCAAAATGGATTGTCATTTTGCAGTAATTTGATTTGGAATTCATCAAATCCAATTCAAATAAGTATTTAGTTTTGGATGAGCTTCTCTGTGACCTTCCCTCTGATAGTACTACTTCTACATCGGAACCATATATTCCTGACAAGTCTGTGTTTTGGATCGGATCATATGATCCTTGGTATGAGGATTTTATCATTTATCTCTAGACCCAGAATTTTCAGCCCGATACCTCTCAGTCTGACCAACGACGTATTCTATACCAAGGCAAAGGTTATTTGATCGTCGAAAATACACTTTATCGTCATGATGTCGATACAATTTTAAGAAGGTGCCTCACTCATGAGGAGGCCGAAAAGGTTTTAAATTATTTTCATGTTGGGGCTTGTGGTGAACATTTTTCTGGATACGCTATCGCGAAGAAGATACTCCACACCAGTTACTTTTGGCCTACCATATTTCGCGAATGCATCCTCGCAGTCAAAAGTTGTCATGCGTGCCATATATTTGATCGCAAATCCGCAAACTGCCAGTGCCAATGCATCCTGTTGTCTTTGTGGGACCATTTTAAAAATGGGGTATTGACTTCATGACCTCTAACCCTCGTTCTTCTGGGGGGCATGGTTATATTATTGTCGCAGTAGACTACTTTACCAAGTGGGCCGAAGCGATGCCTACATTCAACAACACATGACAAACAACTGCATTTTTTTTCTTTAATCATGTCATTGCACGGTTTGGGGTCCCACATGCTATAGTCATAGATCATGGTAAGAATTTTCACAATCACATGATGACTTAATTGAATTCCAAGTTAGGATTTTCACATGATAATTCTACTCCTTATTATCCACAATCAAATGGAAAAGTTGAGGCTATCAGCAATATTATTAAACGAATGCTTCAACGAATGATAGGAGTTCGTAAAAAAAACTATCATTTGATCTTGTACTCGGCTTTATGGGCATACTGAACCTTGGTGAGAAACACGACCAGATTTACCCCCTTTCAATTGGTGTATGGTCTGGAAGCTATCTTGCCAATCCAAAGTGAAATATCATCGTTAAAACTCACAATCGACTTGTTACCTGACACCTCAGATGTATAAAGGCATAATACACAAGAATGTCCAGCCTCGCATTTTCTCAGAGGGTGGCTTAGTCCTTCTTTATGATCAATAAGTTGATGTAATAGGTACAGGGAAATTTTAGCCATTATGGCATGGCCCCTATATTTTCAAAATAGTTCTTGCTAAAGGTGCCTACTAGTTGTTAGATTACAATGCAATTCCATTGGTGTAGCCCCAAAATGGGTTGTATCTAAAACGTTACTATACTTAATCATGAGCGTATTAATTTCTGTATCATATTATACATATATGTTTTTGATTTGCATTTACTATCTTAGTTTGTTTTTAGAGTTTTCTTGACATCAATAATCTACTTTACATTTCATTCCAGATGTTTGAATCTCTGTTTTGGAGAGGTAAATCCCCTCTACGAACAAAGGCGATCCCACTAGCCCTAGAGTGGGTCTAGCAACAAACAAAACACGCTACAATATCTATTCCTAGTTACAAAATACAAAGCTATGATGGATAGCTTACCTCAAGTCCTACGCTGTTGTTGTCGAAGAAGAAGTGCGGTTTCCCGTTCCTAGCTTGACAGATCACAATCCTTTCGCTCACCGCGTCCAGACACCTGTACATATGCAGAGAAAAGCAATGACATACAACGTAATAATTCAAACATGTAAGTATCAATCAGTCAGAAAATATTGAATCAAATTGCATTACACAAATAAGAAATACAACAATGGAACCAATAACGTAGTCGAGCATATATTAAAATACAAAAGAAAGATTACAATCGAGTTCCGATGTCGTGTTCTTCCTTCGGCAGGGCTTCTAGCAGAGCGTGTCTCACACAGCTTGTTAGGAATTTAGACAAGGCTCTCTCTCTTACGAGGTTCTCCTTGGCTCTACTCTGAATAGTCGCTCAGCTATAGTTTTCTTCCCAAATGTTCAGCTAGCTTGCAAATAGAGAGGGTAGGCTTTTATAGAGGGAGAAGGAGAGGTTAGGATCCCTATAATCATGGTGGGAAGTCCTATCCTCTTAAAAGTGGATTGTCATCCTCTAAGAGTTTTATTTGGAGTTCACTACAGCCAAATCGAAGAAATCACATGTGTTCGTTGATTTGATTTGTTCTCTCCCTGTCGAATCTGCTCCTTCTTCCTCTAAAGATCATATACCGAATGAAACTCTCTTCCTGATCAACACCCTCGACCCGTGGTACGGTGATATCATTGTGTACCTCCAAACATCTACTTTCAGGTCTGAGCTTACGAAAGATGCCTGACGTCGCATTCAGTGTCAATCGCAACCTTATCATATTATTGGGGATACCCTCTATCGTGTCGGAGTCGATTTTGTACTCCGCCGATGTCTGACCCTCGAGGAAGCGGAGAAGGTTTTAAATGACTGCCACAGTGGCGCCTATGGTGGTCACATGTCTGGTTATGCCATTGCACAGAAGATCCTTCATGCTGGCTACTTCTGGCCGTCTGTTTTTAAATATTGCATTGTTGCAGTACGTAAATGCCACGCGTGCCAGATTTATCAACAGAAGATGCGTGCACCACCTATTCCACTACATCCTGTCATTACTGTTGGCCCTTTTTCCAAATGGGGCATAGATTTTATGATGTGTAACCCTCATTCAGCCGAGGGGCATTCCTATATCATTGTTGCCATCGATTACTTTACGAAATGGGCTGAAGCAATTCCTACACTAGCTGTGGACGGTAAGACATTGGCACAATTCATATTCAATCACATTATTGCTCGGTTCAACGTCCCTCAAGCCATCATCACTGATCATGGTTCCCATTTTCGGGATTATATGATGGCAGAACTAACATCTAAGTTGGGTCTGTGTCACGATAGCTCAACGCCTTACTATCCCCAAGCTAATGGCCAAGTTGAAGTTGTAAACAAGGTCCTTGTCACCATGCTTCAATGAACAATCGGGATCCACAAATCAAACTGGCATCTCATGTTGTTCTCAGCTCTATGGGCTTACCAAACATCGATAAAAAATGCAATCGGGTTTACCCCATTTCAATTGGTATATGGTCTGGAAGCCATGCTTTCGATTGAATGTGAAATCCCTTCACTTAAATTAGCTGTGAAATTACTGCCTGATGCTTCACCTAAAGAAGAACATCTCCTCTATTTAGAGAGATTGGATGAAACTCGTCGCTTAGCTGTCTTGGTCATCGAAGCACAGAATAAGCGAGTCAAAGCCCATTTTGACCAATCGGTTTCTCCTCATTCTTTCATTGAAGGAGATCTTGTTCTTCTATACGACCAAGCTCATGATAAGCTGGGGGCAGGCAAATTCCAATCCATGTGGCATGGGCCTGACATTGTCAAACATTTGTTGCAGAATGGGGCTTATGAGCTTATTGACTATGAATGGTGTCCTTTATCGCAACCCAGAAATGGGTTGTATCTGAAAAAATATTATGCCTAAATTATTCACGCGTGATATGTGTACGTAGGTGATTGTTTTCATTTTGTGTGCATGCTTTGGTGTGATGTGATTTGTGAGCTTTTTTCTACTTATTTGGGTATTTTTTTCTATGCAGATGTCTATTTCCCCTTATGTCGGTTTCGCGGATGGTGCCTCCCGCAATACCAGGAACTTGTCTTCGGCAACCTGGGTAATTTATGATCCTGATGGTGAGTTGATTAAATTACAAGGTATTTGTCTCGAACCAGACACAAACAATGTCGCTGAATATAGTGCAATTTTCAAACTATTAACCAAGGCAGTCAACCTCGTCATACGTGCGTTTCTTATTAAGTCAGATTTGCAACCTGTTGTTCTTCAATTGAATGGTCATTATTTGGTTCGAAACCCATGCATTTTGAGATTGTATTTGCGTACTCATTTACTTGAACGACATTTTTATTTCATTACATATCAACATATACCAAGACGAATGAATACATTAACAGATGCGATAGCTAACATTGTGCTAGATAGACATTTGCACAATTTATAAAAACATCATCATATGTTCATAGACCCATGTAGAAAATAGATGTATATATATATATATATATATATATATATATATATCGTTTGTTTACAAGTTGTGTGCACCATAAAATCCACAAAATAATATATTTTTGTTTCGGTTACATCATGAGACAACTTGTCTCTCAAAAATGTACAGAAATAAATCCTAATGCCTAATTAGTGTGGTGCTCATGATAGCATGTCACCACCCGTACCAACCACCTCAGCAAGTGGTGGATACAACTTGGCACTCCTACAGTGTGCCTCTGATAAGCTTGAGGTATGTCATCAAAACGGGCATAATCTGGGACCCCACGGGTGATTCCCTCTAGGTTCTGCACTAACTCCTCATCAATGCCCTCACCTTGAGGATTGAAGTCACGAGTAGTCCGCCTCGCTATTGGAGACATACTGACAGGACACTCTAGGCCAACATCTACATTCATATGAGATTAACTGTCAAAACATGCATATATACCAAAAAATCATAAAACTCATAAAAATAAAAAATGAGTCTTACCAAGTTCTTCATCCTAATCCTCTCCCTCCAAGAGCAGGAGGTCTGGGTCTCCGGTAAAATCTGTGCCAGCGTAGGGCCAATCCTCCACGACAATCAGCTGTCATCGGATCCAATCATAAAAATCTGGCCTCCAGGACATCTACTGGCCACCCCCTGCTCTGGGCATCAGTGCCGCCCATTGGGCCATCCATGGCTCTCTCATTGGTGGCTCCGAGACTATAGCCTCGTAGTGCTGAAATATGGGTAATCATTCCAAGAATAATGATACCATAATTGACCCATACCCAAACTGCTTTAGTTTGCTCTTCTTGCATTTGGTGCGCTGTCGTTTGACATTCATGGTCACGGCCTCGGCCTAGTCGAAGATGGTCGGGTTCATACACTTCGAAGCAAGAAGTAATTGCATCTTTGTGGCCTCGTGCAGTTCCTGTGATCCCGCAACCTGCATAATGGTGTGTAGAACTATTCTCAGTGATAGATTAGGGACGGTCTGGATGTCTACTTTTCCCCTCCCTGTTCCTTTTCGTGCCCCTGGGCACACCCTGTTCATGACCATTGTCATGCTTTCCCTAGAAGGCCTGGTACAAGTCAGAATAGGGACTGGACCCCTACGTGATAGTCCTGTGATGAAATATACATTTGATACTTTGAGCTCAAGCTCTTGATCCTGAAGTATGAATTTCTCTCGATCTTCATCCCAAATGCTGATAAGATACTGTAGCAATTCAGGCTGAGCCTGGAGACATGGCGTCAGGAAAAACTTTTTGAGCCCATAATTCCTGAGGGCATTCATGCATTGCTCATTTTCCATTGTTTGTTCATCCTCTTTGCTATGTTCTCTCTCCTTCCACTCGATAACCATATTTTTTTCTTGGTACCTACATCAATTGATCATGGGAACATTGTAAGCCCTCTTAGGTATTGAAATTTACATTCTACTGGTTGCATTTTTTTAAATTTGATGTGGATTTTGAGTTGTGCGGTTGGCATGACCTTTTGGCTAACATTCACACCATCTGGCACGACCCCTGTGTAAAACTGGGCCGATTGGCGCAAATCCATGCCCGAAACCCACGCCAACCGCAGAGCCCTGAATTTTTCCAATCCTCCCCTAAGGGATCTCAAATGGCGATAAAATGAAATAAAATGTAACTTAAAAGATGGCAGAAGAGGTTGGCTCTTACTTGGAACAGACGAAATTCAGATTGGTCCACTGGATTGTTCACAATCGATGCCTGAAGATCGCAAGAGAAAAGAGTCACTATTTATCTGCAAAGAGGTAAAAAGTGAAAAGTAAATATTTTTTACCACTGTTGGTCTTTTATAACTTTTCAAAGTCCTAAAATAGGTCTTAAAACATATTTTTCGATATATTTTCATACTATTTTCATGGAATATGTTTTACATGCATCTTTTTGTGCAGCGACAGGTTTTTCACGTGGTTTTGATGAAGAGACGAGTTGTATTTTATACTTTTTTGGACTCGGTAAAAACACGAAAAAGTCACTTCTAGAGTCACCTTTTAGCACTTTTCTGACTCTCTAAAACTGAAAATATTTCTGAGTTTCTTGTTGTTTTGAGCTCGTTAAATTGGCTGCAAAACGATATCTTTCCAGTATATGTTTACCCCTTTTTCGAGATGGGATAGATTATTTACGAAAAAGGAATACCCTAGCCTATTGCAACTAGGAGGTTTTCTCAAACATAATTTTCTACCTTTTGCGGATCTGAGGAACTATTTACAAAAAGGGACTGCTAGAGTTTTCTTTTCTTCCTTCTTTTCAAAATATCTAAATATGAAAATACGTCGAGTTCTTCCTTTGTCAGACTCGTTAAAAACTGATGACTCGGACTCCGTCGCAATTACGTTACTCGAGTTCCTCCTTCCTAGGGCTCGTAAAATGTACTAGGTTGGATTTGTCTGAAGGACAAACTTACATCGCAAGCACATGCTATCCCCTTCAAGCTTGTTTTCAAAAATAATTGGGGTACTCGCCAGAAATGGTGGGGGAAAATGGAACCAGATTGTAATCGTGTTGGCAGTATGTCACTCTTGAACATGGCACTTGTCTGCATTCGTGTCAGGTTGGGGACATCTCATCTCGTTATCTACTTTCTTCCATGGGTTTGGGTAATCTCTTTTGACCGCTCATCTTCTCTTTGCCACGTCACCATGACCTCAGATCCTTTGATGTCAAATACTTCCAAATCTAGTGTCGTGCCACCGATTTGTTCAAGATAAGTTTGCCTCTGCAGTATTAAACCTCCCTCTAATTCTCTGTCGGTCTTGATTCACAAAAACATCATGTTCCTCTGTCTCGCGTTGATGATGTGGGAAACATTATGGCCCACCTTTGATCAAGGACACTTCCTATCGACTCCAGCTCATTATCCGGGAAGTTGATCTAGAGACTCCCTTCAGGTACCTTAGAGTCTGCATGCCTCAATGGCAGGTTCTTTGCACTCGACGTAACGTTCACATCATTGGCCTTTGATCGATTAACTCTGTGGGTGTTCGACGTCAGATCATTGTTCACATTTTGTGGATTGTACCTTTTTTACCTTGAAATCCATTGTCATTATTGGTGGTTTCTCTCGCATCTGTTAACAGCTTTCTTCATTGGCTAGTAATCATACGATGTTCTTGCATTTTCAACTTCAGCTCACATATTCTCATGCTCGAACTTGTACTTTGTTCGGGTCGAGATGGAGAGGAATACCCTGGATTTTATCTTATGAAATCCAGGCTGCGGGTTTTTCGTGGATTATTATGACTTATTACATGACTCTTTTGATTAGATGGTTGTGACCATACCTGAGTCTACTTGTTGATCCTTATTTTGTTGGGTGGCTGCGTCCATACCTTGGATCTCATTATTTATGTACTCTTTTATGAATGGCGGCGCCCATACCTAATATCATGTATCAGAGATATCAGTTGTGTTTGTACTCGCAGGTCTTCCGACGGTAATTTTTTCAATTAAACGCGTTCTCATAAAGAATTTCACCCCTCCCTCTCTCTTAGACGTCATGCTTTAGGGGGCATCTTTTACACAGCATTTTGTCACCGTCCATGAAATCCCTCATATCGTACATTGGAAGACTATTCCCGTGACCTATGAATAGTAAAATGTCCTAAAAACACCTTGATGGCATCCTTTTGCATAGGGGAAAGAATTCTCCTGAAGAACATTTCCTTATAAAATCACTAAAACATATGTTTGGGCATTGACATGAGCAGCCAGTTCATCCCTCGTGCCAATGGGGAAAATATACACTAGAGGTCGCACCAGCTGGTGCTCTGTCCCTGTGTTGTACCTGCACCAACCTGTTTTGGAATGTTTTTTAACAAATTGGAGGTGGAAGTTCCCTTTAACCACCTCGATAATGACTCATTGCAAGTGGTTAAACTCGATAAACCACGGATCTCTACCTTTAGGAACTGGTTGATGGAACAGTCTAAGAGGATAGGACTTCCCCCCGTGATTATATGGATCCTAACCTATCCTTCTTCCTCTATAAAATCATGCCCTCTCTATTTGCAAGCTAGCTGAACATTTGGGAAGAAATTATAGCTGAGCAACTATTGAGAGTAGAGCCAAGGAGAACCCCGTAAGAGAGAGAGCCTTGTCTAAATTCCTGACAAGCTGTGTGAGACACGCTCTGCTGGAAGCCCTACCGAAGAAAGAATGTGACGTCGAAACTCGGTTGTAATCCTTATTTCGTATTTTAATATATTCTCGAATACGTTATTGGTTCCATCGTTGTATTTCTTATTTTTGTAATGAAATTTGATTCAATATTTTCCAACTGATTGATAGTTACATGTTTGAATTATTACGTTTTATGTCGTCGCTTTTCTCTGCATATGTACAGGTGTCCAAATGCTGTGATCGAAAGGATTGTGATCTATCAAGCTAGGAATAGGAAGCAGCACTTCTTCTTCGACAACAGTAGCATAGGACTTGAGGTAAGCAATCCATCGTAGCTTTGTCTTTTGTAACTAGGAATCGATATCATAGTCGAGCATATATTAAAATACGAAAGAAATATTACAACTGAGTTTCGACGTCGCATTCTTCCTTCGGCAGGGCTTCCAACAGAGCATGTCTCACACAGCTTGTCAGGTTTTTAGACAAGGCTCTCTCTCTTACGGGGTTCTCCTTGGCTCTGCTCTCAATAGTTTCTCAGCTATATTTTTCTTCCCAAATGTTCAGCTAGCTTGCAAATAGAGAGGGCAGGCTTTTATACAGGGAGAAGGAGAGGTTAGGATCCCTATAATCATGGGGGGAAGTCCTATCCTCTTAGAATGTTCCATCAACCATTTCCTAAAGGTAGAGATCCGTGGTTTATCAAGTTTAACCACTTGCAATGAGTCATTCCTGAGGTGGTTAAAGGAAACTTCTGCCTCCAATTTGTTAAAAAGCATTCCAAAACAGATTGCTGCGAGTACAACACAAGGACATAGCACCATTTGACGTGGCCTCTAGTGTATATTTTCCCCATTGGCGCAAGGGATGAACTAGCTTCTTGCGCCAATGCCCGGTCGTAACATTCTTACCAATTTCACCCCACTGAGCGCATTCTGGTAAAGCTAAATCTGGATCTCCTCATAAATCGACGCTTGCATATGCATAGTCATCGATGGTGATAATATGTCCCTAGAACCAGGCTAAGAATGCATTCAAGAACATGATGGACGATTGGCCTGCATGTCTAGCCATCAGTTCTAACCATCTCTAGATCCTTGGATATCTAGGGTTAGATACGCCCAGCGTCACATGCTGAGGATGAATCAGTGGAATTTTCTCTAAGGCAAAAGAAATGAGGATTGAACCATAGTTAAAAAATGTCTTCCTTCCTCCCTTTGCCTTGCTCAGTTGTCCTTTCATTTGAGAGAGTACAGCTTCAGCCCAGTTGAAAATTGTTGGTTCCCTGCACTCTAGCGCATACTGCATATAATATATGTTCTCTACATGTAGTGTAGCGATACCAGCAATCTTTGCGATCAAGAATAAGATGGTTCTCAATGGAAAATCACAAATTTCATGGATGTTTATTTTCCCATCCTTGCTAGGCTCTGCCCCTGGATATCAATACTGTAAAATATAGTCTCTCACCTTCTCTCCTCCAAGAGAAAACCCTGAGAGAGAAATGGGTAGGCCTCTCCTCGACAAGCCTATCAGAAAATAGATATCCTCCACTGAAATTGGAACCACTTTGCTTCTAATGTGAAATGCCTCAATTACTGGATCCTGTGCATGAACAAGGAACTCCAATAGTTCCATTTGTTGCCTCATACCTGATAGACGGAAGTACTTCAATAACCCTCAGTCTTTGAGGGCTCTTACAATACCTGGATCATTAAGGGAAATCATGTTTTTTTCTTCATGCTCTCTTTCCCTCCAAGTAATTATCATTTTAGTTCGATGAATCCCTGAAACATAAACATAAGACTCATTAGGACTCTTTTCATGAAAAAAATAGGAAAAAAAATAGGCAATATTTGGGTACAATGCAAGAATAAAAAATGAGAATTGCACCCAATACAGTCTTAGTCAATAGACAGTGTGTTGCATATGCACCTGAGCTTCATTTTGAGTGCATTCCAATGCAATTTTCGATGCCCAAGGGTGAGCTGCCCTCTTTTGAAAAATAATTTACCCTAAGGGGCCCAAATCCCTAAAAAATTGCAATGAAATGAAATGAAATTACTACTGAAAGAAAGATGAGGTTCATGTCACCAACCTAGATCAAACAGTGAGGAAAACCATCCACAGAATCTATCGTAATCAACATCTGAATTTTAGGGGCAAAAACAAGTTCAGAGCTCCAAAAATGAGAATGGTAAAAATGAATGCTAAAACTCTTTTAATTATTCATTTTATTATTTTCAAATCATATTTATTATTGTGACTATGGTTTTATTCATTTTTTATCATGAAACGGGTTTTCTTAATCCATTTGATGTTGTTCTGAACAGGTTTGTAACTGATGAGAAGATTAGTCGTGTACATTTTTTTCAAGAATGATTTTACCACAAAGCATACTTTTATCCTTATTTTTCAAGCTTTGATAAAAACTAAAAAGGACATGGAGCGCACTTTTATCTCTTTTTCGAGCTTTGATAACAGCGAAAAAGGAACCCCTGGAGTCTTCTTTCAGCTTTTTTCAAACTCCGATAATGTGAAAATATTGCCAAGCACTTGTCTTTTCGAGATCATAAAATTAAATGAATTGATATCTACTCAGTATAAGTTTAACCCTTTTCTGGATTGAGATAGATTATTTACGAAAAAGGAACACCTTAGTCGAACATGGCTAAGAGTTTCTCTCAGATATCATTTTACACTTTTTCAGATTTGAGCGACAAATTTACTAAAAAGTAATTATGGAGTTTTAATATCCTCTTTTTCAAAATCTCTAAATATGAAAAAGAACCGGGTTGTCACTGTCATTAGGCTCGTTAAAACATAAAATATCAACGGGCTTATCGATCATGGCAAGAATCGAGTTTCATTCATCGCTATACTTGTTAAATTATTAAATAGTGATACATTATTCAACCGAAGGGTTGAATTATAGATCAAGCATATGTTACCCTCCTCAAGCTTGTTAAAAAATAAAGAGGTATTGGTCGACAAATGACCAGGGAAATTTTGGGAAAGTGAACAGAAATTTTACAATAGCAGGTCGCTCTTGAACATGACACTTCACTCCATCATCATGACTATTTGGGTTGGCTAATATTCTTGACGGCTCATTCATACTATGGTTCATCATACCTTCACTTTGGTTTTGGTTCAATGCTTCCAACTCATCTCAGTGTTGTCGATATGTTCAAGATAAGTCATCCAGTGAATACTCATCCTTCTGCAATACTCATAAACCTTCATTTTCATGACGTTCATCCCTAAACATTGCTATATCAAGTCGCATTTTGTCTTTGAAATCATTAATTCCCGTTTCGAAATAAAGTGGCTTCCTATCTACATCAAATCATCATCTAGGAAGTTTACTTAGAAACATCATCTTCCAGTACCATGAGGCTTGTTACAGCATCGACAAGATCCTCGCTTCTGGACTTTTGATCGAAAGATTTTTTTTGGCTTTCGACATCAAATCATCTATTCACGCCATATGAAATGTACTAAAATACCTTGAGGGTCTTTAACATCAATGGTGGTTCTCTCGCGTTTGTTAACAGCTCACATCATTCGCTGATAATAAAATGATGTCTTACCATGTTCGACTATAAATCATATATTCACATGGCTAGACTTGTACCCGAATGGTCAAGTGAACGAGATAATAAGACCCCGGATCTAGTTTCAACCATCCGGGCTACGATTTCAGGATTTTTGTACACATCATTTGTACGGTGACCTTACATACAAATTGACATGGGCCTATATCTTTAGGCATGTCTATATTGGGCAACATTCTAATGTAGATGAAGTTCTACAATATGTACATGTTATTAGATTGTTTATGTGTTTTTCATGGGAATGCCTCCCTCAGCAATTCGTGATCAAGAGGATATATCATGATGTAATGTATTGTAATATTGATGTAGGTCACCACTCCGCTTCAATTCTATCCCATCACATCATAAAGCATCTCATTCAAAAAATATTGTTATTATTTTGACTTCATGCTTTACGAGGAAGTTGTTATAGGTCAAATTGGGCATCATTTCCCATGACCTGGCAAAACTAGACATCATCCCCAGTACCAATGGAATAAGGTCTATCATCCCCTATCATTTCAGTTTATACATGCCCTAAGAGAAGAAAAAATCATTCATGAATTATATTGTGATATTTCCAAGATTTGAAGTATATGTTATATCACTTATGAGCTCACCAACGTTGCCTCTTAAGGGACTAACTGTGTTTCATATGTAGCTCCCTCCATTCAAGGGTGCATTGAAATGCAATTCCTGACATTCAAGAGTGTGTTGGTCAATTGGGAGTGAAATTCTCATTGTTTTGGAATCTCTACATGGCTAATGCCTTCTAGAAGATTCCATATGTGTCAAACTTCGAATCCATGTGTCCATCTAACACCTTTGTTCTTGGGAACATGTCTTGCCTATTATTAGAAAGCCATTGATTGAGAAACTACCATCAGTTTCCCTATAAATTGAGCACAGATCCTAGTGCTAGGGGAGTAATAATTTTGGTAAAGAAATGTTGTTGGATTCTCAATTGAGAAAGTGATAGAAGTGATATGATGTTGGTGTGATTTTTATTGTGATGAGGTTGGGTTGATGCTACAGCTGGTGAAATCAAATCGATCATTGGTTGTAACCTTCCCCTTCTACTCATTAATAATAATAATAAATTTCAATTTCCCATATATGTATCTGTTTATGGTTCTATTTCTCATGAAATGGATTCTTAATTGATATATATTCATAGCAATGGATTCTTAACTAGTTCTATTTATGGTTCTATTCATAGCACCACATTTATGGAATTTGGTTTATCCGTAGATCATAATTCTAGATAAAAAGGAAGTTCGATCACTAGGCATCTATTATTGAGATGAACAACAAGTTGTGTGATAAGGTTGTTTCTATTTTGATTGACCCTAGATCTAATTATATTTGTGTTAACCCTGACTTGGTGGATAAGTGTGGTTTGAGAAAAGAAGTGCATGCAAATTTTTGTTTGGTGTAATTGGTTATAGGTACTGACAAAATAGTTCATCATTGGGTAAGAGCTTTTGCATTTAAGCCTAATTATATGCCTATTTTAGTGCATCTGAATGTGCATCTCTTGGGATCATATAGTATTCTTGTGGGTATGGATTGGTTGTGGCTTCACTGGACTAAGGTGGATTTTTATGAATAGGAAATTGAGTGCTTGGATGACAATGGAGAACATAGAATATTGTGGGGAAAGAAGAAGGAAACATCAGTTAGAATGGTTACAGTTATGTAGGAAAAGTGTAGTCACAAGAAAGGGTGTGTATTATTTGTAGTGCATATTTACAGTGATAAAGGTAAGGATGTCGATGATGTGGAAGTATTCAAGAAGTATCCAGTCTTGCAGTGGTTTCAGGATGTATTTCCCGTAGATATTTCAAAGTTGTCACCTCATAGGGACGTGTATTTTCTATTGAGTTGGTACTAGGAGCAGCACCAGCATCAAATATACCTTACAGGAATAGCACTCCATAGTTAGTGGAACTGAAGTTGCAGTTGAAGGAAATGTTGGACAAGGGATACATTAGGCCAAGTGTATCACCATGGGGTGCACCAATATTTTTTGTGAAGAAGAAGGATGGTACTCTTAGGTTGTGTGTTGATTACAGAAAGTTGAACAAGGTGACGATCAATAATATGTATTTTTTCCTGAGAATTGATGATTTGTTTGATCAGGTTAAGGGAGAAGAAGTGTTCTCGAAGATTGATTTGAGATCAAAATATCATCATGTACACATCAAAGAAGAGGAAATATACAAGAATTATTTTCGTACCATGTGTGGGAATTATGAGTTTATTATGGTTCATTTTGATTTTACTAATGCTCCAACTACTTTCATTTGTTTGTTGAATAATGTGATGCATCACTAAATGGAAAAATTTTGTTATTGTATTCATTGATGACATATTAATATATTCTAAGATTGAGGAAGAACATGCAGAAAATTTGGCATTAGTGTTAAGTTTGTTGCGAGAGCATCAATTTTATTCCAAGCTTAGTAAATGCATTTTCTTTCAGACATAGGTACATTAATTGGGGCATGTTGTCTCTAAGGAAGGCATAGTAGTGGATTCGGAAAAGATAAGAGCTATCATGGAATGGGAAGCTCCTAGGAATGTGGATTAGGTTAGATAATTCATGGGGTTAGTAGGTTATTACAAGAGGTTCATCAAGTAATTCTCACAGATTGCATATCCTATTACATCATTTCATAGGAAAGGAAAGAAATTTGAATGGACAGAGGAATTTCCAGTGAGTTTTGAGCAGTTGAAAAATTTGTTGAAAAATTATCCAATTTTAAACATTTCATATCGATACAAAGAGGTTTTTTTTTGTACAAATGCTTGCAAGAGGGATAGGTGGTATGATATGAATAGAATAGGGTGGAACTGTGTGACACACGATCTTAAGTTGGAAGCAATCATTCATGCATTAACGATGTGGAGGCACTATCTTCTTGGTAGGAGGTTCATTTTGATGAGTGATCATAGTGGTTTGAGGTACTTCTTTAACCAACCAAATCTGAATGCCAACCAAGCTAGATGGTTGTCCATGCTCAGTGAGTTTGACTTCAATTTGAGGTACACTAAGGGAAAGGAGAACATGTTTGCATATGCTCTTAGTAGAAGATTACAGGTAAATCATATAACAAATATGAGTTCTTATGGGATAGATTTATAGGATCAGATCCTACATGTAGAATAGAAAGATGACAGGTATACGAATCTTAGGCATAGATTGCAACAGCAAGGCACAAGTGAAAAGGATGTGGATTATCATCTCACGATAGACGGTTGGGCAGATTTAGAGATAGGATCTATGTGTCAAACAATAGTGAAATCAAGAAGCTTATCTTGAGGAAATTTCATGCCAAGTTGTATTCAGGTCATCTGGGATATCAAAAGACATTGAAAGCGGTCAAGAAGTTCTACTACTTGTTGAATTTGAAGAAATAGGTAGCTTAGTTCATCGTCGAGTGTTTTTATTGTCAATGGGTAAAAGAAAATTGTAAGCATCCAGGTGGTTTAATACAGCTGATTTGGATTCCATAGTGGAAGTTGGAGGTCATTTCGATGTATTTCATTACAATTTTTCTGAGGACATTTAGACATCATGACTCCATCATAATTTTGGTTGACATGTTGACAAAGGTAACTCACTTCATAAAGATTAAGTCTCCTTATTCAAATAGTGAGGTAGCATACGTCCTCATCAAGGAGATAGTGAGGTTGCATGGTGTCCCGAAGAAGTTCTATATGACAGAGATGTAAAATTTAATTTGAGGTTTTGGAAAGAGTTATTTGCAAGTTTGGGTGCAGTTTTGGCCTTAAGCATAGCTTATCATCTGCAAACATATGGATAGACAGAGAGGGTCAACAATATTTCAGAGGAAATTTTGAGAATGTATATTATGCACAAGCAGAGGAAGTGGGAGGAGTATCTTCCACTGGTTGAGTTTGCTTACGAAAATGGATATCGGGAGTCATTGAGGATGAGTTTGTTTGATGCACTTTATGGGCATATTTTTAATACTCCTATTAGCTGGAGAGATCCAATGAACAGGATACTGATTGGACCAGACATGTTGGCATAGATTGATTTAGAATGATCCAAGGGGTCAAAGTTTTTTTAAAAATAAAGTGCTTGGAATATCCCAAACCAATTCCAAATCATATTTCTCGTTGTATTGATTCCAATTCCACTTGAATCTCCTAAATCTAACACTGTATGTGAAATTTATCATGTTCTGAAGTTTTTGACAAATATCTAAAAAGTCAACTTGCAAGGTTAATTGGGTTGCTGACTGGGAAATATGTATAGTGAAGTCATGTTGACATCACCAGATGATTGTGTAGGGTATAGTGTGAAGTGGAACAATCACATGTTTCCATGTGGCACCATCATACATGTTAAGGTGTCACATTTTGATTGGTTGGTTGACTTGATGGGTCAACCAGCTAACCACTCCGGGATTGAACCCATCACCTCCACTGCACAAATTGATTTTCAAACTGTTGGGTTGCACATTAAACCTTGTTATAACTATGCAAAATTTTGTATTTAAATTATAGCTGGTTTGTATTTGGCGAGAGAGACGGGGCACATGGCCCCAACCCCTAGTTTTATGGCCCACATATAACTGAGCAAAAGGAGTTGGGGATCAGGTGGGTAAGCCCTGGCCCTGGGCCATATGACACCCATAAAATCGAAGTAGAAGTGCAGCCGAAGGGTCTGGGCTATTAAGATCTGACCTCGGTTACATTTATTTTTCCTGGAACTAGCGGCAAGAGCATTGGTAGAAGGGTTTACATGTGGCACATAGCCCTCTTCATATTGTGCCACGTAGCTGTTAAAAAGGGCGGATGTTAAGGTCGTGGGTGCATAATTAATTATTCATCAAATTTCTCAATTTGCGGTAAGAATATTGTCGATACCAAGAGATATTGTCGCTTAGCAGTCTGCGTAAAGGTGGAAAACTTTTCCTACTTAGCCAATTTTACCAATTTGTAGAGAAGACGGCAAGGAAATGGAGAAAGAGGTGTAAATTGATCATTTTTAGCCTTTTTTAGCCCAAAAAGAACCTAGATAGGGGTTTTTGGTGTTATAAATTCAATGTAAGAATCATTTTTATGAATTGAGCATTGTATGTCGGACTTTTTTCAGAGCCAAGTCCTTCAGTGTTGCAGACAAAGATTGTTTTGAGGTCATTCGAAGACCTTTTTTAGCACGGAAAGAACCTAGATAGGGTTTTCCATTCTTTTGAATACATATGTAGCATGACTGAGGGTTATTTAAAGGAAAATGTTTCTTTGTATGAGAAACAGGTACCACTCTAGAATGATTTTTTCTCTATGAGTCAAAAACTTATGATGTACTATTTTTTTGTTGAGATCAACAAAGCTACCTAGCCATTGGAGCGGGGCCTAGAGACGTAGCCTAGGAGGGGTGAAATCCATTATCACATGGTTGTTCATTTTTACCATGTGAACTTCTAACATTTTTCACATGATCTCACCTCAGCAGATACATCAGAAATAAGCTAGGCCAAAAATAGTCAGCTCCTAATATTTTGTAAGCAGTAGTTCTCCAATAGTGATGACCTCCACACACACTACTATGCATATCAAATATAACTTTCTTGGACTTATTTGGGTCAATGCATCTCAACAAAACTCCTGTAGGATCTTTCTAATATAAACAATTATCTTTAATGCATAATTTAACAGTTTTCAACTTCAAAGATCTTACTCTGTTTTTATCATAATTTGGAGGAGGTTTAAAATGCTGCAGAAAATAAATGATATCCTTATACCAACTGCATTCAGAAATATTTACATCCACTGCCATGTTGTCTATAGGTTCAGAAATCTACCCTTCAAATTTTTCATCCATGAAATTCAAGCCCAAAACTTTACAATTTTCTTCAGCTAATAGTTTGGTTAATCCTTGACCTTTGAATAGTTTAGTAGGTTTTATATCTAGATCAAACTCAAGAACTTTAGTCACCCACTTACTTCTGGCTACAATCAAATCAATATCCACCCATAGGACCAATATAAGACAACATTCATCTGTCCCTGGGGCCAATTCCCTTACCAGAAACTACCGTTTGGTTTAAAGAATGCTGGGGAAACTTTTCAGAGAGCAATGGATTATGCTTTCAATGAAATTAAGCACATTTTTAAACCCTATCGAGATTATTTACCCGCACATTCACAGAACTGAACTAATCACCCGATACATTTGAGAGCTATCTTTTTACGCTGTCGACACTAAAAAATACGCCTCAATCCACATAAATGTTTGTTTTGTGTTGGTTCTGGTCGTTTTCTTGGATTTGTCATCTCAAAAGAAGGAATTAAAATAGACCCACTGAAGGTCTAGGCCATTCTTGATTTGTCTATGCCCTCAAATTTGCTTTAGTTACATAAACTTCAAGGAAAGGCTAACTTCCTAAGGAGGTTCATACCCAACTATGCCAAAATTTATAAATGATTTACTCGGCTCTTGAAAAATGGGATTCCCTGCCATTGGGACCAAGCTGCACAAGCTTCTTTTGATGTTGTCAAGGATACTCTTGTCTGGGCATCATTAATGTATCCCCCCAATTATCAGAGTGATTATTTCTTATATATCTCCAAGGTTGATACGGCCATTGCTATCGTATTGTTCCAAGTATAAAATGGGATAAAATATTTGATATATTATTTGAGTCGTAATCTCAATGATACGGAAGTGAAGTATTTGTACATAGAAAATCTTGCCTTGGCGGCTGTTCAAGTTGTCCAAATTTTTTGCCACTATATCCTGTTCCGGAAGACCATCGTCATTTCGGATTGCAACCCCATTACTTATATATTATCACGTCAATTTTTGGGGGGAAAGTATTCAAAATGGATTGTCATTTTGTAGGAATTTGATTTGGAATTCATCAAATCCAATTCAAAGAAGTCTTTAGTTTTGGATGAACTTCTCTGTGACCTCCCATTTGATAGTACTACTACTAAGTCAGAACCATCTATTCCTGAGGATTCTTTGTTTCTGATCGGATCATATGATCCTTGGTTTGAGGATTTTATCATTTATCTCCAGAACCAGAATTTTCGACCTGATACCTCTCACTCTGACCAACAATGTATTCTATAACAAGCCAAATATTATCTAATCGTTGGTGATACACTTTATCGTCATGGTGTCGATACAATTTTAAGAAGGTGCCTCACTCATGAGGAGGCTGAAAAGGTTTTAAATGGTTTTCATGCTGGGGCTTATAGTGGACATTTGTCTGGATATTCTACCATGAAAAAGATACTCTGTGCCGGTTACTTTTGGCCTACCATATTTCGCGAATGCATCCTCGCATTCAGAAGTTGTCATGCGTGCCAAATATTTGATCATAAAATCCACAAACCACCAGTGCCAATGCATCCAGTTGTCTTTGTGGGACCATTTTCAAAATGGGATATTGATTTCATGACCTCTAACCCTCATTCTTGTTGAAAATTCAACAAGATGATGGAGCTTAGTGAAAAGAAGTCGCCTTCACTAAGTGGGCCTACAGGCTATTTTTGGCGCAAAGTCTATTTTTAGACTATGTCTATTTTTAGACATATGGATCATGGTCTATGAGTTTCAGGATGCTATTTTTCGATGGTTGGTCAAGTTGGTAAAAATAGATGGACCTCTATTTTTAGACATACTGGGCGAAGTCTATTTTTAGACTGCCAGTCTAAAAATAGAATAGTCGAATATTATTAGCTCTTAATAATATTTGGACTATAAACATTATCTTATCCTCTTGGAGCACTTCAGTTTGATGCTTGGATGTGGCACATGCAGCTGACAGAAGGAATTACGCTATTCCTAAGGGTTGGTTGAGCTACTGCATGGTTGAATTCAGTTGGAACTCATGTGGCAGAGTTTGGTGGAGTTGATGAGACAGTTGATGGAGTTGTGTTCAGTTTAACTTGGTTGAACTAGTTGTATTTAGTCTAACTGATAAATACACTAGTGATGAGTGGTGTGAATTAATTATTAATTAATTCACTAATTATTAACTCATAAATCAACTAAAGAATACATCAGTTAACTGCAATGCATGGACAGTTCAGTGGAGACCAGTGTTAGAGGTGGGTGAAAGGGTGAGTCTACTATCAGTTGTGACTATAGTTGTGCATGAGATTTTCACACACATTGATTGAGATTGCCAATGAGGATTACGCAGTACAAGCCAGTGGGATTCGAACTTGGATCTCATCATTATTCATCTTGGATTGCGCAGTAGAGGTAGGCAGAAAGGTGGAGGAGATTTGAACTTGTGACTTGTTCATATCTGAGCTAGTTTGTGTGTAGCATGTGAGATAGTGCTGAGAGATGTGAGGAGCTTTGTGCTATGTATTGTTACATGTTCTCTATCATTATAATATATAGATAGTTGGGGGTTTTCAGCTGTAAGCTTTCCCCATTACATATTGTGCTATATGTGTGCTTGATTTTGTTTTAATGTGAGCATGCGACTGCTTCTATTTCCGCAAATTGATGATAAATTGTAGAAGAGGTTATGTATTATGCATGAAGCTTAAATAGTGTGTAATCAAGATAATCTCGGTGAATAATTCAGCTATTATTCAAATTTCTACAATTCTTCCGAGGGGCATGGTTATATTATTGTCGCAGTAGAATACTTTACCAAGTGGGTCGAAGCGATGCCTACATTCAACAACACATGACAAACAACTGCATTGTTTTTCTTTAATCATGTCATTGCACAGTTTGGGGTCCCACAGGCTATAGTCACAGATCATGGTAAGAATTTTCGCAATCACATGATGACTGAATTGACTGCCAAGTTAGGATTTTCACATGATAATTCTACTCCTTATTATCCACAATCAAATGTACAAGTTGAGGCTATCAACAATATTCTTAAATGATTGCTTCAACGAATTATAGGAGTTTGTAAAAAAAAATGAAATTTGATCTTGTACTCGGCTTTATGGGCATACCGAACCTCAGTGAGAAACGCAACCATATTTACCCCCTTTCAATTGGTTTATGGTCTGGAAGTTATCTTGCGAATCCAATGTGAAATACCATCATTAAAACTCACAATCGACTTGTTACCTGACACCTCAGATGAAGAATCACGTCTTTTTAACCTCATCCATCTTGATGAAACGCGTTGTGAATCCTGATTGGCCAACGAAGCGCATAAGAGATGTATAAAGGCGCAATACGACAAGAATGTCCAGCCTCGCATTTTCTCAGAGGGCGACTTCATTCTTCTTTATGATCAAGAAGTTGATGTAATAGGTACAAGGAAATTTGAGTCATTATGGCATGGCCCCTATATTGTCAAAGGAGTTCTTGCTAAAGATGCCTACTAGTTGGTAGATTACGTTGGAATTATGTTGGCGCAGCCCTGAAATGGGTTGTATCTGAAACGTTACTATGCTTAATCACGAGTGTAGTAATTTTTGTATTATATTGTATATATATGTTGTTGATTTTCATTTACTATATTAGTTTGTTTTTAGAGTTTTCTTGACATTAGTACTCTGCTTTCATCGCAAATTTTTGAATCTTTGGAACCATTTATTAGGTATGTCGATGGTGCTAGTCATAGTACGTAGAATCTATCCTCTACAGTGTGGGCCATTTTCGCTCCCAATGTTGAGTTAGTGAGTTTTCAAGGGATTTGTATTGGTCGATCAACAAACAATATTGTTAAGTATAGCGCATTGATCGAACTTCTCTCAGATGCCATTTCATTTGGTATTAACCATATCATTATAAGGTTAGACTCACAACTTGTGGTACTGCAAATTACTAGTGTTTATACTATTAGAAATCCAACACTGCATCGTATGTTCCTAAGAGTTCGACTTTTGGAAATACATTTTGATTTCATTCAATATCAACACATTTCCAGAAACTTGAACACAATAATTAATTCTTTAGTGAATTATGTTTAGATATACATTTGCAACACATTTAAAGAAACATTCACATAATTGAATAGGATTGCGCAATAAAAATAGGAAAACACTGAAATCAAATAGATAGATAGTTATAGGTTTTTACAAAAATTTGTGCCTAGGACACATTGGCCATCTGACCTCAAAATGCATGCAACATGTCAAAAGTAAACTAGTGATGCTCATGGTAACATGATATCGATATAGTTATCCTACGCAGTAACCACATCCAACGGTTAGGAATGCCAATAGTGTGGTGCTACAATCGCATGGGTAACTATTTGATCCAGCAATATGGAATCTTGAAGATCAACCCCTCTATGTGCTGCCGAAGCTCAGCAATATTCTTAGCCATGTCTAAATCCTGAAGGGGTTCTCTCTCGACAACCCTCTCTGCTGGCTCATCCATGCTCTGGTTCTTCCACTAGTTGAGCTCGACCCACATCTGCATTACATTAAAACTTTAGTTTAGCCTTGGGAAAACATCAAAATGCAAAAACATGTATAAACCTTAGAAAAATAAAAAAACATGGTCATAACATTCTTACTGATTTCACCCCACTGGGCACCTTCTAGTAAAGCTAAATCTGGATCTCCTCGAAAATCAACGCCTGCATATGCATAGTCATCGATGGCGATAATTTTTCGCCTGAACCAGGCAAAGAATGTAGTCGAGAACATGATGGACGATTGGCCTGCATGTCTAGCCAATAGTTCTACCCATCTCTACATCCTTGGACCTATAGGGTTAGATACGCCCTGCGTCACATGCTGAGGTTGCATCAGTGGAATCCTCTCTAAGGAAAAAGAAATGAGGATCAAACCATAGTTAAAAAATTTCTTCCTTCCTCCCTTTTCCTTGCTCAGTTGTTCTTTCATTTGAGAGAGTATAGCTTCAGCCCAGTTGAAAATTGTTGGTTCCATGCACTCTAGTGCATACTGCATATAAGATATGTTTGCTACATGTAGTGTAGAGGTACCAGCAATATTTGCGATCGTAAATAAGATGGTTCTCAATGGAAAATCACAAACATCACGGATGATTATTTTCCCATCCTTGCTAAGCTTTGCCCCTGGATAGCAATACTGCAAAATATAGTCTCTCACCTTCTCTCCTCCGAGAGCAAACCCTGAGAGAGAGATGGGTAAGCCTCTCCTCGACAAGCCTGTTAGAAAATAGATATCCTCCACTGAAATGGGAACCCCTTTGTTTCTAATGTGAAATGCCTCAATTTTCGGATCCCATGCAAGAACAAGGAACTCCAATAGTTCCATATGTTGCCTCATACATGATTGACAGAAGTACTTCAATAACTCATAGTCTCTGAGGGCTCTTACGGTACCCAAATCATTAAGGGAAATCATATTTTGTTCTTCATGCTCTCTTTCCCTCCAAGTAATTGTTATTTTAGTCCGATGAATCCCTGAAACATAACCATAAGACTCATTAGGACCCTTTTCATGCAAACAATTAGGCAAAATTTGGGTACAATGCAAGAATAAAAAATGAAAATTTTGCCCAATGTAGTCTTGGTCAATAGACAATGCCTTGCATATGCACCTGAGCTTCATTTTGAGTGCATTCCAATGCATTTTTCGATGCCCAAGGGTGCGCTGCCCTCTTTTGAAAAATAATTTACCCTAAGGGGCCAAAATCCCTAAAAAATTGCAATGAAATGAATTGAAATGACTACTGAAAGAAAGAGGAGGTTGATTTCACCAACTTGGATCAAACAGCGAGGAAAACCGTCCACATAATTTATCGTAATCAACAGCTGAAGTTCAAGGGAAAAAACGGGTTCAGAGTTCCAAAAATGAAAATGGTAACTTTCAAATGGTAAAAATGAATGGTAAAATTGTTTTAATTAGTCATTTGATTATTTGAAAATCATATTTATTACTGTGACTATGGTTTTATTCATTTTTTATCATGAAATAGGTATTTTTAATCCATTTGATGTTGTTCTGAACAGGTTTTCAACTGATGAGCAGATTAGTCGGGCACATTTATTTCAAGAATGATTTGACCACAAAGCATACTTTTATCCTTATTTTTTGAGCTTTGATCAAAACGAAAAAGGACTTGAAGCACACTTTTATCTCTTTTTCGAGCTTCAATAATAGTGAAAAAGGAACCCTTGGAGTCTTCTTTCAGCTCTTTTCAAACTCCGATAATGTGAAAAGATTTCCAAGAACTTGTATTTTTGAGATCGTAAAAGTAAATGAATTGATATCTACTCTGTATAAGTTTAACCATTTCATGGACTGAGATAGATTATTTACGAAAAAGGAATGCATTAGTCGAACATGGCTAAGAGGTTCTCTTAGATATCATTTTACACTTTTTCAGATCTGAGCGACAAATTTACGAAAAAGTACTTATGGATTTTTCTTTTGTCCTCTTTTTCAAACTCTCTAAATATGAAAAAGAACCGGGCTGTCACTATCATTAGGCTAGTTAAAACATAAAATATCGACGAGCTTATCGATCATGGCAAGAATCGAGTTTCATTCATCGATAGACTTGTTAAATTATTAAATAGTGATACATTATTCGTCGTAAGGGTTGAATTATAGATAAATCATATGTTACCCTCCTCAAGCTTGTTAGAAAATAAAGAGGTATTGGTCAACAAATGACCAAGGGAAATTTGGGAAAGTGAATAGAACTTTTACAGTAGCAAGTCTCTCTTGAACATGACACTTCACTCCATCATCGTGACTGTTTGGGTTGGGTAATCTTCTTAATGGTTCATTCATACCTATGGTTCATCATACCGTCATTTAAGTTTTGGGTCAATGTTGCCAACTCATCTCAGTGTTGTCTATATGTTCAAGATAAGTCATCCAGTGAATACTCATCCTTATGCAATACTCATAAACCTTCATTTTCATGACGGTCATCCCTGAACATTGCTATATCAAGTCACATTTTGTCTCTGAAATTAGTAACTCTTGTTTCATTATAAAGTGGCTTCTTATCGACATCAAATTATCATCTAGGAAGTTTACTTAGAAACATCATCTTCCAGTACCATGAGGCATGTTATAGCATTGACAAGATCCTCACTTCTGGACTTTTGACCAAAAGATTTTGGTTGGCTTTCAACATCAAATCATCTATTCACACCTTACGAAATGTATTGTAGTACCTTGAGGGCCATTAACATCAATGGTGGTTCTCTCACATTTGTTAATAGCTCACATCATTGGCTAATAATCAAATGATGTCTTACCATGTTCGACTACAAATCATATATTCGCATGGCTAGACTTGTACCCGAACGATCGAGTGAACGAGATAATAAGACCCCAAATCTAGTTTCAACCATCTGGGCTATGATTTCAGGATTGTTGTACACATCATCTATACGGTGACCTTACATACAGATTGACATCTGAACATGGACCTATATCTGTAGGCATGTCTATATTGGACAACATTCTAATGTAGACAACGTTCTTCACTATGTACATGTTATTAGATTTTTTATGTGTTGAGCATGGGAATGCCTCCCTCAGCAATTTGCGATCAAGAAGATATATCATGATGTAATGTATTGTAATATTGATGCAGGTCACCACTCCGCTTCACTTCCAGCCCATCACATCATAAAGCATCTCATTCAAAAAATATTGTTATTATTTTGACTTCATGCTTTAGGGGCCAGTGGTTATAGGTCAAATTGGGCATCATTCCCCATGACCTGGTCAAACTGGACATCATCCCTAGGACCAATGAAATAGGGTCTATCATCCCCTATCATTTCAGTTGCTACATGCCCTAAGAGAAGAACAAAGCATTCATGACTTCTGTTGTGAGTTTTCCAAGATTTGAAGTATATGTTATATCACTTATGAGCTCACCAACTCTACCTCCCAAGGGACTAACTGTGTTTCATATGTTGCTCCCTCCATTCAAGGGTGCACTACAATGCACTTCCCGACATTCAAGAGTGTGTTGGTCAATTGGGAGCGAAATTCTCATTGTTCTAGAATCTCCACATGGCCAGCACCTTATAGAAGATTCCATATGTGTCAAAATTCAAATCCATGTGTCCATCTAACACCTTTGAGCTTGGAAACATGTCTTTCCTATTATTAGAAATTCATTGATTAAGAAACTGCCATCAGTTTCCCTATAAATTGAGCACAGATCCTAGTGCTAGGGGAGGAAGAATTTTGGAAAAGAAATGTTGTTGGATTGTCAATTGAGAGAGTGATAGAAGTGATATGATGCTGGTGTGATTTTTATTGTGATGAGGCTGGGATGATGCTGGAGCTGGTGACATCAAATCAATCATTGTTTGTAACCTCCCCCTTCTACTCATTAATAATAATAAAAATTCATTTTCCCATATATGTATCTGTTTATGGTTCTATTTTTCATGTAATGTATTCTTAACTAATATATGTGTTTCATGTTCAATCAATTTAACTAATTAAGATAAATAGGCATCTATATAATGCAATATCTTTTTTTTTTAGTGTTTATACTTGCATAAAATAGTCTAGTGATCTAAGTTGGATTAGAAGCTACGGCAAAAGCAACAGAGGAGAATAGGAAGCGCTTGGATCACAAGTAGGTTCCTCTTTCTTTCAGTGTGTCTATTTACTCTTAGAGAAAGTGATAGCAAAGTCTTTAATCTGTTGTTCTAAATTCATAGCACCACATTTAGGAAATTTTGTTTATCCATAGATCATAATTCCACATAACAAGGAAGGTCAATCACCAAGCATCTATTATTGAGATGAACAGTAAGTTGTGTGATAAGGTTGTTTCTATTATGATTGACCCTAGATCTAATTATATTTGTGTTAACCCTAACTTGGTGGATAAGTGTGGTTTGAGAAAAGAAGTGCATGCAAAGTTTTTTTTGGTGTAATTGGTTATAGGTACTAACAAAACAATGCATCATTGGGTAAGAGCTTTTTCATTTAAGCTTAATGGTATGCCTACATCAGTGCATCTGAATGTGGTTCTCTTGGGATCATATAGTATGCTTGTGGGTATGGATTGGTTGTGCCTTCACAAGACTAAGGTGGATTGTTATGAATAGGAAATTGAGTGATTGGATGACAATGGAGAACATAGAATATTGTGGGGAAAGAAGAAGGAAACATCAGTTAGAATGGTTATAGTTATGCAAGCAAAGAGTAGTCACAAGGAAGGGTGTGTATTATTTGTAGTGCATATTTATAGTGATAAATGTAAGGATGTCGATGATGTGGAAGTATTCAAGAGGTATCCAATCTTCCAGTGGTTTTATAATGTATTTCCCATAGACATTTCAGAGTTGTCACCTCACAGGGAAGTGTATTTTATATTCAGTTGGTACTAGGAGCAGCACCAACATCAAATATACCTTACAGGAATAGCACTCCATAGTTAGTGGAACTGAATTTGCAATTGAAGGAAATTTTGGACAAGGGATACATTAGGCCAAGTGTATCACCGTGGGGTGCACCAATAATGTTTGTGAAGAAGAAGGATGGTACTCTTAGGTTGTGTGTTGATTAAAAAAAGTTGAACAAGGTGACGATCAATAATATGTATTTTTTCCTGAGGATAGATGATTTGTTTGATCAGGTTAAGGGAGAAAATTTTTTCTCGAAGATTGATTTGAGATCCGAATATCATCATGTATGCATCAAAGAAGAGGACATCTACAATAATTATTTATGTACCATGTGTGGGAATTATGAGTTTGTTGTGGTTCATTTTGATTTGACTAATGCTCCAACTACTTTCATGTGTTTGTTAAATAGTGTGTTGCATCACTAAATGTAAAAAGTTTGTTATTGTATTCAGAGATGACATATTGATATATTCTAAGATTGAGGAAGGGCATGTAGAAAATTTGGCATCAGTGTTAAGCTTTTTGTGAGAGCATCAATTGTATACCAAGCTTAGTAAATGTAGTTTCTTTCAGACATAGGTACATTACTTGGGGCATGTTGTCTCTAAGGAAGGCATAGTAGTGGATCTAGAAAATATAAGAGCTATCATGGAATGGGAAGCTCCTAGGAATGTGGATTAGGTCAGATCATTCATGGGGTTAGTAGGTCATTACAAGAGGTTCTTCAAGTACTTCTCACGGATTGCATATCCTATTACATCATTACATAGGAAAGGAAATAAATTTGAATGGACAGAGGAATTTGCAACGAGCTTTGAGAAATTGAAGAAGTTGTTGAAAAATTATCCAATTTTAAACATTTCATATCAAGAAAAAGAGGTTTTGGTTTTTAAAAATTCCTGCAAGAGAGGACTTGGTGGAGTCCTAATGCAAGAGGTACAGGTGGTATGCTATGAATAGAATAGGGTGGAACTATGTGACACATGATCTTAAGTTGGAAGCAACCATTCATGCATTAACGATGTGGAGGCACTATCTTCTTGGCAGGAGGTTCATTATGATGAGTGATCAAGTGATTTGAGGTACTTATTTGACCAAATGAATCTAAATTCCAACCAAGCTAGATGGTTTTCCAAGCTCAGTGAGTTTGACTTCAAGATCAGGTACATTAAGGGAAAGGAGAAAAAGTTTGCATATCCTCTTAGCACAAGAGTACAGATAAATCATATAACATCTATGAGTTCTTATGGGACATATTTACAGGATCAGATCCTACATGTAGAACAACAATATGATAGGTATATGAAGCTTAGGCATATATTTAAATAGAAAGGTACAAGTGAAAAGGGATGTGGATTATCATCTCACGATAGACGGTTTGGTCAGATTTAGAGACAGGATCTATGTGTCAGACAATAGTGAAATCAAGAAGCTTATCTTGAGGAAATTTCATGCTAAGTTGTATTCAGGTCATATGGGATATCAAAAGACATTGAAAGCAGTCAAGAAGTTCTACTACTATTAAATTTGAAGAAATAGGTATCTCAGTTCATCTTTGGGTGTTTTTATTTTCAACAGGTAAAAGGAAATTGTAAGCATCGAGGTGGTTTAATACAGTTGATTTTGATTCCGTAGTGGAAGTCGGAGGTCATTTCAATGTATTTCTTTACAATTTTTTCGAGGAAATTTATACATCATAACTCCATCATAATTATGGTTGACGAGTTGAAAAAAGTAGCTCACTTCATAAATATTAAGTCTACTTATTCAAATAGTGAGGTAGCATATGTCCTCATCAAGGAGATAGTGAGGTTGCATGGTGTCTCGAAGAAAATTCTATCTGACAAAGTTTAATTCGAGGTTTTGGAAAGAGTTATTTGCAGGTTTGGGTACATATTTGGCCTTAAGCATAGCTTATCATCTGCAGACATATGGACAGACAAAGAGGGTCAACAATATTTCGGAGGAAATTTTGAGAATGCATATTATGTACAAGACAAGGAGGTGGGAGGAGTATCTTGCACTGGTTGAGTTTGCTTAAAACGATGGATATCAAGATTCATTAAGGATGAGTTCGTTTGATGCAATTTATGGGAACATTTGTAATACTCCTATCAGCTGGAGAGATCCAATGAACAGGGTATTGATCGGACTGGACATGTTGGCATAGATTGATCCAGAATGATCCAGGGGAACAAATTTTTATTTTAAAAAAGTGCTTAGAATCTCCCAAAACCAATTCCAAATCATATCTCTCGTTGTACTGATTCCAATTCCTCTTGAATCTCCTCAATCTGACACCATATGCGAAATTTATCACATTCTGAATTTTTTGACAAACAACTGAAAAGTCAACTTCCAAGGTTGATTAAGTTGCTGACTGGGAAATATGTATAGTGAAGTCATGTTGACATCAGCAAATTATTGTGTAGGGTATATTTTGAAGTGGAACAATCACATGTTGCCATGTGGCACCATCGTACATGTTAAGGTGTCGCATTTTGATTGGTTGGTTGACTTGATGGGTCGACCAGCCTACCACTCCAGGATCGAACCCATCACCTCCACTGCATAAATTTACTATCAAACCATTGGGTTGCACGCTGAACCTTGTTATAACTACATGAAATTTTGTATTTAAATTATAATTGGTTTGGATTTGGCAAGAGCGATGGGGCACATGGCCCCAACCCCTAGTTTTACGGCCCACATATAACTGAGCAAAGGGATTTGGGGATCGGGCGGGTAAGCCCTGGCCTCGGGCCATACGACACCCATAAAATCGAAGTGGAAGCGCAGCCGGAGGGTCTAGGCTATTAACATATGGTCTCGGTTACATTTATTTTTCCTGGAACCAGCGGCAAGAGCATTGGTAGAAGGGTTGACACATGGCACATAGCCCTGTTCATATTGTGCCACGTGGCCGTTAAAAAGGGTTGATATTAAGGCTGTGGGTGCTTAATTAATTATTCAACAAATTTCTCAATTTACGGTAAGAATATCGTCAATCCCAAGAGATATTTTCCCTTAGCAATATACGTAAAGGTGGAAAATTTTCCTACTTAGCCAATTTTACCAATTTGTAGAGAAGACAACAGGGAAATGGAGAAAGAGGCATACCTTGATCATTTTTTAGCCTTTTTTAGCCCAAAAAGAGCCTAGATAGGGGTTTTTGGTGTTCTAAACTCAATGGAAGCATCATTTGTGAATTGAGTATTGTATGTAGGACTTTTTTCAGAGCCAAGTCCTTTAGTGTTGCAGACAAATATTGTTTTGAGGTCATTCGGAGACCCTTTTTAGCACAGAAAGAACCTATATAGGGTTTTCCAGTCTTTTGAATACATATGTAGCATGACTGAGGGCTCTTTAAAGGAAAATGTTTCTTTGTATGAGAAACAAGTGCCACTCTAGAATGAAGTTTTCTCTATGAGTCAAAAACTTAAAATGTGCTATTTTTTTTGTTGAGATCAACAAAGCTGCTTAGCCATTGGAGAAGGGCCTAAAGACATAGGCTAGGAGGGGTGAAATCCATTATCACATGGTTTTTCATTTTTACCATGTGAACTTCTAACATTTTTCACATGATCTCACCTCAACAGATACATTAGAAAATAAGCTAGGCCAAAAATAGTTAGCTCCTAATATTTTGCAAGCAGTAGTTCTCCAATAGTGATTACCTCCACACACACTATTATGCATATCAAATATAATTGTCTTTGACTCATTTGGGTCAATGCATCTCAACAAAACTCCTATAGGATCTTTCCAATATAAACAATTATCTTTAATGCATAATTCAACAGTTTTCAAATTCAAAGATCTTACTCTGCTTTTATCATAATTTGGAAGAGGTTTAAAATGCTGCAAAAAATAAATGATATCCTTATACCAGTTGCATTCAGAAAGCTTTACATCCACTACCATGTTTTCTATAGGTTCATAAATATACCCTCCAAAGTTGTCATCCATGAAATTCAAGCCCAAAACTTTACAATTTTCTTCAGCTAGTAGTTTGGTTAATCCTTGACCTTTGAATAGTTTAGTAGGCTTTATATCTAGATCAAACTCAAGAACTTTAGTCACCCACTTACTTATTTTTCCATCAATATCAGGCTGAACTAATATCTCTCTAACAACATATGAAGGTACATAGGAAATAACTTGAGCATGCAGAATATAAACTATAAAATCTTTCAGAGCTTTAACTAATGCATAGGCATGCTTTTCCAACAATTTATACTTCAATTTTGCATATCTAAGAGCTCTATTGAAAAATATTATGGTAGCTTCCTTATTTTCTGAATATTTTTTTAACAAAACAATAGAAATATTATTTTGAGAGGAAAATGAGAAGATCAAGAAAGGGTTTGATTATTCAGGGCTTCCCAGCTGAGGTGCTTCAATGATAGCTTTTTTTGTCAGCTCAAATGAATTTCTGGATTCAATTGTCCACTTCACTTCTTTGTCCTTCTTCAGCATGCAAGTAATATTATTCACCACTTCAGCAAAATTTGGAATGAACCTTCTTAAGAATTTGATCTTACCAAGGAAATATTGAACCAATTTCTTGGATCTTGGAAGTGTTAAATCTTGAATTGCAATCACTCTTTTAGGATCAATTTTCACTGCATATTTATAAACTATGTGACCCAGCTTCTTACCTTCCTCGACAACAAAATGAGACTTCTTTGGATTCAATGATATACCATATTTTATGCATTTAAAAAATACTTGTCTCAAGTGTTGAATGTGTTCTTGATCTGAAGATAAAAAACCCGTAATACCATCCAAATAGATGACCAAAAGTTTGTCATTTTCTCCAATGAATGAAAATTCCACATCACGTTGAAAAGTAGCTCTAGCATTCATAAGCCCAAATGGCATCTTTGCATACATGAATGTTCCCCAAGGAGTAGTGAATTTTTTCTTCTCTCGGTCTTCTGGCCAAATAGAAACTTGATTGTACTTGGAGAACCCATATAACATAGGAATTCTATTTGAAACAGTTACCTTTTGAAGAATATGCTCCATCTTTGGCAATGGATGATTATATTTCTTGGAGAATTTTTTAAGATTCCTGGAATCTACACACAGTCTAACTTCACCACTCTTATTTCTTATTGGAACTAGATTAGCAACCCAATCTAAGTATCTCAAAGGAATGATGATTTTGGTATCCAAAAGTTTTTTCACTTCCTTCTCCATCACTGGTAACAGTAGTGGATTGATTTGTCTTAATTTATGCCAGAAAGGCCTAGTACCATCCTTCAATCGTATCCTATGCCCAATGATAGTTGTATCATATGTCTTAAGATCCTCATATTTCAAGGCAAAAACATCAACAAATTCAAAAAATAGCTTATGGTATTCAACCTTTCTTTCTTCTGATAAATCTTTTGAAAAATTTACATACCTCAGTTATTTTTCTATCCCCAAATTGAAATCTTCCAATTCTTCTTATGTTTCATCCAATTATCGTTTGATTGACACATCATTGTGATCAAGGACCTTATCAAGTGTGATTAGGCCCTTGGGAATGTGATTGGTAAGAAACTGAATGATAGGTTGATCAGCAATTTGTTTTTTTAGATTTTTAGTGTCTTGCAAATCAGCATCATCCTTCATGAGATATTCATCCTGATCAAAGTTTAGGACTACAAAATATTCAGTAGCTCCAATGAATCTTCTAATCTCTTGATCATATTTTAAAAAAATCCCATGCTTGACATTAAAAGGAATGCAAGGTTTGAACCTAACTTCTACTTCATATTTCAGCTTCATAGGTATTGGAATCTGGAATGAGCTTGCTGAAATAGAAAGTGAATCAACCAAAATATTACTTTCTCTTGGAACAAAAGAAATCATAAAATCCAGGAATTAGTCTTCTACAATACTCCATACTGCATTCCGGTAATCCCTGAGTCTTAGATGCTTAGTTTTATAAACATTTCTGATTTTCTGAATAATAAGCTTAACATCTCCAAAAATAGAAATTTCTGAAATATTCATGTCTTTTTATGTTTTTAAACCAATCAACAGAGCTTCATATTCAACCACATTGTTAGTTGCTTCAAATTCAAGTTTGAAAGAAAAATTGGAGCTCTCTTTCAAAGGTGAAATGAGAACTATTCCTACACCAGCTCCTTCTTTAGAACATGAGCCATCAAAATACATTTTTCACAACTTAGAACCCTTATGATTGATCTTTTTTTCAACAGGCTTTAAAATCTGAAAATTTTCTGAAAATAGGACAACATTATCCATATGTAAAATGTTTGAACCAGCATCAGTTGTTTTAGCATAAATTGGATGATTAGTGGGATCTTTGTTTGCACTAATGATATATTTGAGGTGAGCTTCTCTATAAACTCTTCTTTTTTCTCCTCCAAAAACATGAACAGTATCATAAGTGAAATCCATTTTCAAAGTTCCTCCCAACCTTCTAATCCATGACTTATAAAGTAACATGCCAAACCTAGGAGGAATGTGAGCTACAACAATATCCATCACCATCCCTCGTATGGGTAACTAAAAAAGGCTTACTACAAGGTATTTGATGATGCCAAGACATTGAAATTTCTAGAATTAGAGTAGAGATCTCGGTATTCTCTAGTTACTTCAAGACCTAGTTCATCCATGACTACCTTGGGCATTAAATTATGTGAGGCTCCAGAGTCCATTAGGAAATTATGCAATATTTTTTCATGAATATTCAGAGATATATAGAAAGGAGGGTAGATTTGTCTATGTCTTCTACCAATGGACCTAACATAATAGAGGGATTGTCATCTTGAAGGTTAACAAATTCAGACGCTACTATGGTAGGTGGGGGTTGAAGAGCTTTCATAAAGGTCTTTTTGAAATCATCATTTTTCATGAGCTCTACAACAGGAACAGGAAGCTTTATATATTGTATTTCATTCTCAAAATTGAAAACAGGGGGTAGTTTGTGAGCAATATTTACCTCAAGTGAAGGAGGGTTAACTGCTACCAAAATTTCTGGTCTATTTGATTCAGAAACTTGCTTTTCTACTAGAATTTTAACTACATCCTTATTCTTCTTGGGTTGTGCAACAGCCTTTGGATTATCATCAATCTTCTTTGAGTTGAGATTTTATCTACTTTGGTGATCAGTTGCAATCATGGAATGATCAAGAACCACTTCATTATTTTAAGTATATGACATGAAATCCTCATATTCTATTTGTGTAAGATGGATCAGACCTTCATTATCTCTTAGACAATTGATATCAAGGACTTTCTCTAACCTTTAATCATCCTCTTCATCTTAAAATATATCATTTTTCAAAGGGGGTTGTACTTTTTGATCATCAACATCTCTCCTTTCTTGCTACAAAATTTGAGGAGAAATATGTCTTCGTCTATTAGGTTCATCAAATGAAACATTTCTAGTGGTAGCTGGTCTTGCTTCCATCTTGAGCTTATACATATCATTATTCAATGAATTGACCATCTTGGTTAGCTCATCTAACTTTGGATCTATGTCTGAAGTTCCTAAAGTTGAAACTTCAACTTTTTTCTTTCTTTTTTCTTTGTCAATCCCTGCTCTAAGCCTATCAGCAGCTGACACATTAGATTCTACCTCCAGTGCATTTCTTTGCATTTGTGTTAGTGTCGTGGATCTTCTTTCTCTCAATAATAAACAAAAATTAGGATCAATGGCACTAGCATAAGTGATTTTGGCTTAAGCTTCAGTAGGCTTGATTTCAATAGGTATTTTTCTATGCATCTTATTGAATCTCTTAGAAAAATCAGAAATTGATTCTCCTTCTTTTCTTTTTATTGCACCAAATTCATTGATATAATACAAAAAATATTTCTTATCACCCCATTTTCTTAAAAATGTATCATCTAGGGTTTCAATTCCAGTGATGCTACCAGTTTTCAAAGATCTGAACCATTTCCTAACATCACCCTCAAGACTCTGAACAAAAACTCTCATCTAGACATCTTCATACTCAATGTCTAGATTGTCAGCATAGGCATAAAAATAAGCAAGGTGTTCCTCATCGGTTACCTCTCCCTCAGAACTAAAATTAGGCATGTATTTTAGATAATCTCCTGTAGGTAATGCATTTATAGGCTGAGGTAAAATCAAAGGGGCGTACCTTGCAGCAACAATTGCATTTGTTCGGTTAGGGGGTGTGTTTGGACCTACCATGGTGTGAGTTGTTTGGATCTTTGGAATAAAAATTTGTGGATTGTGAATAACAGATGATGTAGCACCAAATTATGATGTAGAGGTTGTTTATTGGCTGGAAAACAAGGGAGGTACATGATTTTCTGCAAAATCAAAGGATAAAGTTTCCAGGACTTCTTTAGGGACAGCCTTTGAGAAAACAGTAGTACATGCATCAAACTTTCATTTACTCTTTTTCTTGATTATATTTTCAGATTCAGGGACTGTGATTCTCAAAGGGGAGTATGGGTTAGCCCTAGTTCTAGTCCTTCTAGGAGCCATAACTTCAACAATGGAGTCGCCAGGTGTAAAGCAGTCTAAAATTACAGGTGGAATTGTACACCTTAGAACTAGACTTATAACTTTTTCATTCACCCAGGGATAAACTTCAATTCGCCTCCCTGGAAACAATGCCAAATATGTTAGCACAAGGAGTCACTCCTTGATTTCAAAAGGAGTAAGCCTTAGACACCATAGTTCATTTCAAATTTTAAAAGGTTGCTTGATTGGTGGGATGGCTTCTCAAAGATTTTTTAAATGATTTTTTATATTCTTTAAAAATTTCATGCATTTGGCAAGTTGTGGCAAGTATAAATTGTATGAGTAAAATGGTAGTATAGGGATCAGAGTGTAACTAATGAAGAAGATGGATAGTTGGTACCTATTCTAGGAAATATTCATATCCTAAATCAGTCACACAACTATAATGATGGCTCTTTACACAAACATTGTTTATGCAAAGTAAAAAACATTCAGAAAATAGATTTCGTGTATAAATTATTCCACAAATCCTTTATGAAATCTTCACTAACATGTTCTACAGCACATATATTATTTGCAAAAAACTGGAAGCAGATAATTTACTATTAAATCTTTTTAATAGTTTCTCACTCATGCCTTACTAGTTGTTGCAACTCATAATTTAGAGAAAATTAACAAATAAATAAGACACACCATACATTAGATGGTTCTTGAGTCACAAAATCCTCCAGCATGAAGTAAAAAGTATTTTTATTATATTCAATCTTCAGGTAGACCAACATCCAACCTAGAAATAGTATTTTCAAATGGTATATATATAAAGAGAGTCACTAACTCCATATCTTCTAAAAAGAAGGAAACACTACTCCTATCATTACATAGGTGTCATAAAACATTACAACCATATCCCATCAAAATATAACTAAAAGGATAGAGGTGGAAGAAATAAGAGAAGAAATTTGGGCTGAATTGTTGAGTGTGCTATCATGTTGCCCCTTTTTTTGCTTATTTTCCTCCTTATGTCTTTGGTGTTTAAATAACCATTTATTTTCTTTTAATATGACCTCTAACAACCTCATAACCACCTTTCACCATCACTTATTATATCCATTTTATTATGAGTATTTATCCTTCCTTAACTGGCTCAGAAACTTTGCTGACAGGTGTCAAAATTCATTTAAAATAGGCGCTACCGAAAATTCTAATAAAAACCTGTAACTGTGCAAAACTGGAAAGCTACCAGAATTTCTGGTAGTGCTCTGTTTCTCTTTAAAAACTGCATAGAAAAAGATGAAAAACCTGTGCAGACTTATATTCTTTTACATCTAAGTTGTTTTTCAAAATTTCAATTGATAAGCAAAAAGGTGTTTGCAAAAAACCTTTTACCTTCCTTCGATGTGGCATGTAACTTCAGCAAGCTTATCCAAGTATGTCTTGTTTTCAACAGATGATTTTGATCTATTTGTTCTTGTGGTTGCTTCCTTGACAGTGGTCTTCTCCTCCTTACACCCCTTTTGTATATTTATTCTCTTTGAGGATTCTGAGTTCTTCTCTTAAGGGTTTTTTTTTTATCTTTCTTCTTGGTTTTCTTTGTATTTAACCCTTCAGGTATGCCTTTTTCTGGTACTAGAAATAGGTTTGGTTTCCTCTTTCTTCTTGTTCCTACTCATCTCATATCCAACATCTTTGAGGAGTTCTTCATCAGATTTTGTAGCTTGATAATTTCTCTTCATTTTCTGTTGAATATCTGCTTCCGGAATTTCCAGTAGCATCTACTCTTTAGATTTCTCTTTAGTTTCAAACCTTCCTCTTCGAGCTCTGGTGTAGACATTAGGAAAAGGAGAAACGGGGGGCACCATTTTCATATACTTGGGTCTATTTGCTGAGGAGCTCTCTCCTTTCTCCAAATTTCTCTCAGCCTTGACTGCAGAAACCTTTTCTTTCCTGCTCTTGGATTTATGGATGTTATCCTTTGTATCCTTCCTCTTGGTTCTTTTTGCAGGTTGAGGTTGTTGTTGTGAAACTGGAGGTGTAGGTGCAGGTTGGCTTGCCCTGTAAAATAAGAAATGGTCCCATGTTTGATTTCTTTCCCTTAACTCTTCTTCAACTAAAACCTTGATGGGAACTTGATGATACAAGCTATATTTTGAAGCAGCAGTGTGAGTTTGGATCTTTGCTGACATATTTGTTGGACTCTTCAACAATAAATATGGAAAATTTAAGGTCTTCGTACCTGAAACATGGAAAATTAATCTCATATGATAAAGAAACACAATTGTATACCTCCTTTCACAAGTGAGGTAAATCTTTATGAGTTTAACAACTTCTTCCCAATCATTTTTGAGATAGCTACTTGGAATTCCCTTAGACCAATTTGGATCTCTGTGTACATCCTTGAGGAAACTTTTGAGGTCTTCTCCAGTGATAACCTAGCCTTTAAACCACTTCTCTCCTTCCTGTGGAAGGTTAAATGACTCAAAAATTGATTCTGCTGAAACCTGCAATGTAAGACCATAGAATATGGCTTCTTGTCCCTTGAAATGGTTTTAAAACTCTTGAGCTACTCCTAAGTGAGATATTCCTAATCTGGTGCACAAGGAATACCACCCTGCCTGGATAAAAAATCTTCTCATCTTCGAATTTGCTTCAACTAGGTCAGCACCCTGTGGCTCAATTAGTTTTCTCTTCCCTCCTCTTTTAGTCATTTTTAGAAATTAATAACCATGTCTCTGAAACTGATAGATGGTAAAGCTTGAAGAGTTTCACCTTACAAGTGTTGCTAGTGTTTTCCTCTGAAATCCTGTCTGAAATCTAGACTCCTTCTCAAACTGAAACTCTATAAAACTCAATCTCCAACAGCTAGGTTCATAATTGATATTGCTCCTGCTTTTTCAGTGGTTTTAAAATAGCAACCATGGTTCATCACCACATGAAAATTGATTTTCATTATGGAAAATATTCTTGACCGTAGTGTGCACCATGTGATGGTGATCATCATCTTCAGTTGGTTGTGTAACTTTGGATAGAACGCTACGGATGGCTTGAGGCAAGTGGATCTGTGACTGGAAGTCACCTCCACTGTCTTGCTAATTATTGGCCTAAATTTCTGGCAACGTCATTGTGTGACCAGCCAAATAGCCATTGCATTAAGTTTGATGATACACAATCTTCTTCGTTCAAAAAATGCGTACCTTGACATGAGATTAACTGACTTTCCTAAAAGACAGGATAGGATTAACGGTTGGGTGTATTACTGGGGGTTAACACTCAAGCGCTACACGTATACCATGACTTGAATTAAACATAACTGACCGCATACGACCCCTATCACATGATATAAATCATTAAAAAAAAAATTGAAACTTATTTACATCATAACATGTGGCTTGACAAAAGCGGATGCACTTTTTTTTATTTAATTTTAAAAACAGAGGATGTTACCAAAATTTCCGGCAGCATCAGAATAAAGGGAAAACAGACAAAAACATGAATATAACAGAATTTTTGAAAAGTTTAAAACAGGCGCTACCAAAAATTTCAATAGCGACTAATTTTTTTTTGAAATTTTCAAAGTCTAATCCTAAAAACAAAAAAATTAAAATAGACTCATGACTTAGCAAATAACTGTGTAACATTGGCTCCATAGGGGATAGAGCTCTCCCTACAAGGCTCTTAGAATATTATGTAGTTTTAGTGCCTTGTCATTGGGCTATGGAGTCTTATTATGAAACACATCGGTATTCACAGTGTTCTTAGGCCACCAACAGCCTTAGTTAAATAATTTTTTGAGAAAGCACCCATTGAATGAATGGGCCTCCAAACAGTTCTGACCCATCAAGATGTTGCAACTCAAAAGTATTGTTCTACAAAATATTTGAGATTCTGAAAGTACCAAACCATAAAGTATGAAATTTGGATTTCTTACCTAGATCTTGATGTGGTGCATCCCATTTTAACACTAGATCTCCAATCTGAAAAATATTCTTTTTTAGCTCCTCTATCAAAAAATTTCTTTACAGCTTGTCGATATTTTCTCACCAAATCATATTGATGTTCTCACTTTTGCTACACTTCTATGACTTGATAAATTCTCCTGGTCATGTCATCTGGCTCAGCTTCATGATCTTGCAGAAATTTATCTACAGTAATGGCCAATTGGACTGGAAAAAAAAAATTAGTTCCATAAACCATTTGAAAAGGTGATGTATTAATATATTTTTTTATTGTCACCATGTCAGCCCATAAAGAAAATTTCAATTTTTAATCCTAGGCTTTCTTGTTTTTCTCCAATAGTTTGGTGATTATTCTTACCAAATTTTTGTTTGATGATTTAGCTAAACCATTCCTTGGGGGATAGTAAGTTGTAGAGTGAGTGAGATGAATACCATAATCTTCACATAAATTTACCAATGGAGTAGCTTTAAAAGCAACTGCATTATCTGCTGCTAACCTTGACGGACATCCAGAACTAGTTATGATTCCCTCTAGAAAATTAATGGTAACTTTATGAGTAGAATTCCTCGTAGGTATTGCTTCAAACCATTTGGTGAAGTAATAAGTTGCAACAAGAATCTAATGATGGTGTCCACTTGATGGTGGATGAATTTAGCCAATGAAATCTAAGCCCCATTGCTAAAAAGGTGCAGAAACAACTATGGGCTTCAGAGGCAAATATTTCAAATGTTTCTTACCGGTGAACTTCTGACATTTTTCACATGCTCTCACCTCAAAACATACATCAAAAAATAAGCTAGGTCAAAAATAGCCAACTCTTAATATTTGGTATGGATTAGTTCTCCAATAGTGATGACCTCCACACACACTATTATGCATATCAAAGATAACTTTATTGGACTCATCTCTATCAATGCATCTCAACAAAACTCCTATAGGATATTTCCAATATAAACAATTATCTTTAATGCAGAATTCTTTTTTCAGCTTCAAAGATATTACTCTACTTTTATCATAATTTGGAGGAGGTTTAAAATTCTGTAGAATATAGATGATATCCTTATACCAGCGCCATTCAGAAATCTTTACATCCACTGCCATGTTGTCTATAGGTTCAGAAATATGCCCTTCAAAGTTGTCATCCATGAAATTCAAGCCCAAAACTTTACAATTTTCTTCAGATAGTAGTTTGGTTAATCCTTGACCTTTGATTAGTTTAGTAGGATTTATATCTAGATCAAACTCAAGAACTTTAGTCACTCACTTACCTATTTTTCCATCAATATCAGGCTGAATTGATATTAGGCAATAACTTGTACATGTAGAAAATGAACTCTAAAAGCTTTCAGAGCTTTCACTAATGCATAGGCATGCTTTTCCAACATTTCATACTTCAATTATGCATCGCTAAGAGCTCTGGTGAAAAATGGTATGGGAGCTTCCTTATTTTCTGAATCTTTTTGTAATAAAACAAAAACAATAGTATCTTGAGAGGAGAATGAGAAGATCAAGAAAGGATTTGAGTATTCAAGGCTTACCAGTTGTGGTGCTTCAATGATAGTTTTTTTTATCAGCTCAAATTACTTTCTAGATTCAATTGTCCACTTGCCTTCTTTATCCTTCTTCACGATGAAAATAATATTCTTCGCAGCTTCAACAAAATTTGGAATGAACATTCTTAAGAAATTGATCTTACCAGGGAAATACCGAACCTCTTTCTTGGATCTTGGAATTATTAAATCTTGAATTGAAATCACTCTTTTAGGATCAATTTTCACTCCATCTTTAGAAACTATGTGACCCAAAATCTTACCTTCCTTGGGAGAAAAAAGAGTCTTATTTGGATCCAATGATATACTATATTTTCTAAATTTAACAAATAATTGTCTCAAGTGCTAAAGGTATTCTTGATCTGAAGCTGAAAAATCTGTAATATCATCCAAATAGATGACCAAGAAGTTGTCATTTTCTCTAATGAATGCAAAGTCCATAGCACGCTGAAAAGTAACTATGGAATTCATAAGCCCAAATGTCATTTTTGCATACATGAATTTTACCCAAGGAATAGTGAATGTTGTCTTCTCTTAGTCTTCTGGCCAAACAGAAACTTGATTGTACCTGGAGAACCCATCTAGCCTGAAAATTCTATTTGAACCAGTTACCTTTTGAAGAATATGCTCCATATTTGGTAATGGATAATTTGCTAAGATTCCTGAAATCTACACATAGTCTGACTTCACCACGCTTCTTTATTACTAGAACTAGATTAGCAACCCAATCTGATTATCTCAAACGAATGATGATTTTGGCATCCAAATTTTTCTTCACTTCCTTCTCCATCACTGGTAACAGTAGTGGATTGATTTGTCTTTATTTCTGTCGGAAAGGCTTAATACCGTCCTTAAATGGTATCATATGCTCAATTATATTTGTATCATATATCTTAATATCCTCATATTTCTAGGAAAAAATATCAAAAAATTCACAGAACATCTTATGGTATTCAACCTTTATTTCTTCTGATAAATCTCTTGACAACTTTACATACCTCGGTTATTTTTATGTGCCCTATTTGAAATCTTCCAATTATTCTTCTATTTCAGCCAATTTTGAGTTGAATGACACATAATTGTGATCAAAGAGCTTATCGAGGGGGATTAGCTCCTTGGGAATGTGACTAGTAGGCAATTGAATGATAACTTTATTAGCAATCTTTTTTTGTAGATTTTTAGTGTTTTGCAAATCAACATCATCCTTCATGAGATATTCATCTTGAACAATGTTTATGAAAACAAACTCTTCAGCAGCTTCAATGAATCTTCTAATCTCCTAATCATTTTAAAAAAAAATCCAATGCTTGACATTCTCAGGAATGTTAGGTTTGAATCTAACTTCTACTTCATATTTCAACTTCATAGGTATTGGAACCTTGAATGAGATTTCTGAAATAGAAAGTCAATCAGCCTAAATATTACTTTCTCTTGGAACAAAAGAAATGTTAAAAGCCAGGAATGAGTCTTCTACAATACTCCATACTGAATTCCGCTAATCTCTAAGTCTAGGATGCTTAGCTTGATAAACATTTTTTATTTTTTGAATAATAAGTTCAGCGTCTCCAAAAACATAAATTTATGAAATATTTATGTCTTTTGTTGTTTGTAAACCAATCAACAAAACTTCATATTTAGCCACATTGTTAGTCGCTTCAAATTCAAAGGGAAAATGTGAACTATTCATGTACCAATTCTTTCTTTAGAACATCATCCACAAAAATACATTTGCCACAACTTAGAACCCTAATGACTTTTTCAACAGGCTTTAAAATCTAAAAAAATTATGCAAATAGGACAATATTATCCATATGTAAAATACTTGAACCATTATTAGTTGTTCTAGCATAAATTGGATGATTAGTGGGAACTTTGTTGTCACTAATAATATATGTCAATTGAGCTTCTCTCTGAATTCTTCTTTGTTCTCCTCCAAAAACAAGGACAGTAGCATAAGTGAAATCCATTTGCAAAGTTCCTTCCAACCTTCTAATACATGACCTAGAAAGTAACATGCCAAACCTTGGAGGAATGTTAGCTACAACAATATCCATCACCATCCCTCTCATGGGTAACTGAAAAAGGCTTACTACAAGATCTTTGATGACACCAAGGCATTGAACTTTCTGGGAATCAAAGGAGTAGAGATCTTGGTATTCTCTGGTTACTTCAAGACCTAGTTCATCCTTTACTACCTCGGGCATTAAATTATGTGAGGTTCCAAAGTCCATTAGGCAATTATGCAAGATTTTTTCATGAATATTCATAGATAGATAGAATGGAGGGGTAGAGGCATATTTTTCTTCTACCAATGGACCTAAAATAACAGTGGGCTTGTCATCTTAAAGGTTAACAAAATCAGAAGCTACTTCGGTAGGTGGGGGTTGAAGAGTTTTCATAAAGGTCTTTAGGAAATCATCATTTTTCATGAGCTCTACAAGAGGAATGAGAATATTTATATTTTGTATTTCATTCTCAAAATTGAAAACATACGTCAATTTTTTAGAAATATTTACCTCAAGTGAAGGAGGGTTAACTGCTACTAGAATTTCCAGTCTGCATGGTTCAACAACTTGATTTCATGCTGGAATTTTAACTGCATCCTTATTATTCTTGGGTTGTGCACCAGGCTTTGGATTAAAATCAATATTCTTTGATACGATATTGTATCTACTTTGGTGATCAACTGCAATCGCGGAATGATTAGGAACCACTTCATTATTATGAGTATATGACATGAAATATTCATACTCTACTTGTGTAATATGAATCGACCCTTCTTTATCTCTTAGAAAATTGATATCAGTGGCTTTCTCCAACCTTTTAGCATCCTCTTCATCTTCAAATATAGCATTATGAAAAGGGGTTGTATTTTTTTATCATCGGCATCTCTCATTTCTCGTTGCAAAATTTGAGGATAAATAGGTCTTCTAAATTGTTGTCTATTAGGTTGATCAAATGAAACATTTCTAGTGCTAGATGGTCTTGCTTCCATCTTGAGATTAGACATCTCAGTATTCAATGACTTAACCATCTTGGTCAGCTCATCTAACGTAGGATCTATGTCTGAAGTTCCTAAAGTTGAAACTTCATCTTTTTCATTCTTTTTTCTCTGTCAATCACTCCTTTGAGCTTATCAGCTACTAACACATTAGTTTCTACCTCCAGTGCATTGTCATTTATTTATGTTAGTTTTTTGGATCTTCTTTCTCTCAATAATAAACAAAAATCAGGATCAAGGGCATCAGCATAAGTGATTTTAGCTTAAGCTTCATAGGCTTGATTTCATCAAGTATTTTGCTATACATCTTATTGAATCTCTTAGAAAAATCAGAAACTAATTCTCCTTCTTTTCTTTTTATTGCACCAAATTTAGTGATATAATACAGAAAATATCTCTTATTACCCCATTTTCTTAAAAATGTATCATCTAGGGTTTCAATTCCAGTGATTCTACCAACTGTCAAAGATCTGAACCATTTCCTAACATCACCCTCAAGGCTTTAAACAAAAACTCTAATCCAGACATCATGCTCAATGTTTAGATTGTGAGCATAGGTAGAAAAATGAAGAAGGTGTTCTTTAGTTGTTACCTCTCCCTCACCACTAAACTTAGGCATGTATTTCAGATAATCTCCTGCAGGTAATGCATTCATAGATTGAGTTAAAACCAAAGGGGCATACCTTGCAGCAAAAATTGCATCCATTCAGTTAGAGGGTGGGTTTGGACCTGCCATGGTGTGAGTTGTTGGTATTTGTGGAATAACAATTGGTGGATTATGAATAGCAGATGATGAAGAGCCAACTTGTGATGTAGAGACTATTTTTTGGCTGGGAAACAAGGGAGGTAGAGGATTTTTTTCAAAATCATGGATAAATTTTGCATGACTTCTATTGGTACAACCTTTGATAAAATAGTAGTAGAGGCGGCAAAATTTCTTTTGCTCTTTTTCTTGATTATATTTTCAGGGTCATGGACTGGGATTCTCAAAGGGGAGTATGGGTTAACCCTGTTTATATTCCTTCTAGGAGACATAACTTCAACAATGGAGTCACCAGGTGTAAATTCATCTAAAAAGATAGCTGGAACTGTACACCTCAGAACCAGACCTATAACTTTGTCATTCACCCAGGGATAAACTTTAATTCGCCTCCCCGACAATGGCACCAAATATTTTAGTGCAAGGAGTCACTCCTTGACTACAAAAGGAGTAAGCCTTACACATCATAGTTCATTTCAAATTTTAAAAGTTTGTTTGATTGGTGGGATGCCTTCTCAAAGATTTTTGAAATGATTTTTTATATTCTTTAAAACTTTCATGCATTTGGCAAGTTGTGGCAAGTATAAATTATATGGGTAAAATGGTAGTATAGGGATCAGAGTGTAACAAATGAAGAAGATGGATAGTTGGTACCTATTCTAGGAAATATTCATATCCTAAATCAGTCACACAACTATAATGATGGCTCTTTACACAAACATTATTCATGAAAAGTAAAAAACATTCAGAAAATAGATTTCCTATATAAATTATTCCACAAATCCTTTATGAAATCTTCACTAACATGTTCTACAACACATATATGATTTGCAGAAAACTGAAAGCAGATAATTTACTACTAAATCCTTTTAATAGTTTCTCACTCATACCTTAATAGTTGTTGCAACTCATAATTTAGAGGAAATTAACAAAGAAATAAGACACACCATACATTAGATGGTTCTTGAGTCACAAAATCCTCCACCATGAAGTAAAAGGTATTTTTATTATATTCATACTTCAGGTAGACCAACATCCAACCTGGAAATAGTATTTTCAAATGGTATATATATAAAGAGAGTCACTAACTCCATCTCTTCTAAAAAGAAGGAAACACTAATCCTATCATTACATAGGTGTCATAAAACATTACAGCCATATCCCATCAAAATATAACTGAAAGGACAGATGTGGAAGAAATGAGAGAAGAAATTTGGGCTGAATTTTTTAGTGTGCTATCATGTTTCCCCTTTTTCTTCTTATTTTCCTCCTTATGTCTTTGGTCTTTAAATAACCATTTATTTTCTTTTAATATGACCTCTAATAACCTCATAACCACATTTCACCATCATTTATTATATCCATTTGATTATGAGTATTTATCCTTCCTTAACTGGCTCAGAAACTTTGCTGACAGGTGTCAAAATTCATTTAAAATAGGTGCTACCAAAAATTCTGATAAAAACTTGTAACTGTGCAAAAACTGGAAAGCTACCAGCGCCCCATCTTGTTTCCATTATGTTTGTAAGCTTATTTCAGTCATTATTTTATTAATAAAATGAAGTATTATTTCCGTTGCATCTCTATATTTATGGTTATATCTGTATTATGTTGTGTTCCTGATCCGAATTTTATCCCATCGAAATCTAATTGAAAGGACAGATGTAGAAGAAAGAAGAGAATAAATCTAGGCTGAATTTCCTAGTGTGTTTTCATACTACCCCTTTTTCTATTGATTTGTCCCCTTGTGTCTTTGGTCTTTAAATAACCATGTATTTTCTTTTAATATGACCTCCAAAAACCTCATAACCACCTTTCACCATCACTTGTTATATCCATTTAGTTATGATTCTTTATCCTTCCTTAATTGGCTCGGAAACTTTGCTGACAGGTGTCAAAATTCAGTTAAAACAGACGCTACCATAAATTACAGTAAAAACCTGTAACTACGCAAAATCTGGAAAGCTACCAGAATTTCTGATAGTGCTCTATTTCTTTTTCAAAAATGCAAATTAAATGTTGAAAAACCTGTGCATACTTATATTCTTTTACATCTAAGTTTTTGTTCAAAATTTAAATTGATAAACAAAAAGGTGTTTTCAAAAAACCTCTTTACCTTCCTTCCGTGTGGGCTACAGCTTCAGCAAGCTTATCCAAGTTTTTCTTTACTATTAGCAGCTGATTTTGATCTGGTTTTTCTTGTGGATACTTCCTTGACAGTGGCCTTCTCCTCCTTAGAACCCTTTTGTATCTTTCTTCTCTTTGAGGGTTCTGAGTGCTGCTCTGAAGGGGTTTTGTTTTTATCTTTCTTCTTGGTTTTCTCTGTCTTTAACCCTTCAAGTTTACCTTCAATATCAATGACCTCTGTCATTAAACTTGGATTGTGAAAACCCTTGGACTTAATCCTAAACTTTTTTATGTCTCTGGTATGCCTTTTTCTGGTACCAGCAACAGGATTTCTTCATCAAATTTTGTATGTTGATAATCTCTCTACATTTTCTGTTGAATATCTACTTCCAGAATTTCTGGTAGCATCTGCGCTTTATATTTCTCTGCAGTTGCAGACCTTCCTCTTTGAGCTCTAGTGTATACATTAGGAAAAGGAGGAATGGGGGGCACCATTTTCATAGACTTGGGTCTATTTACTCAAGATCTCTATCCTTTCTCCAACTTTCACTTAGCCTTGACTGCATAAACCTTTTCTTTCTTGCTCTTGGATTTATAGATGTTCTCCTTTGTAGCCTTCCTCTTGGTTATTTTTGTAGGCTAAGGATGTTTTTGTGAAACTGGAGGTGTAGGTGCAGGTTGGCCTGCCCTGTAAAACAAAAAATGGTCCCATGTTTGATTTATTTTCCTTAACTATTCTTCAACTAAAACCTTGATGAGAACTTGATGATATAAGCTATATTCTGAAGCAGTAATGTGAGTTTGGATCCTTTCTGACATCTTTGTGAGACTCTTCAGCAATAAGTATGTCAAATTTAAGGTCTTCATACTTGCAACATGGAAAATAAATCTCATATGATAAAGAAACACAATTGTATACCTCCTTTCGCATGTGAGGTAAATCTTGATGAGTTTAACAACTTCTACACAATCATTTTTGAGCTATCTGCATGGAATTCCCTTGGCCCAACTTGGCTCTCTATGTGGATCCTTGAGGAAACTATTGAGGTCTTCTCCAGTGATAAACTGGCCTTTAAACCACTTCTCTCATTCATGTGGAAGGTTAATTGCCTCAGCAATTTAGTTTGTTGAAACCTACAATGTAAGACCAGAAAATGTGGCTTCTTGTCCCTTAAAATGTTTTGCAAACACTTGAGCTACTCCAAAGTGAGAGATTCCTAATCTGGTGCACAAGAAATACCACCCAGCCTAGATAAAAAATCTTCTCACCTTCAAATTTGCATCCACTAGGTCAGCACCCTATGGCTTAGTTCATTTTATCTTCCCTCTCTTTTAGTCATCTTCAGAAATAAATAACTCTATCTTTGAAACTGATAGGTGGCAGAGCTAGAAGAGCTTCACCTTACAATTTTTTCTTGTCTTTTCCTCTGAAACCCTATCTGAAATCTAGACTCCTCCTCAAATTGAAACTCTATGAAACTCGATCTCCAACAGCTAGGTTCATAATTGATACCACTCATTATTTTTCGGTGGTTTTAAAATAGCAACCATGGTTCATCACCCCATGCAAATCGATTTTCATTATGGAAAATATTCTTGACCGTAGTGTGCACCATGTGATGGCCATCATCATCTTCAGTTGGTTGCGTAAATTTGGATAGAACGCTACAGATGGCTTGAGGTAAGTGGATCTGTGACTCGCAGACACGTCTATTGTCTTGCTGATTATTGGCCTAAATTTCCGGTAGCATCGTTGTGCGACCAGCCAAACGACTATTTCATTAAGTTTGATGATACACAATATTCTCCATTCGAAAAACATGTACCTTGACATGAGATTAACTGACTCTGCTGACAAACAAGACGAGATTAACGATTGGGTGTATTACTGTGGGTTAACACTTAAGCGCTACACATATATCATGACTTGAATTAAACATAACTGACCGCATACGACTCCTATCACATGATATAAATCATTTAAAATATATATATTAAAACGTATTTACATCATAACATGTGGCTTAACAAAAGAGGATGCATTTTTTTGTTTATTTTTAAAAACAGAGGATGTTACCGAAATTTCTGGCAGCATCGGAATAAAGGAAAAATATGCAGAAAGAGGAATATAATAGAATGCCCGAAAAGGCTAAAACAGGCACTACTGGAAATTTCTGTAGCAACCAATTTTGTTTTGAAATTTTCAAAGTCTAATCCTAAAAATAAAAAAATAAAATAGACTCCTAAATTGTGCTAACATTGGCTCCACAAGGGATAGAGCTCTCCCTGCAAGGCTCTAAGAATATTTTGTAGTTTTAGTACCTTTTCATTGGGATATGGAGTCTTATTATGAAAAAAATCGGTATTTATAGTGATCTTAGGCCACCAACAGCCTTAGTAAAATAATTTTTTGAGAAATCACCCATTGAATGGGCCTCCAAACAATTCTGACCCATCAAGATGTTGCAACTCAAAAGTATTTTTCTACAAAATATTTGAGATTTTGAAAGGACCAATCCATAAAGCGTCAAATTTGGAATGCTTACCTAGATCTTGATGTTTTGCATCCCATTTTAACACTATATCTCCAATCTGAAAATCTTGTTTTTAAGTACCTATATCAAAAACTTGCTTTACAGCTTGCAAATATTTTCTCACCAAATAATATATATTTTTCTCGCTTTTGCTACACTTCTTTGATTTGATAAATTCTCCTGGTCACGTCATCTGGCTCAGCTTCATGGTCTTATAGAAATTTAGCTACAAGAATGGCCAATTGGACTGGAAAAAAAGCACTAGTTCCAAAAACCATTTGAAAAGGTGATGTATTAATAGACTTTTTTATTGTCACTCTGTCAGCCCATAAAGAAAACTTCAGTTTTGAATCCCAAGATTTCTTTTTTTGCTCCAATAGTTTGGTGATTATTCTTACCAAACTTTTGTTTGATGATTCAGCGTAACCATTCCCTTGGGGATAGTAAGCTATAGAGTGAGTGATATGAATACCATAATCTTCATAGAAATTTATCAATGGAGTAGCTTTAAAAGCAGATGCATTATATGCTACTAACCTCGATGGACATCCAAATCTGGTTATGATTCCCTCTAGAAAATTAATGCTAATTTTATGAGTATCATTCCTAGTAGGTATTACTTCAATCCATTTGGTGAATTAATCAATTGCAACAAGAATCTAGCAATGTTATCCACTTGATGGTGGATGAATTTCGCCAATGAAGTCTAAGCCCCATTTTTGAAAAGGTGCAGAAACAACTATGGGCTTGAGAGGAAAAGGTTTCAAATGTTTCTTATGTAGAAATTATATAACTGATATGTTATACATCCGAGATTCTCTTGATCACACACTATTTGAATTCATGCACAATACAGAATCTCTTCTACCATTGATCATTAATTGCGGAAATAAAATCAATTGCATGCACACATTAAAACCATAAAAATTCACACATATGAACACAGTAATTTATGGGAAAGCTTAAAGTTGAAAACCCCCAACTATCTGTATATTATATGTCATAGAGATCATGTAACAATCATCATACAAATCTCCTCACAAGCTCTCAGTACAATCTCCAATTGCTACACACTAATCAGGTCCGATCTAGCAAAACACATGCTCCAATCTCTGCCACCTGCTAGCCTGCCTCTACTGCGCAATCACTGCTGAATAATGGCTCTGAATGAAATCGAATTGGTCCAGCCTTGCTCACGCAATCCTCATTGGCATCTCCAACTACTGTGTGTTGCAAATCATGCAACACTATAGTCACAACTGATAGTCACACTGCTCTTTCACCTACCTCTTCACTGGTCTCCACTAAAACTGTCCATGCATTGTAGTTAACTGATGTATTATTTAGTTGATTAATGAGTTAATAATTAGTGAATTAATTAATAATTAATTCACACCACTCTCACTAGTGTATCAATTAGTTAGACTAGATACAACTAGCTCAACTATGTTTAACTCAATTAAACTGAACACAACTCCATTAACTTCCTCAATCAACTCCACCAGACTCTCTCACATGAGTTCTAACTGAAGTCTTCATGCATTAGCTCCACTTAACCCTCAGGAATAGCGTAATTCCTTCTATCAGCTCCTGTGCCACATCTGTACACTTAACTGAAGTGCTCCAAGAGAATAAGATAATGTTTATAGTCCAAATATTATTAAGGGCTAATAATATTCGACATATCTATTTTTAGACTCGCAATCTAAAAATAGATTCCGCCCAATATGTTTAAAAATAGAAGTCCATCTATTTTTCCAACCTGACCAACCATCCACAAATAGCATCCTGCAACTCATAGAACATGATCCATATGTCTAAAAATAGACATAGTCTAAAAAATAGACTTTGCGCCAAAAATAGCCTACGGGTCCACTTAGTGAAGGTGACTTTTTCACTAAGCTCGTCATCTTGTTGCAATATCAACACACTTCTCTCAACAAGATAGGGATTATCCGCCACCCCGATCCTGCCCCCGTGGTATACGACCTTGCCCCCGGTGAGCGCTTTCTTTTCTTCATCAAGATATCGCATCCCGATCCTCCGTGGGAATGTATGTTGACTACGGCCTCTTTCCGCCGCACAAAATCTCCGATATGATGATACCGGATGTCAATGTGTTTAGATCTATCATGAAATACTAGATTAACCGAGAGTTTGATGCAACTCGATTATCACCAAGGATCTTCCTCATCCATATAGCCTCGCATGCAGCCAAACTCGCTGCCATATACTCGGCCTCTGCTGAACTGAGTGCCACGGATCTCTGCTTCCTACTGTACCAAGAAACTGTTGTCGACCCGATACTAAAAATCCCTTCAGATGTGCTCTTTCTGTCTGTTGGGCTCCCTGCCCAATCTGCATCCGTGAAGCCAACACAGCCTTCAATTATCCGACCGTTCGTACTTACAGTCCATATCCTGATGTGCCTCTAAGATAACGCAATACATGCTTGCCTGCCTTCCAGAAGAGCTTGGTAGGCTTAACCATAGCTTTTGAAAGCTGGTTAACAGCATAGCATATATCGGGTCATGTATTGACCAGATACATAAGCGACCCCACCAACTGTCGATAAACAGTGGCATCCACTACCTCCGCTGAAGTAGCATCCTCCTTCCTCCAACCTCCAGGAAGAGGAGTATCAACAGGCTTGCAGCCATGCATGTTGAACTTCTCTAGTATCTCCCGAGCATACTTACCCTGAGAAACAAACAGTCCATCACTGCGCTGCCAAATTTCCAATCCCAGGAAATAATGAAGGAGGCCCAAGTCCTTCATCTCAAACTCTTTTGCAAGATCCTCCTTGCATGAGAGTATCAACAGCTCATCACCTGTCAAAACCAAATCATCTACATAAAGTACAATGATCAGCAACTTACCCTCCACCACAATCTGGTATAGGTTAGGATCCGCCTCACTCTTGGAGAATCCAAGTCCAGTGAAATAACTGTCTATCTGTGTGTACCAAGCACGAGGTGCTTGTTTCAACCCATACAGTGCTCTCTTGAGCCTGCACACATGCGACTCGTTGTTGAAGATCTCAAAACATTCGGGCTGCTCTATGTACACCTCCTCCTCAATGACTATGTTGAGGAAAGAAGTCTTCACATCCATCTGATGAATGTGCCACCCCATCTGCGCTGAGAGAGCAAGAATCGTCCATATGGAAGAATACCTTGCGACAGGTGCAAAGGTCTCCTCATAATCGATCCCCTCAATCTGTGAAAAGCCTCAGTTAAAAAATCTTGCCTTATACTTCTCCACACTCCCGTCAGCTGCTTGCTTCACTTTGTAGATCCATCTCGAACCCACCACTGATTTCCCTTCCGACCTTGGGACAATCTCCCATGCACTGTTTCTAACAATCGAATCATACTCTTCCACCATGGCATCTACCCATGCGGGGTCCTCCACAGCTTCCTCGAAAGAGGATGGCTCTGTCATGATACACTTCGCTCATCGCAGCCATGTATCCAAAGATATCTAAGAAGGGTGACCGTTCTATCGCGCCTTGATGAAGGCTCCACACCTTCTTCTCGCACGAAGAATCCACGCCTACCTTCTCGATGTTTCTTCCGCCCTTTGATGTTTGGCGCTGCATGAGTGGTTTCTTCCACTCCATGAACCTCCTCTTGTGGCTGATCCACATCCCAAGGCTCATCCTTAGGAACTAATAGCTCCTCATCTGCATGCAAGTGTGGCTCCCTCTCAAGTGAACACTTCATGGCTTTCTCCTCATGAAATTTGATATCTCGTCACACAACAGTCTTCCGACTGTCTGGAAAATACACATGATAGTTGTGGGGTGTTTCTGTGTACCCCACAAATATCCCAACCTCTGCGGTCGGCTCCAGCTTCTTCCTGGCATCCTTCGTCACATGAATGTAAACAGGTGAACCAAAAATCCTCAAATGGGAAATATCAGGCCTCTTACCAGAAAACGCCTCCTCGGGTGTACTCATGCCAAGTATCCTGTGAGGACAACGATTTTGCACATAAACCGCAGTATTGCATGCCTCAACCCACAAGTGTATGGGAAGGCCCTGATCATGCAACATCGCCCGTGTAGCACCCACAATCATTTTGTTCTTCCACTCCGCTTTAATCTAACTGCTATGTGTTATGAGGCGCCGTTGTTTCCTTTCGAATTCCTTCTACGCTGCAAAAGTCCTTGAATTCGCCAGAGATGAATTCACCACCATTGTCGCTCCTAAGAGCCTTCACCTGCTTCCTCGATTCTTTCTCAACCGCGTCTTGAATTCCGCAGATGAATTCACCACCATTGTCGCTCCTAAGAGCCTTCACCTGCTTCCCCGATTCTTTCTCAACCAATGCCTTGAACTCACAGAACTTTGATTATGTCTCGCTCTTCTTCTGCATGAAGAAGATCCAGCACTTACGAGAAAAATCATCAACAAATATCACATAATACCTGTGCTTTGCTGTCGAAGCTACTGAGAAAGGTCCACACACGTCTGTGTGAATTATCTCAAGGATCATCGTGGCGCGACTATCCTTCTCGTGAAAGGTGGCTTTCACAAATTTTCCCAAGGTACATCCCTTGCACTGATCTGACTGCGCAAGAGTACCCTTAGGAAGCCCAGTAGATATCTGCTGCAATATCTTCAAAGCTCCATGGTGAAGGTGGCCCAATCTCTGCCATGCCTGCCCTCATCTCGCCTTTTCACCACTCCTTTCCGCCTTTCCCTATTGTCGAATGTACCATATACTTTTGTAATTGATAAAGGTTATTAACTCAAACCCCTATCCTCCAGGTTTCACCAGTTGCCTTACTATGTAGGAAAGCCTTTCCCTTGCTAAAGACAACATCATATCCCTTGTCTTCCAACATGGCCACCGAGATCAGATTCTTCTTCAATCCTGGAACATGCATGGCATCCTTCAATATGAAAGGTTCACCAGACTCCCTCTCAAAGGAAATGGTCCTGATACCAGTCTCACTATATCTACCATCATCGCCCATCTTGATGTGCACTCCAGATCCTTCTCATCCAGATCACTGAAAAAATCTTTGTCTCCAGTCATATGAAAAGACGCACCACTGTCAAGAAACCACACTGATCCCATCACACTTGAGACCAAGCTTGTGATCAGTGAAAAATCCAACTCAAACTGTGAGGCTAAGGCCTCTCCAGCTGCAAATCCAAGAAATTTCGCTTTATTTTTCTTCTTCCTGTGGAAAATTTGTGGCGGAATGTCCGTGTTGGCATGCGAGCACTTCACCTTGGACATGTCCTACTTCTTGCTCTTCGCACCGGAATGAGGAAGAATTATTCTTGCTCTTCCCTTCCGGATTTGGTAGCCAAAGTAGGTTCTTCTTATTCATCTACATTCTTTTGATGAAGATCCATCCCTGGTACTCCGCCTATCTCCTCCCGCACAAGATCCAACCAAAGTCGCTCCCAACCCAGCGCTTTCTCCTTACCTTTGACAGAGTCCCAGATAGGAATGCCAACTCTTCAAGCCAAGGATAGCCAAGCTCACCAATTCCTCATCATTTATAGTAACTCCCACACTTCCTGTCTCTCATCCCTACACCGGAAAAACTTCTGAGGTACTCTGGGTATACTATCCCCTTTCTCCATTTTTATGTTTATGAGTTTATCCTTGAGCGCCAACTTCCTCTGATCGCTCTTGCTTTGGAATAAATATGTCAAAGCTTTCCACATCAAGAATGGATAAGATTTACCATGAAGGCTGGACACTATGTGATCCTTCACACCTTCCAACAGAATCCTTTGACACTTTGCTGTCTTCTTTTGCCATGCGTCAAGTATGGCAGCATCACTAGAAGTAGGTTTTGGAATTTCTACATCTATGAACTCCTTCAACCCATTGTCATCCAGCACCGCCTCCATCCTGTCCTTCCATGCAATATAATTCGAGCTGCCCTCAAGGGCATACTCCAATCGCAATCCGTTGAAAGACATCTCAACTTCGACACCAAGAAAACATTGTTGCAAATTCAAATTCCACCAGCACAAAACTCAACCGCTTCAATGTTTTGCAATTGCTCCAATGATCAATATCGCTCTGATACCATGTAGAAATTTGAATAACTGATATATTATTCACCGAGATTCTCCTGATCACACACTATTTTAACTTCATGCACAATAAAGAATCTCTTCTACCATTGATCATTAATTGCGGAAATAAAAACAATCGCATGCGCACATTAAAACCATAAACAATCACACATATGAACACAATATTTCATGGGAAAGCTTAAAGCTGAAAAACCCCAACTATCTGTATATTATATGTCATAGAGATCATGTAACAATCATTGTACAAAGCTCCTCACAAGCTCTCAGCACAACCTCCAATTGCTACACACTAATCAAGGTAGATCTAGCAAAACACATGCTCCAATCTCTGCCACTTGATAGCTAGCATCTATTGCGTAATCAATGCTGTAGGATGGCTCATTAAATAACTTGAACCACCTGGCTTGTACTGCGCAATCCTCATGGGCTTCTCCAATCACTGGTTGTTGCAAATATGCAACATTATAGTCACAACTGATAGTTAACCTGCTCTTTCACCTATCTCTGCACTGGTCTCCACTGAAACTGTCCATGCACTGAAGTTAACTGATGTATTCTTTAGTTGATTAATGAGTTTATAATTAGTGAATTAATTAATAATTAATTCACAACACTCTCACTAGTGTATCAATCAGTTAGACTAGATACAACTAGCTCAACTATGTTTAGATTAGTTAAACTGAACACAACTCCATTAACTTCCTCAATCAACTCCACCAAACTCTCTCACATGAGTTCTAACCGAAGTCTCCATGCAATAGCTCCACTTAACCCTCAGGAATAGCGTAATTCCTTCTGTCAGCTCCTGTGCCACATCTGTGCACTTAACTGAAGTGCTCCAAGAGAATAAGATAATGTTTATAGTCCAAATATTATTAAGAGCTAATAATATTTGACATATCTATTTTTAGACTAGCAATATAAAAATAGATTCCGCCCAATATGTCTAAAATAGAAGTCCATATATTTTTCCAACTTGACCAACCATCCACAAATAGCATCCTACAACTCATAGAATATGATCGACATGTCTAAAAATAAACTTGCGCCAAAAATAGCCTACGGGCCCATTTAGTGAAGGCGACTCTTTTCACTAAGCTCATCATCTTGTTGCAATCTCAACATCTTACTAGTGAACTTCTGACATTTTTCACATGCTCTCACCTTAGCACATACATCATAAAATAATCTAGGCCAAAAACAGCTGGCTCTTAATATTTTGTATGCAGTAGTTCTCCAATAGTGATGACATCCACAAACACTACTATGCATATCAAATATAACTTTCTTAGACTCATCTAGGTCAATTCACCTCAAAAAATTTATTGTCGGATCTTTCCAATATAAAAAATTATCTTTAATGTAGAATTTAACAGTTTCAGCTTCAAAGATATTACTCTCCTTTTATCATAATTTTGAGGAGTTTTAAAATGCTGCAGAAAATAGATGATATCCTTATACGAGTTGCATTCAGAAAGCTTTACATCCACTACCATGTTGTCTATAGGTTCATAAATATGTCCTTCAAAGTTGTAATCCATGAAATTCAAGCCCAAAAATTCGCATTTTTTTCCAGCGAGTGGTTTGTTTAATCCTTGATCTTTGATTAGTTTAGTAGGCTTTATATCTAGATCAAAATCAAGAAATTTAGTCACCCACTTACTTATTTTTCCATCAATATCAAGCTAAAAAAATATCTCTCTAATAGCAGATGAAGGTACATAGGCAATAACTTGAGCACGAAGAATATAAACTCTAAATTCTTTTAGAGCTTTCACTAATGCATAGGCATGCTTTTCCAACATTTCACACTTCAATTCTGCATCTCTAAGAGCTCTTCTTTAAAATGCTATGGGAGCTTTCTTATTTTCTGAATCTTTTGGTAATAAAACAGTAGTAATAGTTTCTTGAGAGGCAAATGAGAAGATCAAGAAATGATTTGAGTATTCAGGGCTTACCAGCTGAGGTGCTTCAATGATGGCTTCTTTTATCCGTTCAAATGAATTTATGGATTCAATTGTCCATTTGAATTCTTTGTCCTTCTTCATCATGCAAGTATTATGCTTCACCACTTCAGAAAAATTTGGAAAGAACCTTCTTAAGAAATTTATCTTACCAAGGAAATATTGAACCTCTTTCTTGGATCTTGGAAGTGTTAAATTTTGAATTGCAATAACTCTTTTAGGATCAATTTTCACTCCATCTTTGGAAACTATGTGACCCACCATCTTACCTTCCTTGAGAGAAAAATGAGACTTCTTTAGATTCAATGATATACCATATTTTTTGCATTTAAATAATAATTCTCTCAAATGTTGAAGGTGTTCTTGATCTGAAGCTGAAAAAACAGTAATATCATCCAAATAGATGACCAAGAATTTTTTATTTTCTCCAATGAATGAAAATTCCATAGCACACGGAAAATTACCTCTGGAATTCATAAGCCCAAATTTAATCTTTGCATACATGAATTTTCCCCAAGGAGTAGTTAATGTTGTCTTCTCTCAGTCTTTTGGCCAAACAAAAACTTGATTGTACCCTGAGAACCCATCTAACATGGAAATTCTATTTGAACAAGTTATCTTTTGAAGAATATATTCCATCTTTGACAATGGATAATTATCTTTCTTGGAGCATTTGTTAAGACTCCTGAAATATACACATAGTCTCACTTCACCACAATTCTTTCTTATTGGAACTAGATTAGCAACCCAACCTGATTATCTCAAAGGAATGATGATTTTGGGATCCAAAAGTTTCTTCACTTCCTTCTCCATCACTGGTAACAGTAGTGGATTGATTTGTCTTAATTTCTGCCGAAAAGGCTTAGTGCCATCCTTAAATGGTATCCTATGCTCAATGATAGTTGTATCATGTGTCTTAAGATCCTCATATTTCCAGGAAAAAATATCAACAAATTCACAAAACAGCTTATGGTATTCAACCTTTCTTTCTTCTAATAAAGCTTTAGACAACTTTAGATGCCTCGATTCTTTTTCTGTGCCCAAATTGAAATCTTCCAATTTTGCTTATGTTTCAACCAATTGTGGTTTGATTGAGACATCATTGTGATCAAATAGCTTCTCAAGTGGGATTAGCCCCTTGGGAATGTGATTGGTAGGAAGTTGAATGATCGGATGATCAACAATGTTTTTTGTAGATTTTTAGTGTTTTACAAATCAACATCATCCTTCATGAGATCTTCATCCTGATCAATGTTTAGGATAACAAACTCTTCAGTAGCTTCAATGAATCTTATAATCTCCTGATCATCTTCAAAAAAATTCCAATGCTTGAAATTATCAGGACTTCTTGGTTTGATCCTACCTTCTACTTCATATTTTAGCTTCATAGGTATTGGAATATTGAATGAGTTTACTGAAATATAGAGTGAATCAGTCAAAATATTACTTTCTCTTGGAACAAAATAAATTTTAAAAGCTAGGAATCAGTCTTCTACAATACTCCATACTGCATTCCGATAATCTCTCAGTCTCGGATGCTTAGTTTGATAAACATTTCTGATTTTTTGAATAATAAGTTCAACATCTCCAAAAACAGAAATTTCTGAAATATTCAAGTCTTTTGTTTTTTTTAAACCAATCAACAGAGCTTCATATTTAGCCACATTGTTAGTCGCTTCAAATTCAAGTTTGAAAGAAAAAGTGGAGATCTCCTTCAAAGGGTAAATGAGAAGTATTCATGCACCAACTCCTTCTTTAGAACATGAACCATAAAAATACATTTTCCACAACTTAGAACCCTCATGACTGATATTTTTCTCAACGGGATTTAAAATCTGAAAATTTTCTGCAGATAGGACAACATTATCCATATGTAAAATGCTTGAAACAACATCAGTTATTCTAGCATAAATTGGATGATTAGTGGGATCTTTGTTGTCACTAATGATATATTCCAGCTGAGCTTCTCTATAAAGTCTTCTTTGTTCTCCTCCAAAAACAGGGACAGTAGCATAAGTGAAATCCATTTGCAAATTTCCTCCCAACCTTCAAATCCATGACCTAACATGCCAAACCTAGGAGGAATGTCAGCTACAACAATATCCATCACCATCCCTCTCATGGGTAACTGAAATATTTTTACTACAAGGTCTTTTATGACACAAAGGCATTGAAATTTCCAGGAATCAAAGGAGTAGAGATATTAGTATTCTCTAGTTACTTCAAGATCTAGTTCATCCATGACTACCTCGGGCATTAAATTATGTGAGGCTTTAGAGTCCATTAGGAAATTATGCAATATTTATTCATGAATATTGAGATATAGATAGAAGGGAGGGGTAGAGTCATCTCTGCCTTCTACCAATGGACCTATAATAACAGTGGGCTTGTCATCTTGAAGGTTAACAAAATCAAAAGCTACTTCGATAGGTGGGGGTTGAAGAGCTTTCATCAAGGTATTTTTGAAATCATCATTTTTCATGAGATCTGCAAGAGGAAAAAGAATATTTATATTTTCTATTTCATTCTTAAAATTAAAAAAATGGGTCAATTTGTGAGCAATATTTACCGCAAGTGAAGGAGGGTTGACTTCTACCAGAAGTTCCGATCTGCTTGGTTCAGCAACATGCTTTTATGCTAGAATTTTAATTGCATCCTTATTCTTCTTGGGATGTGCAACAGGCTTTGGATTATCATCAATATTCTTTGATCTGAAATTGTATCTACTTTGGTGATCAGCTGAAATCATGGAATGATCAAGATCCAGTTCATTATTCTGAGTATATGACATTAAATCTTCATACTCTGCTTGTGTAGGATGGATTAGCCCTTCTTTATCTCTTAAAAAATTGATATCGACAGATTTCTCCAACCTTTTACCATCCTCTTCATCTTCAAATATATCATTCTACAAATGGGGTTGTACTTTTTGATCATCAGCATCTCTCCTTTCTCACTACAAAATTTGAGGAGCAATAGGTCTTCTATATTGATGCCTATTAGGCTGATCAAACGAAACATTTCTAGTGGTAGTTGGTTTTACTTTCATCTTGACCTTATACATTTTAGTAGTCAATGACATGACCATATTGGTCATCTCATCTAACTTAGGATCTATGTATGAAGTTTCTAAAGTTGAAACTTTAGCTTTTTTCTTTCTTTTTTATCTATCAATTCCTCCCTTGATCCTATCAGTTGCTAATAGAATAGATTCTACCTCCAGTGCATTTTTATGCATTTGTGTTAGTGTCGTGGATCTTCTTTCTCTCAATAATAAGCAAAAATCAGGATCAAAGGCACCAGCATAAGTGATTTTGGTTGAAGCTTTGGCAGGCTTGATTTTAGTAGGTATTTTTCTATACATATTATCGAATCTCTTAGAAAAATCAGAAATTGATTCTCCTCCTTTTCTTTTTATTGTACCAAATTCAATGATATAATACATAAATTCTTTCTTATCACCCCATTTTCTTAAAAATGTATCATCTAGAGTTTCAATTCCAGTGATGCTACTATTTGTCAAAGATCTGAACCATTTCCTAATATTACCGTCAAGACTCTGAACAAAAACTCTCATCGATACATTTTCATGCTCAATGTTTAGAATGTCATCATAGGCATAAAAATCAGCAAGGTGTTCTTCGGTTGTTAGCTCTCCCTCACCGCTAAACTTAGTAATTTATTTGAGATAATCTCTTGTAGGTAATGCATTCATAGGCTGAGGTAAAACCAAAGGGCCATACCTTGCATAAAAAATTGCATCCATTCGATTAGGGGGGGTTTGGACCTGCCATGGTGTGAGTTGTTGGGATTTGTGGAATAACAATTGATGGACTACGAACAACAGATGACGAAGCACCAACTTGTGATGTAGAGACTATTTTTTGGCTAGAAAAAAATGGAGGTACAGGATTTTCTACAAAATCAGGGGATAAATTTTGTAGGACTTCTTTAGGGAAAACCTTTGATAAAACAGTAGTAGAGGTTGTTATACGGAATTGTGATCTAAGGATAAATCAAATTCTCTAAGTGTGGTGCTAGGCACTTAGAACAACAGAGGAAAAAATTTAATATCGCTTTCTCTAAAATATCCAGATACACAGAATGATGAAACAACCTACTTGTGATCCAAGCGCCTCTCCTTCTCCTTCTGTCATTGTTGTTGTCGCTCTCAATCCAAATTAGATCTCCAGGTCAATTCCTGTAAACACAAACAAAGAATAGAAAACAACATGCATATATATATATCTACTTATATTACTCAATAAAATTGATTAGATGTGAAATATATATATCACTCAAGAATCCATTACAAAATAAATAGAGACATATATATGGGAAAATGAACAACAATATTTATTAAAGAGTAGAAGGGGGTGGTTACAACCAATGATCGATTTTTTGCCACCAGCTCTAGCTTCATCCCAGCCTCATCATCCAACATCACACTAGTAGCATATCATTAGTTTCACTTTCTCAAATGAGAACCCAACAGCATTTCTTTACCAAATTTTTTCCTTTTCTAGCACTAGAATCTGTGCTCAATTTATAGGGAAACTGGTGGTAGTTTCTCAATGAATTACATTATAATAATAGGCAAGACATGTTGCCAAGTTCAGAGGTGTTATATGAACACTTGGATTTGAATTTTGACACATATGGACTCTTCTAGAAGGCATTGGCCATGTAAATATTCTCAGAACAATGATAATTCTACTCCCTGGTGACCAACGCACTCTTGAATGTCGGGAAGTGCATTGAAGTGCATCCTTTAATGGAGGATTTTTCATATGCAACACAGTTAATCCCTTTATAGGCTGCATTGGTGAGTCAATACGTGATATAACATGTAGTTCAAACCTTGGAAATCTCACAATAGAAGCCATGAATGAATTATTCTTCTCTTAGGGCATAGAGCAACTGAAATTTAAGGGGATGATAAACCCTATTTCATTGGTCCTGGGGATGATGTCTAGTTTTACGAGGTCATGGGGTATGATTCCAAAATTGACCTATAACATTTTCCCCCTAAAGCATGAAGTCAAAATAATAATAATATATTTGAATGAGATACTTTACAATGTGATGAGCTAGAATTGAAGTGGAGTGGAGACCTACATCAATCTTACAATGCATTACATCATGCTATTTTCATCTTCATCATGAATTGTTGAGGGAGGAATTCCCATGCTCAGCACATAAACTATCTAATAACATGTACATAGTTCATAAAGTCATCTACATTGGAAAGTTTCCCAATATAGACATGCTTGCAGATATAGGCCGATGTTCAGATGACAAATTGTATGTAAGGTCATTGTACAACTGATGTGTACAACAATCCTGAAATCGCAGCCCGGATGGATGAAACTAGATCTAAGGTCTTCTTATATCATTCACTCGATCATTTGGGTACAAGTCTAGCCATGTGAATATATGATTTGTAGTCGAACATGGAAAGACATTGTTTGATTACCGGCCAATGATGTGAGTTGTTAACAAACGTGAGAGAACTACCATTGATGTTAATGGCTCTCAAGGTACTGCAGTACAGTTTGTAATGCGTGAATAGATGATTTGTTGTCAAACGCCAAACAAAATCTTTCAGTCAAAGGTCTAGAAGTGAGGATCTTTTCGATGTTGTAACAAGCCTCATGGTACGGAAGATGATGTTTCTAAATAAACTTCCTGGATGATGATTTGATGTCGATAGGAAGCCACTTTATCACGAAATGGGAATTACTGATTTTGGAGACAAAATGTGACTTGATATAGCAATTTTCAAGGATTACTGTCATGAAAATGAAGCTTTATGAGTATTTCAGAAGGATGATTATTCACTAGATGACTTCTCTTGAACATATCGGCGACACTTAGATGAGTTGGTAGCATTGACCCAAAATGGAAGTGAAAGTATGAATGAACCATCAAGAATATTACCCAACCCAAAAGTCACAATGATGGAGTGAAGTGTCATGTTCAAGAGTAACATGCTACCGTAAAAGTGTTTTTTTCTCTTTCCCAAATTTTCCCCGGTCATTTGTCGACCAGAACCTCTTTATTTTTTAACAAGCTTGAGGAGGATAACATATGCTTGATCTATAATTCAACCCTTCAAGCGAATATTCATCGCTATTTAATAATTTAATGAGTCTAACGATAAGTGAAACTAGATTCTTACCATGATCAACAAGCCCATCGCTATTTATGTTTTAATGAGCCTAACGACAGTGACAACCCGACCCTTTTTCATATTTAGAGAGTTTGAAAAAGAGGAAAAAAGAAAACTCCATGAGTCATTTTTCATAAATTTGTTGCTCAGATCCGAAAAAGTGTAAAATAATGTCTGAGAGAACCTCCTAGCCATGTTCGACTAAGGTTTTCCTTTTTCATAAATAATCTATCTCAGTCCAGAAAAGGGTTAAACTTATACTGAGTAGATGTCGTTTCATTTACTTTTACGAGCTTGAAAAAACAAGTGCTCGGCAATATTTACACTTTATCAAAGTCTAAAAAGAGTTAAAAGTAGACTCCAGGGGTTCCTTTTTCATTGTTTTCGAAGCTCGACAAAGAGATAAAAGTGTGCTTCAAATCCTTTTTCATTTTTATCAAAGCTCGAAAAATAGGGATAAAAGTATGCTTTGTCTTAATTTCAATTTAATTTATGAGTAGGAAAAGATGAAAAGGACTCAGAATTTTCATGTGTTTTACAAGCATGAAAAATAGTAAAAGAAGCTCGAGATTTTCATGAGTTTAACGAGTCTTGAAAATAATAACCGAAATGGACTTGAGATGGTTTTGAATTCCTCCTGCAATAGCACATGTCAAATGCCCCCTGCAAGAGCACATGCCCCCCAAGCTTCATTTCATTCACCTAAGTAGACTACTGGTTACTAATAGTTGGATGGAATGAAGGTTCATTAAAGAGATCATATGGAAGACTCATATTAATGAGGAGAGGATTTGTTTCATTTTTTAACGAGCTTGACACAATAAAAGAACTATGCTCATGGAACCTTGTTTCATTTAATGAGCCTAACATAAGAAAAGGAACTATTCTCATGGCCTGTTTCATTTTTTAACAAGGTTGACGTAATGAAAGAACCATCCTCAATAATTTTTTTCATTTATCGAGGTTGACACAGTAAGGAACTATCGTCAGGAATATGTTTCATTTATCGAGGTTGACATAGGAAAATAACTATCCTCATCACCTGATTCATTTTTTAACGAGGTTGACACAAGAAAAGAACTATCCTCATCGCCTGATTCATTTTTTAACGAGATTGACATAGGAAAAGAACTATCCTCATCACCTTATTCATTTTCTAACAAGGTTGACACAGTAAAAGAACCATCCTCATGAATTTGTTTATTTTTTTAACAAGTTTGACATAGTAAAAGAACCATGCTCATGAATTTGTTTCATTTTTTAATGAGTTTGACACAGTAAAAGAACCATCCTCATGACTTATTTCATTTTTTAATGAGGTTGACACAATAAAGAACCATCCTCATGAATATGTTTCACTTTTTAACGAATTTGACATAGTAAAAGAACCATCCTCACCGTGCAGTCATAATAGTGAGCGTGCGCTGGAAAGACGCAGTCTAACGGAGTTATCGTTTAAGGAGTTTGATGAGCACCATAAATTATAAGTCATAACTTGTGTTGACAGGTCTTATCCATGGTTTTCATTGAATTTTGGAATGTCAGAGGGTAATTTCTGTGGAATCACTAGCCACCAAGGAGAATAGTTGATGGGACCAGCTTGATATTGCACTGAAGATGTGAATAAAGGATCAAGCTTTTTAGTACTCATAAGGGAGGAACTAGATAGGATTCCAGATGATGACACGGGTGAATTCAATGGACAAAACATCAAAGATGAAGTAAAAGTGGATATTTTCACAGCTAAAATAGATGGTTCAGTCTGGGATGTTATCTCATCCATGGTCAAATGACCCATTGTATACCCTATAGGATTTATAGGAACTCTAATTGACACAGGATCAAAGAAAGTGGTGAGGTGATTGAGGAAATACTCGTAAAGATAAAGCTACGATCCAAAATGGGTTGGAGTTGAAGGTGTTTCGTCTTGTAATATTTCTTCAATCGAAATCAAGCCAAGTGGAAGGATGTCGTCGCCAGGCCCAAAGTATATTTTAGGTGGTTGACTACGTGATATGGGAGACTCAATGGCTACAATAGATTCTGGAGATACTGATACAGGAACAACATCCGGTTTTTCGAATTTTGGATTCAGATGTTCTGGTAAAAGAACGACAGGACCCAGATCGACTTCCAGTTGAAAAACGTCATGTTCGGGAGGTATGGTCTCACTGATTAGATGGATCGTGACCACAAGTAGTTGAGAGGACTCTGTCTAGACAACAGTAGATGAACCAGAATTTGTAGAAACAACTCGAGATGACTCTGGTATATGTGAGGATGATGTCGCACTAGAGGTACTAATAGTACTAGTTTCAGCAGAACGATGTCGCTTTCGCCGACCAGAAATGGCTTCTGGTGGTAAAGGTGATTTTAGTGCTATTCTACGTGAACGATGGGGAAAGGGATGTTCTTATTCCACGATGACTGATTTATTTTATGACCAAAAAAAAGTAAACAAAATAAAAGGGTAATTCTAGGAAAAAGGTTTACCAAGTAATTGTGAACTGCAGAATACCTCCTGGTGAACCAAGAAGTACGGGTAGGTGATCTTCTTGAATGTTGTGTTCGGTGTATCGCAAGTTACAAAGAACACGACTCGGTTCATTATGGATGGATAGAAACCTAAATTTTTCCTCCCAAATATACCTGAAAATACGTTGAGGGCCAAGTCCGTATTAACGTTGTCTAATGTGAAACTGCACTTTGAGAGCACCCCCTTATACTTTTCACACTAGAACACTGCCCTATATACCCGAAGGTACGTGGACGAGATCTGATATACTTATGTATGTGGAGTGAGGTATCACACTCGGAATGTATTGCAGACAAGTTAACGACAGCTGTTATATTTAATGACATTAGGACACGTCTCTAGCCTAGACCTTCTAAATGTTATCGTTAATTTTCTAATGCTTTATTAGGTAAATTGATGTAAATTTTATGTTCATCTTTTTTAAAGTTTTTCTTTGAGGTTCACCACATGATGTGATGGAAATTCCTAAAATTGCAAATTAAAATCATAAGAAAAATTTTCCATTTTATCTTTTTCAATGAAATTCCTAGCTACTAAGGGAAAGAGCAATCATTTTTAGAGAAAACAACAAAGACAACAAACTAAAATGCAGCTTTCCTAACTTGTTCCTATGCAACACACACAATTCACTATATGCACATGCGTGTTTTTCTTTTTAGATCCTTTAATTTGAATGCAATAAAGTAAACTATATGCATCAAATCAATTAAAACAAGTGTTTTCTTCTTTGAGAAATGATGAATTTAACAACAAATTCTCTTTTAGGAAAATTGAAGAATGGAACTAAAATTTTTCCTATAGGAAACGAAGAATGAAACAAAAATTTCCTTTACAAAAACAAATGGATCTAATGGAGAAATAAAATACTTTGAATTTGATTTTCCAATGATAAAGAAAAAAACTAAGGAGACATTGAACAAATTTACATTTTAAAGGAGGAAGAATCTAGAAAGTTTACTGGTCTCTAAGAGGTATCAGACAGTTGAGACTATAGCAAAAAAATCGTTGAGAATGATAGCAATGAAAAATTTGAATGGAATTTGGTTGGCTAAGGGGGGGAATGCAGTCTCTAAAGGGATATAGTGTGTTGCAGTGCACTCGTGAGTGGGACATAGTGCACTGTAATGCACTGTGTCTTGACCAACAGTGCGTTGGGTGCAACAAGGATTTAAAATTCAATCTACATAACACACTTCTAATGCAATTATTTCATTCAAAAGTCTAATAACTAAAATTAGATGCTACTTATGAGGATAATCATAGGAAAAAAAATCAGGAATGAGAGGATACTACCCAGCGTAGTCTCCAATTTGTTATGCAGAATTGTGATCTACGGATAAATCAAATTCCCTAGGTGTGGTGTTAGGAACTTAGAACAAAAGAGGTAATAATTTACTATCACTTTCTCTAAAATAATCAGATACACAGAATGATGAAAGAAGCTACTTGTGATCCAAGTGCTTCTCCTTCTCCTTCTGCCGTTGTTGTTGTCGCTCTCAATCTAACTTAGATCGCCAGATCGATTCCTGCGAACACAAATAAATAACAGCAAACAACATGCATATAATATATCTGCTTGTCTTACTCTATCAAATTTATTATATGTGAAATATATATATCATTCAAAAATCCATTGCAAAATAAATATAGACATATAGAGACATATATATGGGAAAATGAACAACAATTTTTATTAAAGAGTAGAAATGGCAGGTTACAACCAATGATCGATTTGTTACCACCAGCTCCAGCTTCATCCCAACCTCACCACATCCAACATCACCTTAGCAGCATATCAGTACTTTCACTCTCTCAAATGAGAATCCAACAACATTTCTTTACCAAATTTCTTCTTTTTCTAGCACTAGGATCTGTGCTCAATTTATAGGGAAACTGGTCGTAGTTTCTCAATGAATGACTTTCTAATAATATAAAATATATATTCCCAAGTTCAAAGGTGTTAGATGGACACTTGGATTCAAATTTTGACACAATTTGACTCTTCTATAAGGCACTAGCCATGTGGAGATTCCCGGAACAATGAGAATTTCACTCCCAAGTGAGCAACGCACTCTTCAATGTTGAGAAGTGCATTACAGTGCACCCTTGAATGGAGGGTGTTGCATATGAAATGCAGTTATTCCCATTAGAGGTTGCGTTGGTGAGTCAATATGTGATATAACATATACTTCAAACCTTGGAAATATCACAATAGAAGTCATGAATGAATTGTTCTTCTCTTAGAGCATATAGAAATTAAAATGTAAGGGGATGATAGACCTTATTTCATTGGTCCTGGGGATGATTTCCAGTTTGACCAGTTCATGGGGGATGATGCCCAAATTGACCTATAACAGAGGAAATAAACTTTCATTTACTCTTTTTCTTAATTAGCTTTTCAGGGTCACAGACTAGGATTCTGAAAGGGGAGTATGGGTTAGCCCTAGTTATAGTCCTTCTAGGAGCCAAAACTTCAACAATGGAGTCATCAGGTGTAAAGCAGTCTAAAAATATAGTTGGAACTATACACCTCAAAAAAAAACTCATACTTTGTCATTCACTTAGGGATAAACTTCAATTCGCCTCCCCAACAACGGTGCCAAAGATGTTAGCGTGAGTCACTCCTTGACTTCAAAAGGAGTAAGCCTTACACATCATAGTTCATTTCAAATTTTAAAAGGTTGTTTGAGTGGTGGGATGGCTTCTCAAAGATTTTTGAAATGAATTTTTATATTCTTTAAAACTTTCATGCATTTGGAAAGCTATTACAAGTATAAATTGTATGGGTAAATTTGTAGCATAGGGAGAATACTGTAACAGATGAGGAATATGGAGTGTTGGTACCTATTCTAGGAAATATTCATATCCTAAATCAGTCACACGGTTATAATGATGGCTCTTTACACAAACTCTATTTATGCAAAGTAAACAACATTCAAAAACTAGATTGGATGTATAAATTATTCCACAAACCCTTTATGAAATCTTCACTAACATGTTCTACAACACATATATGATTTGCAGAAAGCTGAAAGTAGATAATTTGCTATTAAATCCTTTAATAGTTTCTCACTCACACCTTACTAGTTGCTGCAACTCATAATTTAGAAGAAATTAACAAAGAAATAAGACACACCATACATTAGATGGTTCTTGAGTCACAAAATTCTCAAGCATGAAGTAAAAAGAATTTTTATTATATTCAATCCTCAGGTAGACCAAGATCCAACTTGGAAATAGTATTTACAAATGGTATATATATAAAGAGAGGTACCAACTCCATATCTTCTAAAAAGAAGGAAACACTACTCCTATCATTACATAGGTGTCACAAAAAATTACAACCATATCCCATCAAAATCTAATTGAAAGGACAGATGTAGAGGAAAGAAGAGAAGAAATATGGGTTGAATTGTTGAGTGTGTTGTCATGTTTCCCCTTTTTTGCTGATTTTTCTCCTTATGTCTTTGGTATTTAAATAACCATGTCTTTTCTTTTAATATGACCTCCAAAAACCTCATAACCACCTTTCACCATCACTTGTTATATCCATTTGGTTATGAGTATTTATCCTTCCTTAACTGGCTCGGAAACTTTACTGACAGTTGTCAAAATTCAGTTAAAACAGGCGCTACCAGAAATTACAGTAAAAACCTGTAAGGGCACAAAAAACGGAGAGCTACCAGAATTTCTGGTAGTGCTCTGTTTCTTTTTCAAATATGCACAAAAAATTATGAAAAACCTGTGCAAACTTATATTCTTTGACATCTAAGTTGTTGTTCAAAATTTCAATTGATAAGCAAAAAGTTGTTTGCAAAAAACCTTTTTACCTTCCTTCCATGTGGGTTTCAACTTCAGCAAGCTTATCCAATTTTGTCTTGCTATCAGCGACTAATTTTTATCTAGTTGTTCTTGTGGCTGCTTCCTTGATAGTTGCCTTCTCCTTCTTAGAACCCTTTTGTATATTTCTTCTCTTTGAGGGTTTTGAGTGTTGCTTTAAAGGGGTTTTATTTTTTTATTTATTCTTTGTTTTCTCTGTCTTTAACCCTTCAGGTTTACCTTCTATATCAATGACCTCTGTAATTAAACTTGGATTTTGCAAAGCTTTGGACTTCAACTTGAACTTATTTTTGTCTCTAGTATGCCTTTTTCTGGTACAAGCAACAGGTTGTGTTTCCTCTTTCTTCTTCTTACTACTGATCTCATATCCAGCATCATTGAGGAGCTCTTCATCAGATTTTGTATGTTGATAATCTCTCTGCATTTTCTGTTGAATATCTTCTTCTAGAATTTCCAGTAGCATCTGCACTTTAGATTTCTCTGCAGTTGCATACCTTCCTCTTCGAGCTCTGTTGTAGACATTAGGAAAAGGAGGAATGGGGGGCACCATTTTCATAGACTTGAGTCTATTTTCACAGGAACTCTCTCATTTCTCCAACTTTCTGTCAACCTTGACTACATTAACCTTTTCTTTCCTGCTCTTGGCTTTATGGATGTTCTCCTTTGTAGCCTTCCACTTGGTTCTTTTTGTAAGATGAGGGTATTTTTGTGAAACTGGATGTGTAGGTGTAGGTTGGCATGCCCTGTAAACAAGAAATGGTCCTAGGTTTGATTTTTTTTCCTTAGCTCCTCTTCAACTAAAACCTTGATGAGAACTTGTTGATACAAGCTATATTCTGAAGAAACAGTGTGATTTTGGATCCTTTTTGACATCTTTTTCAAACTCTTCAGCAAGAAGTATGGAAAATTTAAGGTCTTAATACCTACAACATGAAAAATAAATCTCGTATGATAAAGAAACACAATCTCCTTTCACAAGTGAGGTAAATCTTGATGACTTTAACAACTTTTTCCCAATTATTTTTGAGATAGTTGCTTGGAATTATCTTGGCCCAATTTGGATATTTGTGTGCATCCTTGAGGAAACTGTTGAGGTCTCCTCCAGTGATAACATGACCTTTAAACCACTTCTCTCCTTCATTTGGAAGGTTAAATGCCTTAGCAATTGAGTCTGTTGAAACCTGCAATGTAAGACCATAGATTGTGGCTTCTTGTCCATTAAAGAGTTTGCAAAATCTTGAGCTACTCCAAAGTGAGAGCTTCCTAATCTGGTGCACAAGGAATACCACCCTGCTTGGATAAACAAAATTCTCACCTTTGAATTTTCATCCACTAGGTCAGCACCCTGTGGCTCAATTCGTTTTATCCCTCCTCTTTTAGTCATCTCCATAAATTAATAACTCTATCTCTTAAACTGGTAGGTGGAAGAGCTAGAAGAGCTTCACCTTACAAGTGTTTATTATGTTTTCCTATGAAATCATGTCTGAAATCTAGACTCCTCCTCAAATTTCAACTCTATGAAACTCGATCTCCAATAGCTAGGTACACAACTGATACTACTCCTATTTTTTTGTGGTTTTAAAAAATCAACCATGGTTCATCACCCCATGAAAATCAATTTTCATTATGGAAAATATTCTTTACCATGGTGTCAACCATGTGATGGCCACCATCATTTTTAGTTTTCTACGTAAATTTGAATAGAACACTACAGATGGCTTGAGGCAAGCGGATCTATGACTGACAGTCACCTCCATTGTCTTGCTAATTATTGGCCTAAATTTCTAGCAGCATCATTGTGTGACCATCCAAATGGTCATTGCATTAAGTTTGATGATACACAATCTTCTCCAGTCAAAAAACACATGCCTTGACATGAGAGTAACTAACTTGGCTGACAGACAGGATGGGATCAACGGTTGGGTGTATTACTGAGGGTTAACACCTAAGCGCTACATGTATACCATGACTTGACTTAAACATAACTGACCACATACAACTCCTATTGCATGATATAAATCATTTAAAAAAAAATGTAAATGTGTTTACATCATAACAAGTGGATTGAAAAAAGCGGATGTGCTTTTTTTTTTTTTTTTTAAATAGAGGATGTTACCATAATTTTCAGCATCATCAGAATAAAGGAAAAACAGACAGAAACATGAATGTAACATAATGTCCGAAAAGGATAAAACAGGCGCTACTGAAAATTTCGGTAGCAACCAATTTTTTTTTTAAATTTTCAAAGTCTAATCCTAAAAACAAAAATTTAAAATAGACTCGTGACTTAGCAAAGACTTATGCTAACATAGATAATTATCATGTAACTGATTGATCACTACTTGTGAATTAAATCAAATTTAATTCACTAGACTTCCTACTAGCTCATCTCTTAGTGAGAACTAGTTAAACTGATTTTAACTCAATTAATTGAGTTATCTAATTACAACTCACAAATAACTATAAGTGGACCCCCTTAAATCATGGGATAACTCTACATGCCTCATCTCTAACTCTCAACTTGAATATCCTAAGCTAACTCAGTAATTCTTACTTAGTTAACTAATATAAGTTGTCATATCATGAAATTACAATTTCTCTTCCAATTTACTTAAGGGAAAATTAAATTAGAAGCCCCCTTTGGTTGTCATTTCAACACTCCCTCTCAGCAAGAAATGGATTATCTTCTACCCCGGTCCTGTCTCTATGGAATTCGAATTTGCTTCTTTCTAGTGCCTTCATCAAGATATTTTCATCCTGCTCCTCTGTGGGAATGTACTCTAATGACATAATCCGCCTCTGAACACAATCTCTGAGATGGTGATACTAGATATCAATATGCTTGGACATGTCATGGAATATTGGATTAACCGAGATTTTGATGCAGCTTTGGTTATCACAATATATCATCGTCTAATCCATTTACTGACCAAACAAACCAACAAATATATTCCTCATCCAAATGGCCTCACATGATGCTTGATTGGTCGTCATGTACTTTGCATATGCTGAACTAAGTGCAATTGATCTATGTTTATTGTTGTACCAAGAAAATGTTGTTGATCATATGTGAATATGCCTCTTGATGTGCTATTCCTGTCAAATAGACTCCCTGCCCAATATGCATTGATGAAGCTTGGAAGATTCAATCCCTTTTTCCATATGTACCATAATCCATACTATGTAGTTCCCCTGAGATATCTCAACACATGCTTTCTATCCTTCCAAAAGAGCTTGTTAGGTGTAACCATAGCCTGGCTCAGCTAGTTAACTATGTATCATATGTCAATTCGCATGTTCACCAAATACATGATTGAACCCAAAAGCTTCATGTAAACAATATCATCTACTACTTCAACCGAAGTAGCATCCTCCTTCCTCTAGTTTCCTGCAAGAGGAGTCTCCATGGGTTTGTTTCCCTCCATGTGGAACTTCCTTAGAATATCCTTGGCATAATTTCCCTGAGATAAAAAAATATCCCCATCTCTTTTCCATATCTCTAATCCAAGGAAATAGTGCAAGAGCCCCATGTCCTTCATCTCAAACTCTCTTGCAAGATCCTCTTTGCAAGAATTTATGAGCCACTCATCACCTGTTATTATCAAATCATCGACATAAAGTACAATAATAAAATTCTTACTATCAACCACAATATGAGATAGGTTCGCATCTACTTCACTCTTGGTGAAGCCCAACCCGGTTAAAAAGTTAATGTTCCTGGTGTTCCAAGCATGAGGTGCTTGTTCGGCTCTCATGAGTCCACACACATGCGAATCCCTGTATAAGGTCTCAAAACCTTCTGGCTACTCAATGTACACTTCTTCCTCAATGTCTCTGTTGAGAAAGGTTGCCTTTGCATCCATCTAATGTATCTATCATCCCATCTGTGCTGAGAGTGCAAGGATGGATCTAATAGATAAGTACCTTAAGACTGGTGAAAAAGTCTCATCATAGCCAATCCCCTCCACCTGAGAGAACCCTCTGGCCATAATTATATCCTTGTGATTCTCCACACTCCCATATGCTACCTTCTTCACCTTGTAGACCCATCTGGATCCTACAACTAACTTCCCAACTGGTCTTGGGAAAACTTCCCATGCCTTGTTTCTGATAATGGAGTCATACTCCTCAACCATGGCATCAACCCATAATTTTTGGTGCACTACTTCCTTGAAAGAGGATGGTTCTATCTCAATACCTTCACTCATAAGATCCATGTATCTAGTGTACCACTATGGATACCTTCTCTTCATGCCCTATGATGTGGTTTCTCCCACATTATCTCTCGCATCTAGCAATAATATATTAGTATATCTAGTGTGCTTCCTTGAATCTCTGGTGGATGGCTCTACATGAATGGTTTCTACCACTCTGTCTTCCTCTGCTTGTGGTTGCTTCACATCCTGAGGTTCATCCTTTGGAGCCAAGAGCTCCTCAATTTCATGCAAATTGAATTCCCTCTCAAGGGACAATTGCATGGCTTTGTCTTCATCGAATTTCACATCTATTCTGACCATTTTTATCCTGTGTGCTAGCAAGTACACCCGATAGTTGTGAGATGTATCAGTGTACCCCAAAAATGTCCCTGACTTTGTTGTTGGATCTAGATTCTAACTAGAACCTTTGGTTACATGGAAATAAGCAAATGAACCAAAAATTTTAAAATACGACACATTCAGTATTTTACTTGAAAAAATCCTCCTTCAGTGTACTCACCCCATGTATCCAATGAGGGCTTTTGTTCTGCACAAATATTGTTGTATTGCATGCTTCCACCCACAGATGCAATGGTAGGCCCTGATCATGAAACATAGCTCATGTTGCTCCCACAATAGTTCTTTTCTTCCTTTCTTCAACCCCATTCTGATGTGGGTTATGAGGTGCAATCAATTCTCTTCGAATTCCTTCTGAGGCATAGAATTTATTGAATTAATTAGAGATGTATTCTCAACCATTGTCACTCCTCAGAGCCTTCACCTTCTTCCTTATATCTTTCTCAGAAAGTTCCTTTAACTCACAAAACTTGGAGAATGTCTGATCTTTCTTCTGCATGAAGAAAATCCAACAATTTCTTGAAAAATCATCAACAAAAATCACATAATACCTGTGCTTTGTTCTGGAAGCTATCAAGAACGGTCCACACACATCTGAATGAACTCTCTCAAGGATAGCCTTGTCTTGGTTTTCCTTATCATGAAAGTTGGATTTGGTATACTTCCCTAATGTACACCCTTTGCATGCATCTCTCTATGCAATTACACCTTTGGAAGTCATGTAGAAATAGGTTACCTGATCATCAAAGCATTGTGATGTAGATGGCCTAACCTCTTGTGTCATAACTCACCAATGTATCGACTCTCCACCTTCTCTTCTTTGGTGCTCAATGTTATGTTGTCTTATACATCTAGTTTGTAGATACTATTTACTCAAACCCCAATATTTTTCACCTTTATTGTGGCCTTTTGACGAAGGAACACCTTTGCTTCACTAAAGATCACATCATAGCCACGATCTTCCAATATAGCAATAGAAACCAAATTAGTCTTTAAACAAAGAACATACATGAAATATTTTAATGTGAGTGGATTACCTTACTCCCTCTGAAAGGTAAATGTACCTACAGCGGTAGCACTATAACTCTCGTTGCCACCCATCTGGATGTGCATCTAGAGATCCTTCTCCTCAAATCTATTTAATAGTTCTTTGTTTTCAGTCATATGGAATGAAGCTCCATTATCCAAGTACCACAACAAATAATTTAGTGCTTCAAATTGGGAGTTGGTCATATGGAATGAAGCTCCATTATCCAAGTACCACAACAAAGAATTTAGTGTAATCGGTGATGGGTTTTTATCGGTCATGAGAGTGAAGTCCAACTCGAACTGTGAATTTATTGCTTCACATGTTGCTCCTCCTGAGGCCTTCTTGTTGGTCTTATTTTGTGGACAATTTGTGGCATAGCATCCATGCTTATGACAGTTGAAACATTTTTCCTTTGACAAGTCTTGCTTCTTGCCTACCTTACCGGACTCAAATTTGGAATGGGACGCCTTCCCTTTTCGTTTCTTCACCTTTCCATCAAAGGCATAGTTCTCCTTATCATCAGTCTTTGATGAGGATCCATCTTTGATGCTCTATTGAATTTCTTCTTGTTCCATATTGGGCCATAGTCAATCCCAATTTAGTAGATTCTCCCTCCCATTCACAGAGTCTTGGTGGTTGTTATCACCAAACTGAGGTTGATTGGGTTGCTCAATAGTTAATTCAGTGTAACTGTTTCAAACCACTTATGGCTGGAAGTTAGCCCTTCCAACCTCAAAGGGCTCTCTCAAGAAAATATATGATATTCAATAGAAAATGCTTAGAACAAATATGGTTAACTCTTTATTGTGTTTTGAATGGTTTTTGTTGAAGTTTACAACAAGAAACAGTGAAATTAGCATCCAAAAACAACATGACGGCACCTACACTAGTGTGGGACCATAGGTCATATAGTGATGGGTCCTAACGATACATTAGTGTGAAATTAAATTTATTTAATAAATTGGATATGTGTCAAATTTAACTATCCCTTAATTAAATTGGATAATAAAATGTGATCTTATCTCATAATCATTTGTAATAGTTAATTGAGTGTGATAAACTCAGTTAGCTCATGAATTTAGAGTTGAGGTTAGTTGGTGAGGAATGCAGAGTGATTATATGTGTTTTAGAGTTCAAGTTGTAGTTAAGTGCATGATTTTAATGCATGAATAATCATTTAACTCAGTTAAGTGAGTTAAAGTCAGTTGAACTAGTTGTAACTATTTTTTGCACTAGTGAGAGGTCAAGTGAATTAAATCGTATTTAATTCACATGCAGTGATCTTCCATGCAACTGATGATTTACTATTAATAGCTACATGCATGTTAGTTCCAGTGGAGATTCAATTGAGACAAAGGTTAAAGGGAAGTTAACTATTAGTTGTGATATAAGCAGGCTGCCCAGATGCAATTAAAACACCACAAGATGCCCATGATTCTATGCATAGTTGAGAAAGGTTGAAATTCATAAATAATAGGGATTTCGTTCCTCATGAATTGTGTGAGCAAGGTAGGCTGAAGACAGGCTGAGAATTGGCTAAGTGTTGGCTCGATTTTGTCTAGATCAGTGTGAGACGATAGGCAGATTGTAAGAGACTCTTGTGAGAAGAGTGCATTGTAATTGTTTCATTATTCCTTGTGGAATATACAATATATGATAGAGGGGTTTTGTGCAGTAAGCTTTCCCTGGAAAAATATATGTGTTTTGATTTTATTTTCTTCTTTCTCTACTTGTTGTGATTGGCGATCGTGTTTATTTTCCGCAATTGATTTGTAGAAGGATTCAGTATCTAGCTTTAGTACATTGTTAGATCGAATTGAATCCATTGATATAAATATGTTTTTTTAATTTCTACATGGTATCAGAGCACAGAAAATCACTATAGTGGAGGATAAGTTGACTTCATGACTGAATATAATTTGAATTTGCAAAAGTGTTCTTAGTGCGACAGGCGAATTAGGATCGAAATGGATTTCAATGGCTTGAGATTTGAGTATGCACTCGAGGGAAGACATAAATATATTGTGTGGAAATATAGGATGGAAGCAGTATTGGAGAAAAATGGTTTGAAATAATTCATTGATAATGATGTTCCCAAACCCGTTGTAGCAAATTCTACAAATCTTGATGCTTGGAAAAATAAGGTTGCAAGGATGAGGAGGATCTTATTGTAGGGATTACCAGACCACATTGTATCAAGTATCCATGATAAAGTGACTCCATATGCAATTTCAAAGGCTTTGACAGATCTATTTCAGTAGAAGTGATCATAGAAAATTGGCACTGAAGGACAAGCTCAGGAAAAGAAAATTGGAGAAAGGCGACATTATTTCGGTATACTTGACCAAGTTTTTCCAATGACAAGATGAGCTTGAAAGTGTAGGAATTAATGTCGTGGATGATGACTTGGTGAGTCTAGCTCTTCTATGACTTCCCAAGAGTTTTCATAGTTATCTGGTTTCTGTCAATGGGAGGGAAAAGCTTCCAGATTGGGAACGACTTTGGTCAGATTTGGTGAAAGAATAATTCAGGCAGAATACCATGGATGGATCTTCATCTAATAATGATGAAGAAGAAAATTGTGCTTTGGCTGGTAAGGTGAAGAATGGAAAAGGAAATAAATCATATTCCAAATCTGAGACCAGTGAAGAAGGCAAGGAGTGTGACATGTCCAGAGTGAAATTTTTTCACTGTCACGATCATGGACATTATGCCACTAATTATCCACAAAAGAAGAAGAAAAATAAGGCTTCAGGATCTGCAGTTGGTGAGGCTTTGGCCTCACAATTTGAGTTGGACTTCTCACTGATCACATGCATGGTGTCAAGAGCGATGGGATCGAGGCGGTATTTGGATAGTGGTGCATATTCCCACATGACGGGAAACAAATAACTTTTCAGTAGCTTGAAGGAGAAGGACCTCCAAATTCATATCAAAATGGGTGAAGACGGAAGGTATAGTGCTACTGGGATTGGTACAATTAATTTTCATAGATAGTCAGGCAAACCATTTTTATTAAAAGATGTAATTCAAGTACCAGGCTTGAAGAAAAATTTAGTTTCAGTCGCAATTTTGGTGGATAGAAGTTATGAAGTTTTTTTTCAGTGAAGAAAAAGCTTTAGTTTGACACAAAGCAACAAGACAATCCAAGAATATTGGGATTCGATTGAATAATCTCTACAAAATTGATGTAGATGGTTGTGCAGCATTGATGGGTAAAGCAAACAAAGTGGTGAGCTAGGATGAGGGTGAGTTATGGCACAAGATATTGGGCCATCTACACCACGGAGCTTTGAAGGTCATGCAATAGATTTCTACGGGGCTTCCAAAGGGTACTCTTGCACAAATAGACACATGCAAGGGATGTACCATGGGGAAGTGTAAGAAATCCATGCGACTATCCCTTGAGAGGGAGCTTGACTTGTATGCAGATGCAAGAGTTCCAAAAAATGAACCTCAAGATGTGGAGGAGCCACATGTGGAGGATCATGGAGTGGAAGAAACCACTCAAGCAGATAAATTTTGAGCCAAATGGGCAGAGGGAGTACATGCAACTATACCTCCAAGTGTGAGGTGGGGCGATGTGAAACATTAATCCCAAGAAGAATTTTGGGCAGGGTCCTAGAGATGGTTCATCTCATGGATTGAACCTGCCGACGAGGAGCCCACAATACAACAGTAGTAGGATCAGTAAGATTGATGCAGTCAGATGTCAGGAGGACAGAAATCAAAGTGACAAGTGTCAGATACTAGACCACAGATCAGAGTTGGTAGCAGTGCAAAGTGCATGGATGCAGATGTCAACAATGCAGAGAATCCAGTAGAAATGTGTAGTAGGTACCAGCAATCAGAAGACTCTGATGACAAATGCATTATATTGATTCAGTTGTTTGGGCATTATTTAGTTTCGGAAGTGTTGCATGCAAAATTTGCATGTGCGAGAAATACTAGAGAAGTGTTGCATGCAAGAGTTTCATGCCGCATCCAAGGACATTCCTTTCTTGTTGGCATCCAGAAACAACATGACAGCACCTACACTAGTGTGGGACCATAGGTCGTGTAGTGATGGGTCCTAGAGATACATTAGTGTGAAATTAAATTTATTTAATAAATTGGATATGTGTCAAATTTAATTATCCCTTAATTAAAATGGACAATAAAATGTAATCTTATCTTGTAATCACTTGTAATAGTTAACTGAGTGTGATAAACTCAGTTAGCTCATGGATTTCGAGTTGAGGGTAGTTGGTGAGGCATTCATAGTGATTCTATGAGTTTTAGATTTCAAATTGCAGTTAATTGCATGAGTAATAATTTAACTCAGTTAAGTGAGTTAAAGTCAGTTGAACTAGTTGTAATTGTTTGTTACACTAGTGAGAGATCAAGTTAATTAAATCATATTTAATTCACATGCAGTGATCTACCATGAAACTAATGGTTTACTATTAATAATTTCATTCATGTCAATTCCAGTGGATACCTAGTTGAGACAAAGGTTAAAGGGAAGTTAACTATCAGTTGTGATATTAGCATGCTACCCAGATGCAGTTAAAACACCACAGGATGCCCATGATACTCTGCGTAGTTTAGAAAGGCTTAAATTCCTAAATAATATGGATTTCATTCCTCATGAATTTCGTGAGAAAGGCAGGCTGAAGATGGGCTGAGAATTGGCTAAGTGTTGGCCTGATTTTGTCTAGATCAGTGTGAGACGATAGGCAGATTGCAGGAGACTCTTGTGAGAAGAGTGCATTGTAATTGTTTCATGATACCTTGTGGAATATACAATATATGATAGAGGGGTTTTTAGCAGTAAGGTTTCCCCGGGAAAATATTTGTGTTGCGGTTTCATTTTCTTCTTTATTTACTTGTCGTGATTGGCGATCGTGTTTATTTTCCACAATTGATTTGTAGAAGGATTCAGTATCTAGCTTTAGTACATTGTTAGATTAGATTGAATCCATTTATATACATATGTTTTTATAATTTCTACAATTTTTAGCAAATTGACGATGTGAGCTAAAGGCTACCATTGGGCATGGAGTTAGTGTGAAACTCAATTACATAACAAACATCTTTCATGGAAGTTGAGGCATGTGTACTCTCGTAAAAAAAATAACTTTAATAGCAAACTAGATTCATAAAGGAAGTTGGAGCATATTTAACTATGAATTCCAAGTGATTACACATAAAGTGAGCTGAATGGAAATTAAAAAGGTAGATAAGACTAACACATAAGAGTACATGAATAATCTCAGGTCTGAAAGAAGCTTTCTGCAACTGTATATTACTGAATGGAAAATATTACAATAATAGCATAAAGCCTAACATTGATCAACCCTCTCTAACTCTTTTATCTCCCTATTTATAGAATTAAAACCCTTTACATGAATTATACCACCTGGGCTAGACCCTTGAAACTATTGAAGGAACCTTATCCAAAAAGGAACTAATTACAATGAGAGAATATAGAGATATTTTTGTTTACAACTTAGAGTTTAAAACCTAATAGGACTCTAACACCATTAGCTTCATTAACAAATTTTAAATGACCCATACATGATGATGCTTATAAAATAAGATAGTGTTGCTTGAGGTGAAAATGACCATCACTAATTGATGAACAGCCATACTGGAATCTAGGGTCTGCTTCTCTGATTTTAGGATGTGTTGTTATGCTTGATGATGTGGCAAGAATGACGAGCTAGTAGTCCAATCACATTCCTTGTTGAGTTTTCTTACCAACTGGAGTCTCCACTGATACACTTCAACATTTTATGATGATTCATATTTTCCCAAAAAACATTTAATGCTTCAAAAACATCAAAATTTCCCCTCGCTACAAAAACAAAGCACTTTAACTCAAGTCCGTAGTGAAAAGTTTGTAGCATTTTCCATTTGGAAATTTCTGCAACCATTCTGATTTCTTTGCTCATTGGAGGGTATTCATTAGGAAAAAAATACTTAAATACATGCCTTTACCCACTCCTCTTATGATAAAATTTGGAAATTATACCATAAAATAATCCTCAACAAGTTCGTAGCGAAAACTCGGCTTTAAGCCTGGAGTATGCTACGAACTTGCCAGATATTTTCCAGAATTTGAAATTTCCACTTCTTACCTCTAAAAAATATCTATAGCTATGTGAAATGATGATAGGGATAATCCTAAGACAAAATTGGCTCAAAACATGTCTCAACCTCCTCAAGAGGTAGCAGGTTCATCCACCACTATCATTTTCAAGCCTTTTTTCTTTAACTCTGTCTGCACCATTTCCATTTGAATTTCTAACTCTTTGACTTTATTTTGCATATTTCTCCTCTCTGCCTATAGCAACATGATTCTCCTCATGGTGTGCTTCATCATCCTGTGTAGGGGTATTATCATTTTTAGCATTTTCCTTGATCTTTCTTCCACTTCATCATAAAAAATAATTTTCTTGCTGACTTCCATCTTGAAATCTGATAGCTCCTTCCTTTCTTGTTCAAAATCCTCCAACTCCAACTTGGTTTCTAAGACTTCATCTCTAGCTTCTTTAAGTTGCTCTCTAAGAAGATCCACTTCATATTTATCTTGGAATTTCTCTTTTCCTTTCTTGGTTTTGGTAATTTTTCCTTCAACTGGGGATAATTCAATGATCTCTTCCACAATGGTTTGCTTCCTATTTTATGTCTCCTTATGTATCTTATCATACTTTCCTCCCTTTGAGAGTTGTGACCTAGTGAAAGGTTTCCTAGGATTGAAGACAAAACATGAAACCTCACTGAAGAAATCATTTTTTTTTGTTGTGAGACCCTTCTTCTTCATTTTGGTTCCTTTAACCTCTATAGGTTTTACCAGAAAGGTTTCTTCAATATCAATGGCCTACAGAATGTCTTCAAGTTTACCCTTCCCTCTGTTTGACTCCTGGTGATTATCCTATGAGCCCTTGTATCAATTTTGAGCTTACTGCTTGTAGGTGTTGGCTGAGGTGCCATTGTTTCCTACAAATGTTAAATCTATACCTCCATGGGCTCCTCTATAGGTTGCATTTCTTCCTCAAGTCAAACTTGTTCTTTAGCTATAAGTTATTTATCCTTATTGGGAGTGCTTGTCCTTGACTTGGGTGTCTTATTTGGAGTAAGCACATCTACATCATAACCACTTAAAAACAGAATGGTAGCCCAATCCCTATTCAATTTCTTCAATTATTCCATAACCAACGAATTGATTAAGCCATGATGAATATGGATGTGTCACTACTTATAGGTATAGCTTTCACTTTGTCAGACATCTTTCCTAAGCTTCTGAAAAGAAAAATGGAAGATCTAGGAGTTGTTTACTTTTGAAATGGAGTAAGAGCCTAAAATGATATTCGTAGATCATGTGAAATATACCCTCACATGTAAACTACCTTTGGATTACCATCAAAAACTTTGAGTAGTTTCCTTAAGGTAGCTCCTAGGTATAACTAAGGTCATATAAACTCCTATATGCTCCTGTTTCATAAACTCATCACAATTATGAAGTTTGAACTTGGTTCCTTGAACCATTCTTCTCCTGACCTTGAAATTTTTGTTTCTTATGCAATAGTCTCAAGAGAAACTGTAAAACTCAATATGCCAACATTTGAAGTTGTGCCAACAAAGTTGACAGAAAAATATTTCGAAACTTGTGCATGGTACCCCTGCATCTTTTGGCAAAATCTTATACAACCAGCATTTGTGAAGGCTTGTGCAAAACTTGGAACCTCCATAACTAGTTTCAGGTCCATAGGCTCGTATCTTTCGACAGATCCTCCTTTTTTTTCCTTCTTATGTGAAGCTATGTCCTCCAATATAGCTTTGCCTTGCTTCGACTCTTGACACCTTCAAAAATTGTATAAGACAACAAGTTGCTTGTTCGAAAGAGGTGGAAGCTAATCTAAGACAACAGCTAGACAAAATATAAAAGTGAAAATTGTTGGAAATGGATCAAGAAGCTCACAAGGATCGAAAGGTAAGTGTTATTGCTCGAATAGATGAAGGCTAAATTTGGAAAGAAAAGTGGGAGGGAAAAAAGAATGATGGTGGTGTGATGTTTTCCAAGCATGAAATACATCGAATGTTGACTCATAACAGATATGTCCATGATGAAAAAATAACCTGTAAACACTGAAAAGATGACAGCACACTGATACCCTCACCACTAGCAGAAAAACGTGAGTTCATAGTGAATTTATTTAGTGGGATGATAGATTCGCTATGAAACTTTCAAGTGAGTCCGTAGCAAAAATAGGTTGTTTTGCACAGAAAAAGTTGTGGAGTCAAGTAAAATGTGCCAAGTGACAAGAAGTGACCTAATTAACCCATGCATTCATATTTTTGAATTTTACCATTGAAAAGACCTTAGTTACATGACTAATGACCACTAAAAACTTTTTAAGACTATATACAAAATATGAAATTTGATCAATTTCTTGACTTTATTTTAAGATAACAACTTGAACTAACTGAAAATGCACTCCTAACCAACCTAATTTTTATTAAATATAATAGTATATATTCCAACTCTTTGGAATTCCTAGAAGATATAGGCTCAACAAATCATCCAAGGCAACAGTTATCCCAACACTTTCAAGCTCATCTCGACATTGAGTGAACTTTTGCAATTATTTTTGGATCGTGTCACTCTTCTCCATTTTGATATTCCTAAGCTTGTCTTTCATCACCATCTTCTTGTGGTCACTGCTATTATTATATATATCTTCCAAGGCCTTCCACATAGAATATGGATTCTCCTTCCCATGGATACTCGAGACAATATGATCTCGAACTCCCTCTAAAATTATCCTTCTCGCCTTTGCTACATTCTTCTTCCATGTATTAAGAAGTTGAGCATATGTTGCTACGGGATGCAGGATATCAGTATCGATGAAATCCTTCAGAGGATTTTTCCTTGAGCACTGCCTCCATCTTGTCCTTCCATGCAATTTAATTTGAATTTCCCTCGAGTGCATATTCGATTCTCAAGCCATTGAAAGACATCTTGATCTGTTGTTGGATCCTGAAGAAAAAATTTGCAAATTTGAAAATGATCAAAAAAAACTTTATTCTTCTCTTCTTATTGTGATTCATGGTGCTCTAATACCATGTATAAAATCTAACAACGGGATTCAAACTAATCTTGTAATGTAATAAAACAAAATATTGAATCCTTCTACAATTTGCGGAAACAAAACATGATTTCACAATCACATAACAAGTAAGAGAAAGAGACAATCAATCACACAACACAAGATGTATCTGGGGAAATCACATTGCCTAAAACCCCGCTATCTGTGTGTTGTATAAAGTCAATAACATGAAATAATACAATGCTTTTCTCTCTCAAAGAAACTCCTACACTATGACAACTATCTCACATTGATCTAGGCAAAATCAGTCAATTACTTAACCAATTCTCAACCTACCTTGTTCACGCATTCTTGGAGGGATTTTCACCCTATTAAATAGTAAATTCCCTTGAATTGACTATGTAATGCATGATTTTCCTCCACATGTGTCTATCACTGACATGTACAAATTTCTAATTATACAACTCAAAGTTATCATCCCTTTAACCTCTGTCTCTATTGGGCCTTCCTTAGAATTGACATGCAACAACTATTTATAGTGAATTATCAACTAACTGATTGATCGCTACTTGTGAATGAAATCAAATTTAATTCATTAGCTCATCTCTCATGTAGAACTAGTTAAATCAATTTTAACTCAATTAATTGAGTTAACTAATTAAAACTCACAAATAATTGTAACTGGACCCCCTTAAATCATGGAATAGCTCTACATGCCTACTCTTTAACCCTCAACTCGAAATTCATAAGCTAATTCTTTCATTCTGACTTACTTAACTAATACAAGCTATCATGAGATGAAATTACAATTTCTCTTACAATTTAATTAAGGGAGATTTAAATCAAAAGCCCCTTTTGGGTGCCATTTCAACAAGTTGGTTGAGTTAAAACTACAGCTTAAATATATGCTTGATAAAGGTTACATATGGCCAATTATGTCACTGTGGGGAGCTCCACTACTATTTCTGAAGAAAAGGATGGGACACTCAAACTTTGTATATATTATAGGAAGTTAAATAAAGTGACCATCAAGAATCGGTATTTGTTTCCATGGATTTATGACTTATTTAACTAGATGAGGGGAGCAACATTGTTCTCCAATATTGATTGGAGATATAGGTATCATCAAGTGTGCATCAAACAGGAAGACATCCATAAAACTGCTTTCTGAACAATATATGGGCACTATGAGTTGGTAATGGTACCATTTGGGATTAATAATTCCCCTACTACGTTCATTTGTTTAATCAAAAGTGTGTTGCATCTTTATTTGGATATATTTTGTGATTATCTTCATTGATAACATATTGGTGTACTCTAAGATTGAAAAAGAGCATGAAAATCACCTGGATGCAATGCTACAATTGCTGAGGGAACACAAAATTTATGAAAATATCAGCAAGTGTGATTTCTTCTAGACACAAATATACTATTTGGGGCACATTATCTCGAAGGAGGGGATATTTTTTCATCTTGAAAAGATCAAGGCCATAATGGAATGGCCAACACCAAAGAATGCGAATGAGGTCAGATCATTCATGTTACTGGAAATTTACTATAGGAGGTTCATCAGGAACTACTCCAGGATAGGTCATCCTATCACATCCTTGTAGATAAAAGGAAAGAAATTAGAGTTGATAGTTGAATTTGCAACAAGATTTGAGTAGTTGAAACAATTTCTCATGAATGCACCAGTGTTGAGGATTCCATATTCGAACAAGGATTTTGTGGTATGCACAGATGTTTGTAAGGAGGGACAAGTAGTTTTCTATGATCCGCAAAAATTAAATGAGCATGAATCAAACTATGTGACTCATGATCTATATTTATTTTCCATATTTCATGCATTGAAGATGTGGAGGAATTATCTCCTTGGCAGGAGATGCGCACTTATGAGAGATCATAGTGGACTCAAGTATTTGTTTTTCCAACTTAAGTTGAATACAAGACAAGTTAGGTGGTTGGCTATACTTGGTGAGTTCGAATTTGAGATAAGGTAACATCAAAGGAAAAGAGAACAAGGTTATTGATACACTAAGTAAAAGGATTCAATTGACTCACCTAGCAGCTATAAGCTCTTATGAAGTGGACCTAGTAGAAAGGGTCAAAAATGTAGGACAACATGATGAGAAATATCAACAAGTGAAGGAAAGGCAACAACAAGATGTTGAGGGTGAGGAATATCATCTCATATATGATGGCCTTGTTGAGATTCAACAATAAAAATTCTTGATCCTAGTGAAAATTAAGCACCTACACTAAGGTGGGGCCCACGGGCTATTTTTAGGTGTATATCTATTTTTAGATGGATGTCTATTTTTACTATCCCTTAATTTAGATGGACATTAAACCGTAATATATTCTCAATGAGAACTTGAAAATAGTTAACTGAAGTGGAAAATCAGTTAGCTAAGTGAATTTCAAGTTAAGTGGTTGGTTGGTGGGACATGCAAGTTGACTTTAGTTGTAACCGAGTGATTCAAGTTATAACAAAGTTGGAAGTGCAGTGGTGCATGAATTGTGCCAGTTGTAAGTAGTTAAACTCGGTTAAGTGATTTAAACTTAGTTGTGCTAGTTGTAACTGAAGATACACTAGTGAAAGATCAAGTGAATTAATTATTAATTAATTCACAATTAGTGATCTCACATGCAACTGAAGATTTACTACTATTAGCTGCATGTATGTCAAATCCAGTGTAGACCCAATTGAGTTCTAGGTGAAGGGAAGTAAACTATCAGTTGTTACATTATCCGTTTGCACACAAGCAAGCACTCACACATTGGATGTGCCCATGAGGATTGCACAATCAAGGCAGGCAGGAAGGCATCAATTTAGGGATTTCTTTCAGTAGGGATTGCGCAGTGGAGGCAAACTATGTGGAGACAGTAAATTGGCTAAGGGATTTTCCAATTTTTGTATGATAGTGTGAGACAATTAGCTGATGTACTGAGGGCTCTTGTGAGAATATTTTTGTATGTAATTGTTTCATGATCCATGATATCATATACAATAGAAGATAGTGGGGTTTTTAGTTGTAAGCTTTCCCCAAGAAATTATTTGTGTTGTTTGTGATTGATCTTTACTCATGCTTATGTAATTGGCGATTATGTTTTTAATTCCATAAATATTTGTAGAAGCGATTCAGTATTTAACTTTAGAATATTGTTATATCAAGTGAATCCAAGATATACATGCATATTGTATAAATTCTACATGGTATCGGAGCACAGGAAATTGCAGAAGTGAAGCAAGATTTGATTTTGTCGCTGGTGAGAATTCGAATTTGGAGAAAGACTTTCATGGTGTTATAGTTGATTCAAGATTGAAATGGATTTCAATGGCTTGTGGTTAGAGTATGCACTCGAGGGCAGCTCTAACTACATTTCTTGGAAGGACAAGATGCAGAAAGTACTTGAAGACAATGGCTTGAAGGAATTCATTGACAATGATATTCCTAAGCCCACTATGACAGATGCTACCAATCTTGATGCATGGAAAAATAAAGTGGAAAAGGTGAGGAGGATCTTGTTGGAGGGAGTACAAGACCACATTTTCTCAAGCCACCATGGGAAAGCCACACCATATGAAATGTGGAAGGCTTTGATGGATCTATTCCAAAGAAATAAAGACCATAGGAAAGCCTTCCACATTTCATATGGTGTGGCTTTAGCGCTCAAAGATAAACTCAAGAAGATCAAGATGGAAAAGGGTGACACCATTCCAAAGTATCTCACAAATTTTTTCCAATGTCGGGATGAACTAGGGAGTGTGGGAATAACAGTTGCTAATGATGATTTGGTAGATTTGGTTCTCCTAATACTTCATAAGAGTTTCCACAGTTATGAAGACTCTATCAACGGACGGGAAAAATTGTCGGATTGGGAACGACTATGGTCGGATCTAGTGCAAGAGGAGTTTAGACGGAACATCAGAGATGGTTCTTCATAAAATAATGATGATAAAGAGTATTGTGCTTTGGCTGTGAAGGTAAATAATGGGAAGGGGAAGAAATTCCATTTTAAATCCAATTCTAAAGGCAAGAAGCTAGACTTGTCCAAATTGAAGTGTTTTCATTGTCACGAACATGGGCATTTTGCTACTAACTGTCCACAAAAGAAGAAGAACAAGAAGGTTTTTGGATCTGCAGCTGGTGAGGCCCTTACCTCACAATTTGAGTTGGACTTCTCATTGATCGCATGCATGGATTCAAGTGCATTGGGATTTTTGTGGTATTTTTATAGTGGTACTTACTTCCACATGATGGGAGATAAGGAGATTTTCAGTGACTTGGAGGAGAAATATCTCCAGATGCATATTGAGATGGGCGATGATGGATAGTACAGTGCTACCGAGATTGGTACCATTACCTTTCAGAGGGTGTTGGGTGAACCATTTCAACTAAAATATGTGATGCATGTTCCAAGTCTAAATAAAAACTTAGTCTCAGTTGCAATGTTGGAGGACAGAGGCTATGATGTTGTTTTTAGCGATGGAAAATATTTCCTACGACATAAAACAACGGTTCAAGCCAAGAGGATAGGGATTCGAGTTAATAATCTCCACAAGCTAGAGGTAGATGTTTGCGCTACCATGATGGGAAAGGCAGAAAAGGTGGTGAGCTGGGATGAGGGTGAATTATGGCACAGGTAATTGGGCCATCTTCATCATGGAGCCTTGAAAGTCATGCGAAAAATATCTTATGGACTTCCAATGGGAACACTTTCTCAGTTAGATCAGTGCAAGGGTTACCCCATGGGGAAGTATGTGAAGTCCACCTTTCATGAGAAGGAGAACCATGCTTCGAGGATCCTTGATAAAGTTCACACAGACGTGTGTGGGCCATTCTTGGTTTCTTCGGTAGCAAAACATAAGTACTGTGTAATCTTTGTTTATTACTTTTCTCGTAAATGTTGGATCTTCTTCATGCAGAAGAAATATCAAACATTTTGTAAGTTCTGTGAGTTTAATGCATTGGTGGAGAAAGAGTCGAGGAAGCAAGTGAAGGCTCTTAGGAGCGATAATGGTGGATAATAAGTCTCTAACAAATTCAAGAACTTCTACAACAAAGAAGGAATTCGAAGAGAACTCACAGTGTCTCATAACCCACAACAAAATGGGATCGCGAAGACGAAGAACAGAATGATTGTGGGTGTATCAAAATCGAAGTTGAATGATCAGGGCATACCAATTCATTTGTGGGAGGAAGCATGCAGCATTGTGGTTTATGTGCAGAACCATTGTCCTCATAGAGTACTTGGCATCAGTACACCTGAAGAATCTTTCACTGGTAAGAAACTGGATGTTTCACACTTTAATATTTTTGGCTCATTTTCTTATATGCATGTGACCAAGGATGTCAGGAAGAAGTTGGAGCTAACTGTTGAAGTTGGGATTTTTGTGGGGTACACAAAAACTCTCCATAATGAGGGAGTTGGACTTGAATGCAAAGGAGGAACTGTTGGTTCCCAAGGATGAGCCTCTAGACGTGGAACTGCCATAAGAGGAGGTTCATGGAGTGGAGGAAGCCACTCATGCAGAGCCATCCATTAGAAATGGTAGAAGGCGCACCACAGAAGCTGATAGGCTGAGACTTGATTCTGCATAGAATGTAGGAGCCCCTACTTCACATCACAGATAGAGATAGTATCCTAACCAATTTACTAGATACATGGATCTCATGAGAAAATGTATTGTGACTGAACCATCTTCCTTTCAAGAAGAAATGCACCAGCCTACTTGGGTTGATGCAATGGTGGAGGAGTATGACTCCATTGTCAAAAACAGTGCTTGGACAATTGTTCCAAGACCGGTTGATAAATTAGTGGTAGGTTCGAGATCGATCTACAAGGTAAAGCAAGTTGCAGATGGGAGTGTGGAGAAATATAAGGCCATATTTGTGGCTTGGCGCTTCTCACAGGTCGAGGGGATAGATTATGATGAAAAATTTGCACCTGCTGCAAGGTACTCTTCCATAAGGACCATCCTTGCACTCTCAGCGCAGATGGGTTGGTGCATTCATCATATGGATGTGAAAAATGTTTTTATCAATGGGATCATTGAGGAAGAGGTGTACATAGAGTAGCCTGAAGTTTTCGAGATCTTGAACAGTGAGTTTCATGTGTTCTGACTCAAAAGAGCAATGTATGGGCTGAAGCAAGCACCCCGTGCTTGGTACACTCGGATAGAAAGCTATTTCACCGGACTGGGCTTCACCAAAAGTGAAGTAGATGAAAACCTGTAACAAATTGTGGTGGAGGGTAAGATTCTAACCATTTTTCTTTATGTTTATGATTTAATATTGACTAGTGATGAGCATCTGATACACTCATGCAAGGAGGATCTTGTAAGGGAGTTCGAAGTGAATGATATGGGCCTCCTTCATTATTTCCTTGGATTGGAAATATGGCAGTGAGATGGTGAATTTTTTGTGTATCAAGGAAAGTATGCAAAGGAGATATCACGTAAGTTTAATATGGAGGGCTGCAAACCCATGGATACTCCTCTTCCAGGAAACTGGAGGAAATAGGATGCTACTTCTGGAGAGGTAGTGGATGCTATTGTCTATCAACAGTTATTGGGTTCGCTAATGTATCTAGTGAACATGATACCGGACATTTTCTATGCAGTTAACTAGTTGAGTCAAGATATGGTTAAGCCTACCAAGCTATTTTGGAAGGTGGGGAAGCATGTCCTGAGATACCTGGGGGGCACATCAGAGTATGTTATATGGTATAGACAGACGGATGAAGTGAAGTTGCATGGCTTCATGGATGCAGATTGGGCTGGAAGTCCAACGGACAGAAAGAGCACATCAAGGGGGATCTTTAGCATTGGATCTACAGTTTTTTATTGGTACAGTAAGAAGCAGAGATATGTGGCACTCAGTTCAGCAGAATTGGAATACATGGCAACAATTCAAGCTACATGTGAGGCTATCTAGATGAGAAAGATCTTGGTTGGTTTGTTTGGTTCTCATATGGATCCGACAATGATTCATTGTGATAATCAGAGCTTCATTAAACACTCGATTAATCATGTGTTTCATGATAGATCCAAGCATATAGATATCTAGTACCATCATCTCAGAGATTGTGTAAAGAGGATAACTATGTTGCTTCATAAAATTCCCACAAAAGATCAAGATGCAGATATTTTGACGAAGGCGCTCACCGGGAGAAAATTCAAATACCATAGAGACATGATCAAGGTGAAGGATAATCCCTTTTCTATTAAGAAGGAGTGTTGAGATTAAACAAGAAAAATTCTTGATCCTAGTGAAAATTAAGCACCTACACTAGGGTGGGGCCCACAGGCTATTTTTAGGTGTATGTCTATTTTTAGATGCATGTCTATTTTTACTATCCCTTAATTTAGATGGAAATTAAATTTTAATATATTCTCAATGAAAACATGAAAACAGTTAAATGATGTGGAAAATCAGTTATCTAAGTGAATTTCGAGTTTAAGTGGTTGGTTGGTGGGACATGCAAGTTGAATTTAGTTGTAATTGAGTGATTCAATTTGTAACAAAGTTGGAAGTGAAGCGGTGCATGAGTTGTGCAAGTTGCAAGTATTTTAACTCAGTTAAGTGAGTTAAACTCAATTGTGCTAGTTGTAACTGAAGATACACTAGTGAGAGATCAAGTGAATTAATTATTAATTAATTCACAAGTGCTGATCTCACATGCAACTGAAGATTTACTATTATTAGTTGCATGCATGTCAGATCCGGTGGAGACCCAGTTGAGTTCTAGGTGAAAGGGAAGTAAACTATTAGTTGTGACATTATCCACTTGCACACAAGCAAGCACACACACATTGGATGTGCCCATGAGTATTGTGTAGTCAAGGCAGGCAAGAAGGCATCAATTCAATGATTTCTTTCAGCATTGATTATGTAGTGGAGGCAGGTTTCCTGGAGACAGTAAATTGGCTAAGGGATTTGCCAATTTTTGTATGACATTGTGATACAATTAGCTGATGTACTGAGGGCTCTTTTGAGAAGATTTTTATATGTAATTGTTTCATGATCCATGATATAATATACAATAGAAGATAGAGGGGTTTTTATTTGTAATCTTTCCCGAGGAAATTATCTGTGTTGTGTGTGATTGATCATTCTTCATGCTTATGTAATTAGCAATTGTGTTTCTAATTCCTCAAAGATTTGTAGAACCGATTCATTATTTAACTTTAGCATATTGTTAGATCGGGTGAATCCAAGATATACATGCATATTGTTTCATTTCTACAGGCCTAATTAGATTCAAGAACACAATATATATACCAAATAATGATTATTTGAAGAGCTCATAATGAGAGAGTTCCATGTCAATCCATATCCAGGTCATACGAGGTACCAAAAGACTCTCACAACCATTAAAACGTTTTATTATTGGCCAAATTTGAAGAAATATGTGGCTTATTTTGTTTCTAAATGCATAGAATGTCAACACGTGAAAGCTAAATTAAAACATCCAACAATTTTATTTCATCCCATTCCCATTACATAATGGAAGTGGGAGGTGATCTCCTTGGATTTCATTATAGGTTTACCAAGAACTTCCAAGTAGCATGATGTAATTATGGTGGCAATTGACAAGTTGAGAAAGGTGGCTCGTTTTGTAGCATTCAAATATACCAATTCAGTTTGTTAGGTGGCTCAAACTTTAATAAAGGACATTTTGAGGTTGCGTGGACTTCCCAAGAAAATCATATCAAATAGGGATGCTAAGTTCACTTCAAGGTTTTGGAAGGAATGGTTTGCAGGCTTGGGGAAAGAATTGGAATTTGGTATAATGTAGCATCCATAGGCAGATGGGAAAATAGAGACGACAAATAGAATCCTCTAGGGCATGTTGAGGATGTATGTGATGCACCAACCCAAGAAGTGGGAATATTATCTTCCACTTGTAGAATTCATATACAATAATGGATACCAAGAATATATAAATATGATCCCATTTGAGGCACTATATGGTAGGAGTTGCAATACTCCTATCAATTGGAGTGATCCGTTAAATATGGTCCTTATTGAGCCTGATATTCTTAATAAGATGGAGCAAAAAATTCATATCATCAAGAAAAATTTGAAGGTGGCACGAGACAAGAAAAAAATCTATGTAGATCAACATAGCTTGCATAAAGAGTTCCAAGTTGGGGAACATTTTTACTTGGGAATTAAGCCCAAGAAAATTTCCTTGAAAATTGTAGCAAGTGCCAAGTTAGTACCATAGTTTTGTGGGCATTTTTATATCCTTGGTAGGATTGTACTAGTGGCCTATAGCCTTACCTCCATCGGTTAAATTCCATCATGTTTTCGATGTTTCTTTTTCAAAAATTTGCTAAAGGATTATAATCATGTGATTGATTGGTTTGTGCTATAGGCGGAACTAGAGGGAGAGTTCCAACTAGAGTCACTATGCATCCTATACTAGAGGAACCTCATGCTATAGAACTGATAAATAGAGAAATTCAAAGAGAAATGAAGGCACTTTGGGCCCGAGGAAGCTACTTAGGAAATGGATAACTCAATGAGGGTAGCATATCCTTTTTTGTTTGTTGTTTTAATAAAATGTGTATATATTTGTAAATCATGTATAGAGCTGTATATATAAAGCTCCACAAAATAATATGTGTGTTTTTATTATGTTTCCTCTGTTGCATATGGACATAGAACACCAAGGACATTTTTCCCTCAAGGGGGATGGGTTTGTGACAACCCCAACTATGTTTCTATCATGTATATAATGTAACTGTTTTTGAAGAAACAAAATATGGGGTGAATAATGGGACATTGATTCCAAAGATGGGTAGGTTACTTCCTAGGGAAATTGTTAAAATATTTCTTACAACATAAAATCTAAGATGGAACAAAACATATGATAGATAGGGGAAATGAAAATGTGAATTTTCCCATCAGTTGTGCTTTTACAACAATGGACAAGAAAAAGGGATAGAAACTTAAAAGAAAGAAAAAAAGGATTTTCAACTTGTATAGTGTGTTGGCCATCCACTATAACCAACTGAAAACATATTTTAATAACCTAACAGTAGATAGGAAAGTGACGCAAGTTTCATTCGCTGACAATATTTGTTGTCAGGGAAGTTGTCTTAATGATTCCCAAGGAAAACACAATTTGTATTTTGGCTAGACAACATGAGGGAAGGGTAGTATGGTTCAAATTTCTAGAGGACAGACAACAGCAAGCAACATAAAGTTGAATTGTTGAAGCAGAGGCAGGAGAGATTTTATTTTGGTTTGGGAACAATTTAGATAATAGGGGAGATACTGGAATTGTTCAAGAAAATTCTAGGTTCAAATTGTTGAACAAAGGGAGATAAATTTGAACTGTGTAGAATAGAATTCCATTGGAAAATCAAATTAATGTCAGAGAAGGGAGCATAGAATTAATTTCTTGTTGGAAAGAAGTTTGGAAGAAAACATTTCTAGGTGAGGAGGTATTTTCCTCTCGAAACCCTATGATCTAGAGGGTGGAGGTGGTATTTCTCAAAAATCCCTAAGAGTTGGGGTGGAGAAAATACTCCTAGGAAAAGTCTTGGAACATTTCTAAAAGTTTGCCTATTGTATATCTGACTTTTTTTGGTTCTGGAATCCCTAAATTTGGGTGGAACCATTCTATCCTTGTACACTGGTTGATTTTAACTCTATTTGAGGGAGGAGGTGGTAAAATACCTAATTTCCTAGTTCAACTGGAAGTTTTGCCTAAATCCCTTAGAAAAGGACCCCTCAGTCTCTAGAATATGGCTCGAGGGTGATATTTGCAAGTGAGGACTCGCTGCAACTATCTATGTTTGGGTGGAGATTCCTAGTCCCAGACTTAGTTGCCCAGTAATTGTCAAGATAAGTCTTATTTATGTTTTCAATGATAATGAGGATATACTTGCATTTCCAATGTAAATTATTGTTACCACTACATAAATATTGGTTGAGTTTCAATGCTCATATACGCTACATTTTTCCTTTATTAACTTTTATTACATGGAATGCTCACCATGGTTGTTATAGAACTCTCCCCCTTATGGGAATACCATTCTCGGTCTTCAATGACACCTACAACCAACAAGATTGTTGTAAGAAAAATATACTACCCATGGAGATTTATAACTTAGCTTCGATGTAGTATTTACAACGATCAACCTATTGAGAAGCAAACCAACATGAAAACATAATAATATGACACCCATACAGCTTATTGTAGCTTATTTACATCCATATACATATGTACATATACCAAAAACATCACATAAAAACATACACCAAAACATATACCAAAAACATTCCCTCAACCAACAAATAGAGAAGGAGACATAGCCTGCATCTGACCCGCCATATCCCATTTAGCTTCATCGAGCTCAAATTGATTTTGTTATCACTAAATTGATATTGAGAGGTTGCTTCAACAATCAACCTAGAGTAACTATTTCAAACCTACTTTAAGATAAAACTTACCCTTTTCAACTTGAGAGGTCTCTCTCAAAGATAAAGATTATTTTATCTAAATGAAACTCAACATATGGCTAACTTTGAAAATGTGTTTTAAGTGTGTTTTGATGCAAGTAAAAGATGTGGACAAATCACTACCATTGGGCATATGGAGTCAGTGTAAAGAACTCAATGACATGTGAAACTCCTCTTATGGAAGTTGAGGCATATATATATATATATATATATATATATATATATATATATATATATATATTCTGATGAAAAGATAGCATTCATAGTAGACTAAGTATTTGAAGGAAGTTAGAGCATGTAATACATGAACTCTAAGTAATCAAACACTAGAATAATGAAGATAAAATTGCAAAATACAAAAGACAAATACTTATGAGAACATCAATCAATCTCAGGTGAAGAGAAGCAATTTGCCACTATATATTACTAATGAAAATTTTCACAGTAGTAGTTTGTAGTAAACATCAATCAACTAGGCAAGCACATTTCCAAAATTCGAGGAGCAAACCCTTAATTTAAGTTTGTTTTTATTTGGTTTGGTTATGGACAGTGCCACCTCACTCAAAGTGGTTATGTTCGATAATTTCATCATGAATGCATTGTGTAAAGTTTGTTAGTGTAATAAATATATTTTGAGTCCTAATAGGTTTTGGATTCCTAGAAACATAAATAGCACTAGATCCCCCCCTTGTAATAGGTTTCCTATTTAGAAAAGGTGTCTTTGAGAGTATTCGAAGGTCTAGCCAACTCGCAGCCCTCGTGTAAAGATATCTAGTTCTATAAATAGGTAGCTAGAAGGTTGAAAGAGAGGTTGATTGATGTAATGCTAGAAGCTAATTTTGTGATTTTTTTCTGTCAGTAATATACAGTTCCAACAAACTTCTTTCTAACCTGAGATTCATCATGTATTCTTGCATGTGTTTTTCCTACAGGCTATTTTAATCTTCTTTCAGTTTACTTTGTGTGTAATTACTTGGAATTCAGGGTGAAACATGCTCCAACTTCCTTTATGCATCTAGTCTACTGCTTATGTTATGGTTTTATGAGAATACACATGCCTCAGCTTCCATGAGAGATGTTTTATATGTGATTGAGTTTCCATACTGAATCCATGCCCAATGTTAGCCATTTATTTGCATCCTTCACCTGCATAAAAACATTCAAAACACATTTAAAAGTTAGCCATTATTTTTATCTTTATCTATTGAATATCATTTTTATCCTTGAGAGAGCCCTCTCAAGTTGGAAACGCTAAGTTCCAGCCAAATGTAGGTTTGAAATAGTTACTTTAGGTTGACCATTGAAGCAACCTGTCAGCTTCAATTTGGTGATAACATTTTGGTACGCCTGCCGAGAGACTGAAGATACATTTTCCCGAAATTTTGTGCTCAAATAGAAATACTTAACTCTTGAAGTTAGCGGGAGGTCAGAAGAATTGGAGGCTGCATTCTACCTTAGCGACTCCATTCTTAAAGAATTCAGAAATTCATAGCTTCATGGTGACTCCATTGCTCGAATATCAGTGGCTTGATGGAGTTCCAAGATGATTTTTATTGCAAGAAAGAATGCCAGGTATGCCCCTATGAGTCAGTTTCACATCCCTAGTTTTCCAAATCCTATGCCAAGAGTTAATTGGTTAACTTATCTTCCTATATTTAAAGATGAAAATAAAGATAATGTTTCTCTTCACTTGGTTAGATTCATATTTATTTACATAAGTTTCGAGTTGATTTTCCTAAGGATTGTCTCATGAAAATGTTTATGTCCACCCTAGAGGATGAAGCTAGAACATGGTATGAAGGGTTGCAACCGGTAAGCTTGTTCTCTCTACGATATTTCCATAGGAATTTCTTAGACCATTATGAGAAAAATAATTATTCAGTATCACTGTTGCAAGAATATTGTGATTTTTGTGAGGTTTTCATTCCATATCTTAAAATTCTTGGTGATAATGGAGAGTGCATGGATGATAATATGTTAGAGGCACTTTATGATTTATCTTCTCATGTTAGTTGTCATGATAATCAAGAAGGTTTCCAACAAACAAATGTGTCTTCTTTGCTTGAAGATGAATTGGATTAGCACTTTGACAACCAAGTTATATCTTATTAAATTTGTGAAAATTTATAGTAGCTTTCCCAATCTTTAGGTGATGAAGAGGAACATAAAGATGTTCAATTACAAGGCTCTTCACTTTGTTCATTTTCTGAACCTTTGAAAGTTGAGAAACATGACAATGGGTAGGAGCAAGGAGAATATTATGTGAAACATGTTTATTTTTATCATCAGGAGGAGGTTGATTCCTTGACTATGCTTAAAGGCTATCATGAGGAAGCACTAATGGAGAATAATCAACAAGTTTTTTATCTACAAGTCGTTTTCCCAAAATGTCCTGCTACCGATTTAAATGATAAAAAATTGTTGTTTGTGCATGATGATATACATGAAGTTCTAATTGTAATTTATGAACATTCATTTCTAAACATCCATGTACCACATGATATGGTTCCTCCCATTGAATATTTTCATGAACAGTCAGAGCCTTGTCTCAAGAATGATGTTGAAAATGAAGACATAAAACAGAGACAACTTGCAGTTATGTATGAAAATTATCCTTTGGATCATGAAGACATGATATTTTTCAGTGTTTTCAAGGATCCTATTGGTGATTTTCTGATTTCATCAAAAGAGGAAAATTTTCATGATTATCAAGATCCTTTGGTAAGCCTATTTCAATCATCAATGAAGGTGGAGTTTCTTTCATTTATAAGTTCGGGTTATGGATTCAATTTTTATTCTAATTTGATAATATATGGTCCACTGAAGAACAATCAAGAAGCTCAGGTGTTGGATCAGCTCTTTGACTAGTTATACTGGAGGTTTCTTATTGCTTGAATTGAAAGTTTGGTCTTCATTTGTTAGATTAGGATTGGTATGTACATAAATAAGCTTGATGGGCAAGCATTTATTTCCACATTTAGTTTGAATATTGTAGTTTCAAGTTTCAGTTTGTACAAGTGTTTTTGCTTCGAGAGCATATCAAGGATCGAATACAGGCTGAATAATATGACAAGTAGTTGGGAACTGCCCAATGAATAAGGCATTGGAGCTGTTGATTCTTTGATGCACCACAGGGGTACAAAATCCCCATTGGAGCCACTGTTATCCATGATAAAATTTGGTTGGTCTCAAGTTAATTAGGTTGAATCACTTAGAGTTGAATAGGGTCTTTTGAATTCATAATTTCCAAAAAATGCACATATGTGAGGGGTCTTAATGGTCATCATTCATGTGATAGGAGTCAATGTCAAATAAAAATCCAAAAATATCTCATACATGAGAAAATATGGTCATTACAGTGAAATTTGGCAAGAATACCAAAGTTCGCAGCGAAATCAGTGTAAAACAATCAGAATTCGCTACGAACTTGCCTAAAAACTATGTTTTTGCAGCGAGAGAGAAATTTAAATTTTTTCAAGCATTAAATTTATTTTTGAAGCACATCAATTATCTATAATAATTAAAGTGTATCAATGGGGACTTTGTTTATTGATAACACTCATCATAGAAGATGTTTGGCTTGCTAGCTCATCATGTTGGACACATCATCAAGCATAACAACGCATCACTTTTTCCACTTCACCATTGGATAGCTCACCATCTCAATTCAGGTTTACAAGGTCTTAACTCCATTGTATCAGATGGCTAACACCTCAGCATGTTATTTTGGTTCGATGGATATGGTACAGGAAGAATTGAAGAAAATGGTCTTAAAATGATTATGCAAGGTGATGATGTTGAAATATGGTAAGGAAACACATTTTTGGACCATATTACATCTAATACTATCATACTAGGAATGTACAAGCTTTACTAGTGTTTTTGAGGTGAAAAAAGGAAGAATTACAAAAAATATGTCAAACTAGGCAAGTACATAGCGAACTCCAGGCTTGAAGTTGAGTTTTTGCTAAGAATTCGATGTAGAATATTTTGAGGCAAAAATTCTTCAAAAAAATACATGGAAGAGGGTGCTAGAGGCATGTGTTTAGCTTATTAGACCCAAGGAATACCCTTCAACATTTAGAAATGTCAAAGGTTACGCAAAAGGTGGTGAAATGAAATCGCTACGAACTTGTTGTAGGTTCCTTTTTGCTATAAATCACAGGTGTTTTCATCAAGGAGTCAGGTAAAGGTTTGTATTTAGCTATTATGACTCAATAAATAGCCTCAGATCAGCAAAGAGATAAAATAGGTGGCATATATGGTCAAAGTCAAATTGTTACAAACTTTCGCTACGAACTTGCCTAGAATACTCTGTTTTTACAGCGAAAATAAATTCCTAAGTTTTTCAAGAGTTTATTAAAGTTTTGAAGAACAGCAAACACCTGGAGCAATCAAAGTGTATCATTGAAGATTTTTATGGCCATAACACTCAACAAAAAGGGTGATTAAATTACCATCTCATCAACCCTAGACACATCATCAATTAGGTCAGCACATTTCTGAAATTCGAGGAGCATACCCTTAATGTCATTTGGTTGTTATTTGGTTTGGTTATGGACAGTGCCACCTCACTCAAAGTGGTTTTGTTTGATAATTTCATCATGAATACATTATGTAAAGGATGTTAGTGTAATAAATATAGTTTGAGTCCTAATAGGTTTTCGACTCCTAGAAACAGAAATAACACTAGATCCCCTCCTTGTAATAGGTTTCCTATTTAGAAAAGGTGTCTTTGATAGTATTTCAAGGTCTAGACAACTGTAAACCCTCATGTAAAGATATCTAGTTCTATAAATAGGAAGCTAGAATGTTGAAAGAGAGGTTTATTGATGTAATGCTAGAAGCTACTTTTGTAATCTTTTTATGTCAATAATATACAGTTGCAACAAACTTCTTTCTCACCTGGGAATCATCATGTATTCTTGTATGTGTTTTTACTACAAGCTCTTTTAATCTTTTTTCAGTTTACTTTGTGTGTAATTACTTGGAATTCATTTTGAAACATGATCCAACTTCCTTTATGCATCTATTCTACTGCTTATGTTATGTTTTGATGAGAATAAACATGCCTCAACTTCTATGAGAGATGTTTTATATGTGATTGAGTTTCCATACTGACTCCATGCCAATGGTATCCATTTATTTGCATCCTTCGCCTGCATAAAAACATTCAAATCACATTTAAGAGTTAGCCATTTTTTTATATATATGTATTGAATATCATTTTTATCCTTGAGAGAGCCCTCACAGGTTGGAAAGGCTAAGTTCCAACCAAAAGTAGGTTTGAAATAGTTACTCTAGGTTTACTGTTGAAGAAGCCCATCAGATTCAATTTGGTGATAACAACTTCCATTTCACTTTAACCTACTCGATTTCTCATTTCTAGAGCATTAACATCTTTCTCTGCGATATAGACTATGGTTCCAGTTGGAATTATCCTTCGGGATCCACCTGCAATACAGACTAGTCAATCACATGAACAGCATCTTTAACATACTTCTTAATAAATGACACATGGAAAACATCATGGAATTTCATTGTCGGAGGCAATGCAAGTTGATAGGATATTGGTCCAATCCTTTCAAGAATCTTGAAAGGTCCACAAAAATGAGGTGCCATCTTGGCACATTATCCAATCCACAAGGAAATTTTCATGGACTTGATGTGCAAGTACACCTGTTCTCCAACCTGAAAATCCTTAAACAACCTCTTCCAATCTACATAGATTTTCTTCCGGTCATGTTTTTCCTTTATGTTCTTCTTTATTTCTTGCATCTCTTGTTCCATCTCTTCTAACATATATGGTCCTATCAAAACCCTATTCACTATATCACTCTAATCGATGGGAGTATTACAACTCCACCCATGCAATGCCTCAAACGGACTCATCCTCAGTGAATCCTGGTAGCCATTTTTGTAAGAAAACTAAACCAGTGGAAGGTACTCCTCCCATCCCCTCTTCTAATGCATCACATATATCCTCAACATGTCCTCCATTATCCTATTGGCCCTCTCTTTTTTTCCATTTGTCTGTAGATGATAAGTTTTACTGAAGGCAAAAATTTTCCCTAAACCTACAAACATCTCCTTACAATACTTGGAAGTAAACTTAGCATCTCTGTCTAACACAATATTCTTCATAAAACCATGCAATCAGACCACATCTTTGGTGAATACATGTGCTATATCACTAGTTGAATATGTATATTTTACCAAAATGAAGTGTGCTACCTTAGTCAACATGCCCACCACAACCATGATGGAATCATGTTGTCTATATGTCCTCAGAAAACCTGTAATGAAATCCATGGAAATGACCTCCCATTTTCACTCTGGAATCAGAATTGATTGTCACAATCCACCTGGATGTTAATACTCTACCTTTACCTATTGACAGTCCAAACATTTTCCACAAAATCTTCCACATCCTTCTTCAGATTCGGTCAATAATAAAACTTCTTCGTTGTTGTAAATGTATTTTGATATATTGGGTGACCTTAATACAGTTCCGCATGAAAATATCTCAAGATAATATTTTTGGGTTCACTACTGTCTGGCACATATATCTTGTCCCTAAATCTAATCAAGCAATTTGTTGCGAGATAATAGTCCACATCCTATGCACTTGTACCTATACATGTACCACTACTTGTACTTGTACCTGTACCACTACATGTACCTGTACTTGTACCACTACTTGTACATGTACTTTGTTGTAATCTATGGCTAAGGTATCTATACCTTTCATCCTGCTGACCTGCCTGTAAGAATTGATCCTGTACGTTTGTCCCATAAGAACTCATAGATGTTATATGATTCACCTGCATCCTCCTACTAAGAGCATATGCAACCATGTTCTCTTTACCCTTGATGTAACTGGTTTCACATTCAAACTCATTGATCATTACTAACCATGTAACTTTCCTGGCATTAAGATTTGGTTGATCAAACAAGTATCTCAACCCACTATTATCACTCATTAGTACAAATATCTTGTCGAGAATATAGTGCCTCCACATATTCAACACATGAATGATTGTTGCCAAAACAAGACCATGTGTCGAATAATTATGTTCATTATCATTCAATTTTCATGACTCATAGCACACTACCTGTCCTTCTTGCATAAGGAATCCACTAAGCCCTCTCTTGCAATAATATGTACACACTAACAACTCGTTGTCTATATCTGCAATCTTTAGCATTAGATAATTTTTCAACAACTGATTCAACTCTTCAAAAATTGTTTCACATTCATTTTTCCATCCAAATTTCTTACCTTTCCCCTACTGTGATGTAATAGGATATGCAATATGGGAGAAATTCCTGATGAACCTCCTATAGTAACCTACTAGCCCCATAAATGATCTTACCTCATCCACATTTCTAGGAGCTTCTCATTCCATGATGGCTCTTATCTTCTTTGGATCCATTGTTATACCTTCCTTGGAGACAACATGTCCCAAGTAATGTACCTTTGTCTAAAATAAACTACATTTTCTAAGCTTGGAATACAATTTATGTTCTATTAGCAATATCAACAGTGCTGTTAAATTCTCAACATGTTCTTCCTAATTCTTAGAATATATCAAGATGTCATCAATGAATACAATAACAAAAATTTTCAGATACGGATGCAACACATTATTCATCAAGAACATAAAATTCTTTGGATAATCAGTCAAACCAAATGGAACTGCAACAAAATCATAATGGCATACCTTTTCCAAAAAGTCATCTTGTAAATGTCCTCTTATTTGATGCATACCGAATGGTATCTGGATCTCAAATCAATCTTCGAGAACACTGCTTCTCCCTTCGACTAATCAAATTATTCATCAATCCTCAGCTCTAATCTTCTCTGGATCCACTGTTATACCTTCCTTGGAGAATACACATCCCAAGTAATGTACCTATGTTTGAAATAAACTACATCTTCTAAGCTTGGCATACAACTGATGTTCTATTAGCAATCTCAACACTGCTACTAAATTCTCAACATGTTCTTCCTCATTCTTAGAATATATCAAGATGTCATCAATGAATACAATAACAAAATTGTTCAGAGATGGATGCAACACATTTTTCATCAAGCACATAAAATTAGTTGGAGAATTAGTCAAACCAAATGGAACTAAAACAAAATCATAATTCCCATACCTTGTCCAAAAATTCGTCTTGTAAATGTCCTCTTATTTGATGTGTACCTAATGGTATATGGATCTCAAATCAATCTTCAATAACATTGCTTCTCCCTTCAACTGATTGAATAAGTCATCAATCCTCGACAACATATATCTGTTCTTTATGGTCACCTTGTTCAATTTCCTATAATCAATACACAACCTAAGGGTACCATCCTTCCTCTTCACAAATAATACCGGTGCACCCCAAGGTGGTTCACTTGGCCTAGTGTATCCCTTGTCAAGCATTTCCTTAAACTATAACTTTAACTCTACTAACCCTGAAGTGCTCGTCCTATATGATTCCTTTGATTATAGTGTTTCCCTTGGTACCAAATCAATAGAAAAATCCACTTCTATGTGAGACGACAACTCTGAAATATCTGTTGGAAACACATCCTAAAATTGTTGTAAAATCGGGTAACCGTTATCAATATCTCTACATCCTCATCCTCCTTACCTCTATCACTAGAAATGTGCATTGAAAATAGCACACATCCTTTCATGTGACTATGCTTTTCCTATATATTTTTCACCATTCTAACTGATGTTTCTTTCTTCTTACCTTGTAATATTCTTTATTCCCCAAAGGTTATCCAAGCACTCAATGGCATTGTCATAACAATCCACCTTAGTCCTGTGAAGGTACAACCATTCCATACCCAAAATCATACTATAGGATCCCAATGGAAATACATTCAAATTTGTTTATGTAATCATACCATTCAGTTCAAATGCACAAGCTCTTACCCAATGATGAACTCTCTTCTTTATACCTGTAACCAACTTTACTAACCAAGATTATGTATGCACTTATTTATTCAAATCACATTCATCCACCAAGCCAAGGTTAACATAACTATAATTAGATCTAGGGTCAATAAAAATAGAAAAAACTTGATGAAAAATATTACCTTCCATCTCAATGATAGATGCTTTATTATCTACATGATTATGATCCAGAGCTGCATAGATACGAGGAATGCTCTCCCCAACATCCCCAATAGTCTGTGCCTCATGTGCACTGTAAATATGAGGTATACCACCCTGATATTGTGGACAATATATCTTGATACTCTCCTTACCACATATACAACATTCGAACCACCCAGTACCATCACCTCCATTATGTTGTTGTGACCCATGTCCCTATCTAGGTAGGTTGAACTTCTTGTAAGATGCAACACTTTCTTTCTCTTCTGCATTCTGAGGCCTTGTTATTTTCGGCTACCATTTACCTTTACCTTTATATTTCCCTTTACATCCTTGTTGAGATTCATTATTACTCTTTAAATTCTCATAACAATGGTTCAGTTTCCCAATAACTTCCTCAAGTGACCGAGGTTCATCATACTCAATCTGGTCTCTAAATTCTAATGGAAATCCACTGACAAACCTCTGAACTTTAGTATTTTCATCCTTAAGCTATAGTAATACCTCAATAGCTCAAGGAACTTAGTTATATACTCTTCATCTATCATTGATCCCATTTTAAGCTCATATAATTCATTGGCTTTGTTGTCATAGTACCTTTCCGACAAGTACTTCTTCCTGAAAATTCTCTTGAATTCATGACAACTCAACTCTTTTGTTGTGATGTCATTGTCCTGCTTCACATCATCCCACCAAATATCTAATTTACCTTTTAGGCTGAAGATAGCTACTCTAGCCTTCATATTATCTATGTAATTATGTAACTCAAATAATTTCTTCATCCCAAGTAACCAATCCTTTTCATCTTCTGGCTTCTTCAAATCTCCATCGAAGATAGGTGGCTTAGCTTTCTTAACCTCATCCGGAAATTATCCCCTATCACTCCTCATGTAAAGGTGATGATGATGATGATCATAATTCCTGTCAAAACCCAAACTAGAATAGTACCTATGTCCATCACCTCTCCTATCCGGAGTATCCAAGAGTCTACCACCTCTGATCATGTCATCCCTATCCGACCTGTGACCACCATGAGACCTACTGCCATATGCCCAATTATTTTTTTCCTCTTATCCATGGCTAATCAGAAGTGTTACATGTCTCTACAATTCCAAAAAACTCTCAAGGATTACTACAATGACTTATATTTGTTTCTCATGTTCCTGCATTATCATGCCATTGTCTATTTTGCAATTTCTTATTTCTTCCTTCAAGCTTCTCAATGTGTCTGCTAAGTCAAAAGAGTGCCAAACACCATGCTTCTCATTTGATCCACAGGGAAAATCTTGAGAAATGTAGTCTACCATCTTGTTATTCATCTTTGATATCCTCCTGCAAGGCATACTATGTCAATTAAACCAAAATATAAACATAATCGACATACGTCAGTATAATTCGAGGTGGCTCGTCTACAAGATCAACCATATTAGTACAATACATGTATAAATGTAATCATAATAGTACGTAATCATCATTTCTAACTGTAGTCTAGTCATCAATGCATGACCATACCAACCACACATGACCTCATGCATGACAACTACAACCATATAAATGCAATGTATGCATAACAACATATAAACACCGACATGCATAAACAATGCATAACAAACATGCATTCGCAACAAATACATTTAACAATGACAACCATCAACTTTCACATGGTGACACAACTGCGATCATGACCAACATCATTCATATGCAACAAGAACCTAGAAAAAAAACATAAGAACACATATGCAACTGACATGAATGCATTACCAACACATTGTCCATCCAGTCCGAGGGGTGAACCATGCTCTCATACCACTCTGTAACACCCTCCTCACACATTTACCCAAGTTAACCGGTCTGTTGGGGTAAACATGTGATGAGAGGTTATTATGATCTGATTCAACTCCTTATGTACAGTTAATGAAGTGTAATCGACACAACACAACCAATATAAACTTCTACACATGCTACAGAACCCTCTGGAGTCATCCAACCTTTCCAAGTGATAAACCCCTAATACAACCTGGAATTTTACAACATTAAAGCCTCATTTTCTCCCATAAAATGGGAATGCATGCGATTGGGACCCTCTAGTCACTCCCACATCAAGGGCATGCCTGCAAATAGGGACTTTTCCAGGTAGTTATGTTCTAGCGACCCTAGATTTTGTGCCACTTTTTCAATGCTAGGACTTAGACCACTACCAAAAACTCCGTGAAACTTATAGAAATGAAAATTATCATCAAAAAAATGATAAAAATGCAAATACTTGAACAAGGACTTGACTGGACCCATACTAGCCATGATAGGCATTTCGTCAAATATGTCACAAATATGCATTCTATCGATCATAATAACATATTTGAGTATAAGGGTCTCATACTTATCTGAGAATTTCTAAGAAGCATTGATGCCTTATCACATTAGCTACATTATCATCTATTATTGCATATATTCATTGTTCATTCATTTATAAATCAAAACATGGTGAGAGCCATACATCATCACTATCATAAATCATACTCATAACCATCATATAAACAACATAAATAATAATAATACAACATCCATAAATTCCACATATGAACTAGTACATTTTCACATAAAATACCAAGGAAAGGAACTCATATTAATGAATGCAAAAGCCAAAAAAAATTGGGACTTCCATGTTCCAATCGACCATAGATTGGCTTATCCAAATCTCTCTTCAGCCAATCACCCTCGTGCCATATTCCAAGCATGAAACGGTGGGACTCAAAACCAAAAACAATCGGCGCTTCTCGAGGCTAAACCACCTCACCCTCATCAATAGAACCAAGCTTTACCGCAATCATCACTGAATAATTAGGCCATAAACAAGAATGGATGCCACTGGATCTCTCCACCTAAATCATGAGAAATTTGTTAGTCTCAACCTCTCGGCTTTACCATGTATCCCATCATTACCAGTCAAGGGACTCCTAAGACTACGAGGTCTCCAACCTCTGGGCTTTATCGTGTATCCCATCCTAGGATTACTATGCTCAATCTCTGGTATTCACCATTAATATTTACCATGTATCCCTTCATTCATCGGCCAAGAGATTCCTAGGCTCAATTGAGGTTTTCACATATAGGCTTTATTGGGTATCACATCCTAGGATTCCTAGGCCTTGTGAATAATCTTGAGACCACCCCACTTAGCTTTGAGTCCATCCAACAATCCAGCTCAACCAAATACAAGAGAACCCACCACACCATGGCTATTCAGAAATTTTAAGGCAAGGCTGAAGAACATTGTCACACTTGGAAAACCCCATGTCAACGAAAACAAGAGAACCAAGAACACACATTCATAACCATGCATGCCAAAACTAGCAAGGAAATCGCACATGCAAATCGATACCTACAAGTAATCTCGTTGTAGTTGCTTGATCTTGCTCTTCCTTGCTTGATCTTTTCTTTCTTCTTTTCCTTCTTTTCCTTTCTTGATCCAATGTTGAAGTGGTCCAAGAAAAATCTAAGTGTCCAAGAGTGAGAGAGAAAATAGAGAGAGAGCTCCAAACTAAACTGACAAAAGGTTACACTACCAAAAGGTACCAACTATTACTTTGAAACCTTTTTATTAATGTGGCCTATATCTTCTTCATTTTCCATTATTTTCCTTCATTTTCCTCCTCACATGCAACCTATGACCTTTCACCTTCTTTTTCTCCTAATTTCCATTATTTTCATAAATAAAATGAAAATTAATGCCACTTTTCCTTTCCAAAGTCTTTTCCCTTACCTTTTCCAGTTTCCTTAGCCATAATAAACCAAATGAACACCCACACTAGGATGTCTTCCCAACATTCAACTTGGAATAAGTGTCCCATAACCGTGGTTATTATTTTGTCTTCATTAAATTTTATTTCATTGAATTTTCACCAGGGTTGTTACACCTATTATGATGAAACTCAAAAGAAGGCTACTACCTCTGGTGAGATTGTGTGCTTACCATCGCAAGTGTATGCTCTTCAATAAGTATTTTTGGTTCGATCCCTATGTTATCTTATTTTCAATAAATATACAAAATTTTCAGATAAGTTTTAAAGAATGAGAAGGTTAAAAAATGTAACATGTTTTTATGGAAAATAAAAACTAGTTGAATAGATAGGAGGATAATAACTAGCTTATAGTAATTTAAACGTAACATAAATGAATTTTTTTCCAATTTAAAATACAAATTTATGATACAAACCTTACACCTATTTCAAGTGAGAGACAAAAACTTTTTAATCTACTTAATACATTCAATGAGAGAGAGCAAATGCACTCATGCAATATCATTAAATCAAGCAATTGAAATGTGGGATTTATTAACAACGAATGAAAAGATTACATTTCTAAAAACCATGACATTGATACCATGAAATGACTTCAAATACTTTCTCATTACAATTAATTCCTTCTAAGAATTTCTATATAGTCTAATGGGCAATCATGTTTTCAACAATCTAACACTCCTCAAACTTTCACAAACAAATTATGCAAGTGGAAACAAGCATGCAAATTGGGAAAGTTACCATTTGAGTGATAAACCACTAACACTAAAACCCTAAATATATTATAACCCTAATATTATAAAACCCATTATTAAACCCCCAATATAAATCCTTAATATTATATAAACCCTACTATTAATATAAACCCTTAATATAAACTGTAATATTAACATTAAATTTCTACCATACACCTAATAATTATTAATGTGGGGTATACAGACCTATGAGAGAATATCAACCACATTTATTAATATGGTTGTACTAGTTAAATAATTATTACATTTTATAATCTGAGTATCATCTAAAAAATTATTATAGCCCATATATGCCCAATTATTTTATAATCCATTAAATAATAAGATACCCAAACGTTGTCTATATTGTAAAAGTCAATTTTTATGCCATGTATACTATAGTTGGCCCAATGTTTACACAATCCATACAATACTTATGCAACTCCAACAACTTAATTTAAGAAGGTAAATTAAATCTATACAACAATTTTAACTTGCATCACATTTTCAAGTTGTAAATATTATCCAATTGCCACCATACAATCCAAATGTTGTTTAAAACATATTTGTGTTGTACATCATCTTTTATGCATTTTCAAACTCGTAATATCAATTATTCAATTATTGGGAAATATTTTCTATATGCCACATTCAAGAAAGGTTATGACTTATGACACTTAATAAATCATTTAGCTAAAGGGCTTAAACGAGAGAATTATAACAAATGTTATTGTAAAAAGATTAAAAATATAGATATATTACTATATCTTGAAGTCAATAATATAAAGGGTTATTCAAAGTTTCCGAAGCCCAAAAATTTATGATTTGAAAATAAAGAAAACATATTATATAAGTTATATAATAAATTAGCGTGGAAAATAAGTTATATGATAAGTTATTTATTTATTATCCCTGCCTGCAGTGTTATCCAGTTGATCATCTATTAATCGATTATTTGACCAAAAATTAAACACAAATCTATAAATTTGACATTATAAAACAAATTTATTTTATTTTTTTATAATATTTTATTTTTATTTTTTTACACTCTCATTGATTCACTCAACTTCGGTCTTATTTTGTAATCATGGTTATGTACCATCCACGGTAGTTAGTTCATAAATAAGAATGTATGCACATACTTATTCCAATTTCCTGTAATACATTATATGATTTTTGAAGAAGGTGAAGGCCACACAAAAACATGCAGAGTTGTGGCCATATGTGCCATATAACTTGGTTGCTCAGCCTTACGCTTCCCAAACGTATGATCAGAAAGCCCCTGTTGGCTATGTCTGGAAGGTTGAGTCCTTTTGGAAATACTGAGAGGGGGGTGAATTAGTATTTCCTTTTACAATTTTTATTTTACCAGTTAAGATCACTTAAAACATAACAAAAAAATGAAAAACAAAATAAAATATTCGTATTAAAAAATAGCGATGATTCCAATCCTCTATTACAACAATTCAATTTCTAATTTGTACAATCATGCCTATGTTTCCTTAGGGTTCCAACCCTAAATGAAGACTCCAACCTTCATCAAACTAGGCTCCAACTTGGTCTTCTTGAGGACTCCAATCCTCTAGGGCTCCAACCCTCTTAACTGGTTCAAGCTCCAATTGGTATTCTTGATAACTCCAATCCTCTAGGGCTCAAACCCTTTGCAATAGTTCGTCAAGGTGGTTTCAATAGTTCTTCAAGGCTTCCAAAATATTCTAAAACAAGCCCTAATAATACCTCCAAGATTTCCTTCAACAATGTCCTTAATTAATCTCCAAAGTACTAAGTTCATCAATGAAAACTTCAGTAGGTGTCTCCAAGACTCTTCATGATACCCAATTATATTTCTCCAAGGTTACCCCATGAGTGCTTCAACAATGCATCACAAGGTCAATGACCCCAATATCTACTTCTACACGTGAGTTACACAAAAAGTCTACTTCATAAAAATCTACAAGGTCTTATTGGCAATATCATCAGCTTTATATTTCAAGAAAGTTTTCCTCAATGCCTTTCTCAAATTATACTTCAAAATTGTTTTTAGAGGAGTGCTCAAAACTTTCTTAAGTAGGTAGTCGAACCTAGATCAATAACTGGCCCAAAATTCACAAGAAAAAAATGCTCAATTCTACAAGGAACACGTTGTTCCTATAGCCAAACAATTAACTCTCCACCGGTCCAAATGTCCCTTCACAACATAGGTCTAATGTCTTCAAATTGAGCCTGGTCTGCAACAATCCAAAGATATAGAGGTTTATTTACACAAATCCAAGTAGAGATTGAAACAATCCCGAATTAACCTTTTTCACAAAGCTCGAGGTCTGCAATAAATTCTTGAAATCTGTAATAGATATGCTCTGTAACATAACTAGAACATGTCTGAATTTAGATTTTCATAGGTTTGCATAAGTGTCACTACAATTTCGAAAAGATGATATCCTCAAGTCTACAATAAGTGTCACTCCACATATCTGCAATAAAAGGAGTCTTACTTCAGAAGATGTTGAGAAACTTCCTTTCACGGGGCCAAGAACCAGCCTTAGATAAGATAGCTTTAATTTTTCCAAAACTTTGTCAATTTGTTTCCTTTGTTGGGATGCTTTTGATCTGCATCTATCTCACATGAATCATGTGCTTTACTGAATTATTTTCCCAAAACAAAGAAGTAACGAGGGTTTGTATTTATAGTGGTTTGTAACCGTGAAAGGGCATGTCTTGTACTTAATGACATATGTAGGCTAGAAAATATATTATTTTTTATTTTTTTAAATTAATTAGTCCACAATAAAAGTGAATTAGGGGATGGGAGAGCACTTTTTGGAAAGGGCTTGAAGAATTCTCCATGCGGGTGTAAAAAAAAATTCCAAAATATTGTGTTTAATGTAAAAAAAAAAAAAAAAAAAAAAATATTTCATGAAGATATCTTTTATGACAGAATTTAAGGTTGAGAAGTCAATGGTTTTTCTTTATATGTGACTTATGACAGCTTTTATGGTTTTATAAATAATCTAGGGCTATAATTAATGTATTTGGTATATGGATTTAGGGCTTAGGGATTTATGTGCATTGGCTTAGGGTATGATTATTTAGAATAGGGCTTTAGGATTTAGATATTACGATCAAGGCTAACGTATCATCATTATGGATTTATGACATTAGGGTTAGCGTTTCTTCGTCATAGGTATATAGGGTATAAGGATTAATATATAAGGTTAGGGCATCAATAGCTAGGGTTTTTTTATCTCATTAATATCAATGAAAACTTTATCTTGGACAATTTTAGGGCTTCCGTATTTGTCCATTGTCTTACTAGGGAATCATTCATGTTAGGGCTTTCAAGATAGGGACTTAATCACATATGTTCTTCATTAATTAAGGTTAGGGAATTTTTATCCATTAGGATTTCATTCACTTATCATATTCATTTAGGGATTCATTCATGCATACATTTCTTAGATCATCTTAGGGTTTCATCAATTCATATTAGGGCTTTCTTTAACATAGCTAGGGTTAGGGAAACATGTTTCCATCAAACATCAAGGGCTTGAAAAATTCTAGGATTTTCTCTTGGCACCTATGGTTTTCCAAGGATTTTCTTCAATAATTTACCTTGGATTTGTCATCATATTGACATCAATGACAATTTTACCAACAATCCCCCCCTTTTTCATTGATGGAAATACTCTCCATCGTTCAATATTATCTCCCCCTTTGACATCAATGGAAACTTCTTCATATGTTGCTCCCCCTATCATTGTGTTGCTCCTCTTGTCATCATGCTTTCTCTTTTTGTCCTATGGTTGCTCCCCATATCTTCATCAAGGAAAACTCCCCCTGACAATATATTTCTTTCCTTTTCATTATGTTGTACTTGTTGTGTTCTACTCCCCTTGTCATAGTGATTTATTTGTGAGACAATATTTAAGTAACCATTATTTGACTTGTGCTCCCCCTAATAGTATGCATCATCTTCGCAATAGGAAGAATCTTGGTAGAACATAGTTTCTGCCTATCATGGCCTAATTTGATCAACAGCAAGGATTGATGCCTTGAGCATTCAAGGCACATTCAACATGATCCTTTTCTGGTACAACCTAATTTCTTCTCCAAACCTTTGTCACTATTTTTTGTGCTTGGTTGATGATTATTTAGGTTGTATAGGAACCCACTTCAAGTTGCAATCTCAATATATATGCCCAACATTATGGCATTTGAAGCATTCAGTTTTGTACATGAATGATGGAGCAATGATTTTTGTAGGTGAGAACATTGGAGTATCTCCTTGAAAATTTATTTGTGGGAAAATGATTTGAATCCTCCTTGTTATAAGCCCTACAATCCCTTGCCATATGCCCAAAATTTCTACAAGAGTAACAATAACCAAAGAATATAGATAATTGCCTTGGTGCACTTCTGAACTTATTCTCCCTTGAGATTACTTGATGATATTTATTGCTACTTGCATCATCAACATAATTTCTTGGAGCATAGGTCTTTCATATGCTATTTTGACTCATTTCCTTGCCTTCACTGCAATTGGGCATATTAGCACAACTTTAAAGCTCTTCCACATTCTTCTTTTGATGCATTAGGGTTTGCATTAAATTTTCTAGAAGATTCACTTGCATATTCAAGACCATATTTGTCAAGAGGGAATCTTTGATGACTGGGGATGTCATCCAATGCTTGAGAATTATTCAATTTCTTGTTTGGTTGATCAACTTATTTCTTTAGAAATAAATCTCTTCTTTCATATATTCATAGTCTTCATATTTCTTTTCCAATTGGCTCTCCATTTCTTCCTTCATCCTTGTTTCTTCACATGCTTGGACTTTAAAAGAGATGAAATTTGCTTCAAATATGTTAATCTCTAAATCCTTCTATTTTAGTTGGCAAGCCATGATTTTTCTTTCCTTCTCTGCTTCATCAAATTTTCCTTTTACTAGGACCAATTCTTCATTTAAATTCTTAACTCCATCTCCTTTAATATGTTTATTTTCTTCTTCTAGCTAATATTTTAGGGAGGTGACTTCTTCTCTACATTGACCAATTTTTGCTACGGATTTACTCAATTCCTCAGATCTTTGGTTGAGACAATTTTCCAAAATGTCTTCCCTTATTTTCACTTTTTCTAATTGGGTTGTCATGGAAATGATTTCTTCATGATGTTTTTTCTTGTTTTGATGAAATTCCTCCTTAATTTTGTTAAGATCCTTATCTCTTTCTTGTACTTAAAGCTTGAAAATGTCAATTTATTCCTTTGTAGGATCATGATTATCATTTTGTACCTACTTCTTGAGTTCTTCATTTTCCACCTTGAGTTTAATTGTTTCTTATAGAGTAGCCACAAGTTCTCTTTTGATATCTTCTTCATTATTTGGTTTATCCTTGCTCTTGGTATCTTCAATTTCTAGTTCTTTATTTATGCAATTGGTACGTTAATCTACCTCCTTTCACTCTTGATTGGTTTTGTTCTTTTGGTCACCATCTGTAACATAAATAATTTGGGGGGGGGTTGTGGTGAATCAATAGATTTGTGTATGTACGCGACTCAACTGAAATAGATCTGTGTATGTACATGACTATTCAGAAGTAAACCAACGTACAGATCTTAAATTATTGAAGCATACATTCACTACAAACACAACTCATATTCTGCAACCTTCAGTATCAAAACTAAAAACTTTTGAAAGTTTATTTAGATCATGGCATTACTATAATCACATATCCATCATTATTATCTACTTAGACATTTTCTACAAGTAAATGAATCAACCATATTTCAACATATCTTCATATCGGAGTCATCTCCTTGCTTTTTGGTGCAACCTTGTTCCATATCATCTCACACATTAATAATAGATTCACTTGCACACTCTACACCTTGATGTCCATATTCTTGTATATTTTTTTCCTTAGCCAATACCTTAGGTAAATCCTTTGGTAATGTCATTAATATTTGTTGATGGGATGAAATAAAAATTTTTGCTCCAATTAATATGGGAAAATATCATGGTAATGACCCCTATATCTAGATTTCCATGGTTCGGATTATGTATGCGACTTTTACTCATAGGACCTACGTATGTACGCAACCCTTCTTTACAGGAACCACATATACTTTCTCAAAATTTACATTTGTCATCCACTTGTAACTGAACTTCCATTTCTCTATCCATATCCACTATAACATATGTACCAATATCCATGATAGCTGCATTAGTTTCATGACCATCATATTGACATCAAGTACATCTTTGTCAAGTAGATTTCCATTAAGGACAACACATTAGTCATAATTCCAACACCATCTTCTAGATTTTAGGTCCAGAGTAAAAATCCTTTTGAATGAAGATCTTAAAGATTCTCCCAAAGTTAAGTTGCCAATGAAAAATTCTTCATTTTGACTTTTAAAGGATTTGGTAGGTTTCTTATGATCGCCTTCATGGATATAGCATTGAATTCATTTGATTTTTTTATCTTCCCATAGTCATTGATTCCCATAAATCAAATTCAAAGGTCATTAAAAAGGCCTCCAATCTTGTTTTCCATATTTAAAAATTTGTTCCATTGAACATGGAACTGATCATCCACTGAGGAGGTGACCCCTTCGGAGGGTTCGCTGCATTCTTCCTTGACTTTTCCATTTGTGTTCTAAGGATATACCTTCTGGATCTGATACCAATGGTTGGAAATAATAAGAGGGGTGGTGAATCAATTTTTCATTTTACAATTGTTATTTTACCAATTAAGATCACTAAAAACAGAACTCAAAAATGAACAAAATGATATTTTTATTAAAAAATGGTGAGGACTCTAATCCTCTATTACAAAAATTAAATTTCCAATTTGTACAATCATACCTATGTGTTTGTCAAGGCTCTAACCCTAGATGAAGACTCCAATATTCATAAAACCAAGCTCCATCATGTACTTCACCTAGCTCCAACTTTATCTTCTTGAGGACTCCAATCCTCTAGGGCTCCAACCCTCTCAACTAGTTCAAGATCAAAACAAACCTTCTTTATGACTCCAATCCTCTAAGGATCCCCTCTTCTTCTTCTCTTCAAGGTGGGTTCAATAGTTCTTCAAGGCTTCCAAAATATTTTATAACAATTCGTGATAATACCTCCAAGATTTCCTTCAACAATGCCCTCAATTAATATCCAAAGTAATGTGTTCATAAATGTCAACTTTAGTAGGTTTTTCCAAGACTCTTCATGATACCCAATCAATATTATCCAAGGTTACTCCATGAGTGCTTCAACAATGCATCACAAGGTTAATGACTCCAAGATTTTATTCTACACATGACTTCAATAATGCTTTGGTAATGCTTCAACAACTTCTTCCAAAGTAGTCTTATAAAGAGATGTTTTAAATAATTCTTCAAGATGTACCAAGCATACCAAAAACTATCCTCAAAATTTATTCATAATATTCCTTCATAACATTGTTGTAAGATGTCTTTGAAAAATACTTCTAGACAGCTCAAAATATACTTTTTGATCTGGTCCAAAAATGTTTCCAAATATTGCTTAAACTTTTGGTTCAAGATCAACTCTAGTATTTAAAAACTCTAATTTGGGAGGGCTATTGTAAAGGTCCTCAACAATGGCTACAACAATGCTCTAGTATTATTCCAAAAAAAAATCTCCAAACTTAGATAAAATCTGCATGAGAAGTCTATTTCATACAAATCTACAAGGTCTTCTTGGCAATATCATCAAATTTACGTTTCAAGAATGTTTTCCTCAATGTCTTTCTCACATTATACTTCAGAAGTATTTTTAGAGGACAACTCCAAACCTACTTAAGTAGGTCTGAAGCCTAGCTCAATAACTGGCCCAAATTTCACAAACAACAAATGTTGAAGTTTACAAGGAATGTTTGTTCCTAGAGCCAAACAACTAAACTCTCCACTAGTCTAAATGTCCCTCCACAACACAGTTCTGAGATCTTCAAACTAATCCTTGGTCTGCAACAATATGAATATATAGATTTTTATTTTCATAAGTCCAAAAATAGATCGAAACAAGCCTAAATTAACCTATTTCATACAGTTCGAGGTCTACAATAAATGTCTAATATATGCAACATCTAAGGTCTGTAACATAACTAAAACAATTATGAATTTCAGTTTTCACAGGTCTGCAATAAGTATCACTACAAGACTGAAAAGGTCATCCCCTTAGGTATGCAATAAGTTTCACTCCACAAGTATGCAATAGAAGGACTCTTACTTCAAGAGATGTTTAGAGTTTCCTTTCACATGGCCGAGAACTAGTCTTAGATAAGACAGTTTTAACTTGTCCAAAAACCCATCTATTTGTCTCCTTCATTGGGATGCTTTTGTTTTGTGGCTATCTCAAATGAATCTTGTGATTTACCGAATTATTTTCCCAAAAAATAGGAGTCATCATTTGTAATTATATTTACTTGTGAGTTTGAAAGGGCATGTTCCTTCATGAGATATGACTTGTACTTATTGAGCTGACATATGTAGGCTGGAAATATTTTTTTTTTTAAATTAATTAGCCCACAATAAAATTGAATTAGGGGATGGGGGAGAACTTATTGGAAAGGGATTGAAGCCTTCTTCAAGATGGTGTAAACAAATTTTCCCAAAATATTGTGTCTAATGTCAAAAATATTGTTTTCTTTCATAAAGATATCATTTATGATATACTTTAAGGTTGAACATTCAAGGGTTTTTTCTTGATATGTGATTTATGACAGCCTTTAGGGTTTTATAGACAAGTTAGGGCTATAATTTATGTATTTGGCATATGGATTCAGGCTTAGGGATTTATGTGCATATGCTTGTATGATTATCTATAATAGGGCTTTAGGATTTGGATATTAGGATCAAGGCTAAGGTATCATCATCATGAACCTAGGACATTAGGGTTAGGGCTTATTCATCATAGGGGAATATGGTATAAGGATTAATCTATAAGGGATAGGGCATCAATATCTAGGGTTTCTTGATCTCATTAATATCGATGACAACTTTATCTTGGACAATGTTGAGGCTTCCATATTTTTCCATTGTCTTGCTAGGGCAACATTCATGCTAGGGATTTCAAGATAAGGACTTCATCATATATGTTCTTCATTCATTAAGGTTATGGAATTCTTATTCATTATGATTTTATGCACTTATCAAATTCATTTATGGCTTCATTCATGCATTCATTTTGGGGCCTTTCTTTTGAAAAATAAACATTTTTTGAGTTGTGGAGAACAGGTGGAGGAGCACAATCAAGGTAGATAGGGAGATGTCATGGTTGCGGAAAGTCGAAAGATAGGTGGCGTGGTAGTTGCGGAGAACAGTGAAGATGGTAGATATGGGAGACATGGACAATCAGCAGAAGTCCCAGTAATCAAGAAGAAGTGGCAAGCAGCAGAGCAGGAAAAGAGGAAATACTGACAGTCACGTTGGTGGAAGAAAAAATAGGCAATCAGCCTGCGTAGAAGAGTTAGTTAGTCAATGCAGCAGAAGGCTAATAGAGAGAGTAGAGCCATAGGAGAGCTCTGTGAGAACTCCGTTGTACTGAATCACACTGTAATAGACTCTGCGGAGTGATGTATGTTGTTTTGATATTGATAATGAAATATGGTTATTGATGTGTGTAATTTTATAAGTTGATTATTAATCATTTGCTTACTATGAATGTATGCCCAGTTTAAAATTTTAATTTAGCATTCTAAACATGCTCGATGAGTAATAGCCGATACAGAGCAGCGAGATCTGTTTTTTGTTCCAAGTTTCCTTAGTTTTTCTTCATGGTTGTAATCGTCTTGTACATGATATGTCTCTTAATCTTACTAATGTCATGACACGCCTTAGGTGAGACGCTCTGCTCTCTAGAGTAGGGTGAAAATGTCAGTGTTGTGCTAGACTACTGCGGAAACCTTGTTGGCCTCTATCCTGAACCTGGGTCTTGCCCAGAGACCTCCTTTTTCGCCAACAATTCATTTCTTAGATCATATTATGGTTTCATCAATGCATATTACGGCTTGCTTCAACATATCTAGGTTTATGGAAATATGTAGCCATCAAACGTCAAGGAATTACCAAATTTTAAGGTTTTCTCTTGGAACTTAGGGTCTTCCTATGATTTTCTTCAATAAATTACCTTGTATTTGTCATCATATTGACATAAGTGACAACTTTACCAACAATTCCAATACTTCGTAAAACCCTAAACGGATAGACGAGCAGTACACAATGCTTTTTAGTGACGACATTGTGAAGGCTTCCAGGATTATGTAAATTTGAATAGTGGAGATTAGTATGAAGTCGAGATCATCCATGAATATTATAGAGAGAACAAATTTTATTCACAAAACTAAAAAATATCTTAATGTACTATGGTCATATTCTTCAACCTACTCATCACATCGTGCCAATCAAGACAAATTACAAAGTTTTATCACTAAATTAATGCCATTTTTAAACAATTATAAGTATACCTTATGTTAGGAATTCTTAGGCTTCAAGGTTGTTACCTCCAATACCACTCAGTACCATTTTCCCCCCAGTGGTTTCCCTTTTCTGTCTAATTTCATATTTCATTCTTACAACCGACGAGTGCACATTGTGTAAACACACCTACCTCTTCCACATTTCACTTTCTCCTGCATTTCTGGTCCATCCAAGTGATTTAGCCACCCCAATATTCATTATAGATCCCTCCATTTTATTTAAAATAGTTGATACAAGCAGTAATTATGTCCATTAGAAATTAAAAAATAAGCATATCAGAGAAAATTCCATCGAAAACATGACAAAAAAACAAAATCACACTTGTTTGCATTCACCTACTACAAATTCAACTACTGCACATTAAATTACCAATCAAAGTTATTAACACAACAGTACTTGGAAAAAATTTCATCTATTATTTCAACATGAGTGCTTGCATTATCCCAACAATTCCCTTCAGAATATTTCTTTTAATATTCCAATGATACACATGAGAGTAGGGTGACTTCATTGCTTCGTGTGTAATAGACCTGGTCAAAAATCCATTATTAAGTTAATGAATGTAAAATAATACCTTGATCATGAAACACGTATTCCAAGTTCAATGTTGGGAAAACACAAAGTGACAAGTGTTAGAGCTAGAATCATCACTTTGACTGCTTCAATTGCTTGACCAGTCACATCCTAAGCTCTAGGGCAATTTAATTATTTGGATTATATGATTGGTAGGTGGTTTAAGCTCACAATCACTAAAAAGGGATTTCAGTAAAGTTCATTGTCACACTAATGAGGGTATTGAGTCCTGCTATGGTAGCAAAAGGTAAGATTGTAGCCTATGGAAAGAAGAAAGTGTGAAATAGTGGAAGGGACGGTGAGTTTGCAAGGCACAAATCCACTGCTTTGATGAAAAACAACAAAAGAAGTAGTTTGATAATATATCAACAAGAGAAGGCTATATCGAGACTTACAATAATCTTATTAAATGTCATGAAATATCACTGTCATAAGGAATTCTCTTTAAACTGGCATTATATATATATATCAAGAAATCTCACTGAGTAATACTGATAAAATTTGATAAGATACATAAGTACATCAAGAGACTCATAAAAACATACAACAACAATTGAAATTACAAACTCCAACAGAAGAGAATGAGATGTGGAAACACTTAGAAAGATTAACAATACACATATCAAGTAGGTAATAAGTCCTCAAAAATCTTCTTCAATATCATTCACTAAAAAGTTACATTGATCATATGAGTAAAATATTCAGAAACCACGAACCTTTTCTCCATTGAGTTTAATCATATATATACATGAGATATTATGCTGAGATCTCCACAAAAAGTGTGAATCTGTTCTAGAAACGTTATTACATACCCATACAAAAGATGAGCCTTATCCTAAAATTTAATACAAAGTGGTGCAACATAAGTGCAACATAAATAAAATAAAAAACAACATGATGGCTTGTAATTCAAATTGGCTGGAATGATGTGGAAATATGTTGGAAGACTGCTCCTCTTTTCTGGTACAACCACTTCCACAAAAATTGAAAACAGCAGTTTAAGATGACATATGGTTGTTTCCCCAAAAAGTGTAAAAATAGAATTCTAAAATTTAGAAGGGAGCTTGATCAATTGACACCTGGCAGCAGCTTCTCCTTTTGATAATGCATGCATGTAACTACTCCTCAATAGCACCCCTCAAGACTTGAACAAAAAATTCCTCCACTTCCTTCATACAAAAACTCAGGAAATAATATTTTCCCTTCTCAAAATTAGGTAGCTATAACCGGAAATTATGTAAATAGTTGTGTTTGTTGATTAGGCAAAAAATGTGTGAGCCTCTCCTAAAAGGGTTAAAGATAAAATTAAGTATTGAAGAAAATATTTTGAGAGGCTTTGCCTTAGTGAGCCTTCTAGTCCTTTTTCATGTATGCTTTTGTTTCTGAGCTCTGGCCTTCTTGGTTTCCTTATCTGGGCTTTAATCAACATTGACGATTCATCTCTCAATATAGGAATAACAATCAATTTACTATTCAGTCTGAGTTTTTTTTAGGCCGAGTGTGAGGCCTCTTAAGGTATGGATTAGGAATATAGGAAACCCTCATTCTCTTCTGCACCATGCTACTAGATTTACCTTCTTCATATTATGTCTCTGAGAAATCTTCATCAGTGCTATCTTCTTCGAAGGATGAATAAGAGTGAATGACATTCTTATCCTTTCCCCTGGTAGGTGTCTTGGATGCCTTAATGGAAGAAAACAACTGAGCTAGTGTTGGTTCCCTATTTTCTTCTTCCTCTTTTGCAACTGCTGGAATAAAATGTTGAACTGGAATAGGATGTTGGAATGGCACTTGAACTGGCACTCGGACTGGTATTTCAAGGCTAGATTCCTCTGAAATTTTATCTCCTAGGATCAACCTTCTTATGCCTCTATATCTTGAGGAAGAAGCTCTGTTTTCCTCACATGTAGACTTAACAGTTTTCCCTTGGTTGAGTCTCATGGAATTTTCTCTAATGAATGCTGCTAAAGTGTGAGGTTCCTTTGTTGATTTCATCTCATAGACTTTCTCTGTTAGCTGCACCATGGGTATGGGAGTGCCAGGTTCAGTTATATCCCTCATAGTTGAACTTATAGTTTTCCTAGTATTTGATGGGATAGATCGAGTTGGCTATGAACTGTTTGGCACAGGTGTTGTGCTATTTTGTTCATGGGCATTTTGCTTCTTGGGTCTCCCTACCCTCCTCCTAGAGTTGATACTACCAAATCCCTCCTATGTTAGGAACTTATCCCAAGTAGTATTTTTCTTTTTAAGTTGGTAGACAATCAACATTTTGATTAAACCCCTATGATATAGGTTATGTAGGGAATAGATAGGGATTTTCTGCAACTTCAAGGACATTTTAAGCAATGATATGTATAGGAAGTAGGGTAAATTCATAGGTTTGTCACCTGAAATATGAGAAATAAATCTCATTTGGTATTGATGTACAGAGGAGAATATACATTCACAAGTAATGTAGCATTTCACAGTGGTGATTACATGTTGCCATTCTTCTCTAAAACAAGAAATATTCACAGTTGGAGTCCATTTGGCATTCACATGCTCAGGTTTGAGGAAGGGACTTACTTTTGTTTGTAGCATTTTCTTCTTGAACCAGCATTCTCCAGTGGCTGAGGTTTGAGTAGCTCTGGCTATGATGGCTTTAGATATTTTGAAAGTCTTGCACCCAAGCTTGACTTTCTCCCAATCAAAGCTCTCGGCAAAGGCCTATGCTAAAGCGACATTTTCTCTGGAAAATTTCTGCAAAAAGTTATACCAACCTATTGTCTTAAATTGGGGATTTTCTCTAGCATCAACAAACCTGATGTTTGCTGGCTCAGACTAGTTAGCATTCCCACCTTTTCCCATTCTTCTCAATAGCTAAACTCCCTCTAAATGCACATTTGTTCAACCTGGATGTAACACCTTACACGCAACCCTGATTTCCTGCCTTCGAATGATAAACTGGTTACTGGAGGATGTGACTCTGATAGTTGTAACCTCCATAAAGAACCTCGGTCATGAGAATAATGAGCCTAACCCTCTGAATCTATGCCTTTATCTATGGTATGGTTTAATGGCATTATTTTAAATCATTCAAATACGAGTGCCAAGTCACCCCATAACTCATAACAATCCACTGCATCATTTAATAATTGATACCTTGTACCTTAACTTCCGCTTCAGTCTTAGTAGGGTAGCTATAGGTTAGCTGCATCAATAATATAACCATTCACCTTTAATAATTCTCCTAAGTCAAAATAATTACTCTGTTAAAAAGGAATAATCATGTTATAACATAGGATATCTTCAATCAACTTCAAAGAGGAATGATATTTTCCCTAAAAATATTCCTTGCACCCACTTTTGCTGGAGAAATAGTTGCCTTTATCTCTGTATTGCAATATAGCCAAACTTCAGAGAAATAGATGCTATTTTCATTGTGTTACCAATGAAAACAAGTTCCTGAAGAAATAGCTACTCTTTTATCTGTGTCACTAATGTAACCTTCAATTTAGAGAAATAGTTTCCCTTTTTAATCACTGTCTTACCAATGAAACTTAAACAGGGGTAGCTTATCCCAGAAAGAGAAGCTATAATTTTATTACAAAAATGAAAAATAGCTTTCAACACTAACCTAAGTTAAAACAGTGGTTTTAACTCCTTTTATGAACCTAAGACACAATACCACCTACAAAACTCAAAAATATTTTTGGTTTTGAGACTCTTTTTGGCTTTTATTGAAAATGACTCGAAATTTGACATAGGCTAGGGAACAAGAAAATTTTGAAAATAGTGATACAATGGTGGTCAGACTATTAACATTTATAGTTCTAACAGTGGCTCCTATTGGGGATGAAGTTCTCCCTATGAGGCTTCAAGGATTGTAGACTCGGTGCCTTAAAATTTTTAGAAGACTTTCGAAAATTATGATTAGGGACAAGCTTTGATTGGTTGGACTCAAGACTGACCATATTTACAAACACAAGTACCATTGGGCATGGATTTTTATTGACACATCACTCCGGATTTTTACAATGGAATGACTAACTAACTTATCAAACAAAGAAATTTTAAAAAAATGACCATTAAATGGACCTCTAGTCAGTTGATCATCATCTAGATGCTTGAGCAGAAATGTATTATTTTCAAAAACTTGAGAAATTCTAAATGGCCCAAACCATAAATTGTCGAACTTAACATGGTTTCCATGGTCTTTCCTCCTGACATCCCAATGCAGCACCAAATAATTTTCCTGAAATAATTGTTGATTTTCTCTTTTGTCAAAAACAGATTTGACTCTAGTCTGATATTTGTGTACTTTTTCCATCAGTGATTCTCTGATTTGATGAGCTTCTATCAGCTTCAACATTCTCCTTTAAATTTGATTTTCATCATCAATTTCTTCTTGCAGAAAATTCATAACAAGAATATATAATTGCAAAGGAATTACAGCATCAATACCATAGACAAGTTGAAAAGGAGACATCCCAATTGATCTTTTTCCACTTACCTTGTCTACCTAAAGAGCATCAACTAGATGAGTTTCCCAATTTCTCTTATTTTTAGGCAACATATCCTTAATGATTCTCACTAAGATTTTATTGGATGACTCAGGTAACCCATTACCTTAAGGGTAATAAGGTGTAGAATGAATCAATTCAATACCATATTTCTTATATAAACTATTCATCTTAGTAGACTTAAAACCCATTGCATTATCAGTCACTAATTTCTAAGGACAACCAAATCTAGACATAATGTTTTCCAACAGAAATTTGATTATTACCGTATCAGTGGCATTCCTAGTTGGAATAGCTTCAATCCACTTAGTAAAATAGTCTGTAGCTATAAGAATCCATCTATGTTGTCCTGATGAAGGCAGATGAATTTCACCGATGAATTCTAACCCCCACTGCTGGAAAGGAACATTTACTAAAATAGGAATAAAAGGCAATCGAAGTAGCTTCTATTTACCAGCAAACTTTTGACATCCAACACAAGTCCTGACTTTGGAAAAAACATCAGAGAAAAGAGTTGGCCAATAATAGACAACTCCTAAAATTTTGTTTACAGTGGCTTTCCAATACAAATGTCTGCCACACACCCCTGCATGTATCTCTAACATAATCTTCTGTGACTCATATTCATTTACACATCTTAATAAGACTCCCACAAGGTATTTCCAGTAAAGATGGTCTTCCAAAATGCAATACTTAACAACTTTCAATTTAAAAGCTCTCCTTTTTTACTTCTCTATTTCAAGGGGACAACTAAAATTTAATAAAAAGTATACTATATCCTTATACTAATTTGAATGAAATATTTCAGGATAATTAGATATACCTTCTCCATCTTTTTCCTCGGCTAGCTCCATATTCATATCTAGAGCCTTGCAATTAGATTCAGCGATAAAGCGAGCTAAGCCTTGTCCTTTTATCAATTTAGTAGGTATGATTTCAAAATCAAATTCCAGAATCTTGGTTAACCATCTTCCCCTCCTACCACTTTTGTCTGGATGCAATAGTACATCTTTGATAATGATATTTGGCACAAAAGCAACAATTTTTTAATGTAACACATAAACTCTAAAAGACTTTAAAGCCTTAACTAGCGCATATGCTTGTTTTTCAGTCAAGTTGTACTTTAACTCAACATTTCTTAAAGCATGACTAAAAAATGAAATAGGTTGTTCTAAACCTTCTTTGTTCTTTTGTAACAAAACATTTGCAATTGTCTCTTTTGAAGCATAAGAGAAAATCAGAAAATCTTTTTGAAAATCAAGACTAATTAAAACTAGAGCCTCAGTAAAGGCATATTCGATTACTGAAATGAATTATTGCTTCATCTCGTCACTTTAATTCTGCATCTTTCTTCAGCAAGACATTTATGTGTTTGATCAGCTCTGCAAAATTTGGGACAAAATGCCTCAGAAAATTAATTTCCCCCAAAAATGACTGCAATTCGTTTTTATTCCTTGGAAAACCAATCTTTTGAATAGCCTCAACTCTCCCTAGATAAATAAATATACCACTTTCAGTCACAATATGTCCCAATAATTTTCCTTCTTGAATAGAAAAGGATGACTTATTTGGGTTCAAGGACAAACCAAATTTTCTACATTTTTCAAAAACTTGTTTCAAATGCTTCAAATGATCTTCATCAGATTTTGAATAGACTGTAATGTCATCAAAGTAAATGACTACAAATCTATCTTTTTCCTGCAAAGGCAATATCCATTTCCCGTTGAAATGTTGCGCCTGCATTCATTAGACCAAATGCCATTTTTTTGTACATGAATGTCCCCCAGGGTGTAGTAACTATTGCCTTTTCTATGTCGTGTCTATCAACTGAGATCCGATTATAACCTCAAAAGCCATCTATCATTAACAATCTCTTGGAGCCTACAAATTTCTGCAAAATATAATCCATATTAGGTAATGGATAGTTATCCTTCAATGAACACCAGTTGAAATTGCAAAAGTCAACAAAAATTCTTATTTCGCCATTATTTTTTTGAATCGAGACTACATTAGCTAGCCAATTAGAAAATCTTATAGGAAAAATTATTTTTTCTTCTCATAATTTTCTAATTTCTTTTTCAATGATAGGGAGCAACATGGGATCGATTTTCCTTATCTTTTGTGCTATAGGCTTTGCATCTGCTTTCAGAGGAATTTTGTGCTCCATTATACCTCTATCATAGGTCTTCAACTCACTGTAGGACCACGCAAAAAGGTTTTCATATTGTTTCAACAGCTTGATATTTTTTTTCTAGTTTCTAGAGAAATAAATTTAGAAACTCTAACTAATTTAGGTTGATCTTATGTCCCAATATTGCAATCAATTGTACTCTCTCCATCAGTTTTATTTTCAGGCTTTAAAAATACATCATTATTATCAAACAACCTTTGTAAAGGAACTAGGCCTTTAGGAATGTTGTTATTTTTTAGATCGATAATGTCTTTCCCAGCCATGGTCTTCTTGAAATACTTGTTGTTTTGATTTTCAACAATGTCCTGCTCATCATCAATTTGAATGTCTGCAAACTCTCAACACACTCCAAAAATTTATGAATTTCCTTGTCATCTTCAAATACTTTACAGTACTTGATATTATCAGGAATAGGAGGTCTGTTTTTTATTTGAACATCATATGTAGCATTGACATCAAGAGGAAATTTAAAATTACTAGCAGCAATAGCTAGTGAATCGGCCATTTTATTTTCCTCTCTAGTGACAAAATTTACATTAAATGCTGAAAAGTAATGCTCAATCAAGTACCACACTTCATTCCTATAATTCTTCAATTCGGAATTTTTCACTTGATATTTGTTTCTCACCTACTTTATCACCAATTCTGAATCACCAAAAGCAACCATTTGTTCATCTCCCAAATCTTTCGTTGTCTTCATACCCAAAACAAACGCCTCGTATTCAGCAATGTTATTAGTGGTAGATAATTGCAGTTTATATGATATAGTTACCCTTTGTTGAGTGGTATAAATGAGAACTACACCAGCTCCCGACCCTTCTCTTGATGAGGCTCCATAAAAGTACAATTTCCAGACCTGTCCTCCCTCTAAATGCTGCTCATTTGTATCTTGGAAATGTTTTTTTTCACTGATTTCATATTGTAAATTGCTATCATCAATAGTAAGGTGCAATATGGATGACCCCAATTCCTTCTCCTCAACATATATAGGATGATTAAGGGATTATGTTGATCACTGATGATATAGTCCATTTGGTTTTCCCTATACAACCTCTTGAATTCTCCTCCAAACACTGGGATTGTGGCATATGACATATCCATCTAAAAGGTTCCTTCTAATTTTTTAGACCAAGATCTGCAAAGAAGCATCCCAAATCTAGAAGGTATGTCTGCAACTACGATTTCCATCACTAAGATTTTCATAGGAAGTTGGGTAAGAGAAACAACCAAGTCTTTAATCACTCCTAAACACTTTAATTTTTTGAAATCAAAGGTGTATAGTTCATGGTATATTTGGCGATTTCTAATCCTAATTCACCCATTACTTTCTTTGGCATTAGATTGTGAGAAGCTTCGGAATCTAATAGACAATTATGCAGCAATTTGTCATCTATATTGAATGAAAGATAGAAAGGTGGTAAATTATCATCATTTTGGTCTTGGACATGGAAGCCTAAGTAAATAGTAGGATGTTCATCCTCAATATTGACTGAGTTAGGAGTGAGAGGTGGTTGTAACAAGATTTTAAAAGACTCTTTGTATGCTGGATTTTTCAACAATTCCAGAAGTGGGATAGGAATCTTAATTTTATTCAGTTCTGATTTGAAACTAAAATAAAGAGGAGCTAATTCTTTATTTTCTATAGAAATTTTGATGATCAGGCAGAATTATGAGGTGGAGGGACATCACTGACTTTGGCCTTTTGTTTAGCAGCTTGTTTGTCAGAATCTGATTTTTGTTGAGGTTGCTAAACAAGACCTTTGGACCTTAGAGGATAATTTTTGTTTTGAGTTTCTTGTTGTTTTTTATCATTTTGTGCATGAATTTGAGCATTCTCATCACCTGAAAACAGGTATATCCTTAACCAGTCTTCATATTCTTGCAAATATAAACAAGTTGACTGTGATGTTTCTCCTACAAGGATTATGTTTTCATTTTCTTCCTCATGTTCTTGTTGCAGTTCTTCAGCAAAATTATTCAAAGGAGGTTGAACATTTTGATCATCAGCATTTCTCCTTGGGCACTGTAAGATTTGTTGAGACTGAAAAGGTCTTTTGAAGAGAGCCTGATTTTTATTGGCTTCATTTTGATTGGCTCTAGCAGCTGGTTTGTTCTCTAACTCTGATTTTTTCATCTTAGAGGCAATTTATTTGATCAAATTAGACATTTGGTCAATATTTTCTTCTGTTGTAAGAGTTTTGGAGGAAGAATTTTTTTCTTCTTTTATTTTCTTTTTGTCCTTTACTGCTTTCTCCTCTTCCATTTTCAATTTATTTGAAGCCATAAGATTATATTGTACTCCAATTGCAGCCTCATGCATATCCATCAATGTTTGTGCTTTCTCAGCTCTTAACCATAAAGAAAACTCATAATCTAAACCATTGACAAAATTTATCATAGTTGTGGTTCAGGAAGCTTAATTTCCTCGGGAATTTTTTGATAAATTTAATTAAACCTCTTTGTAAAATCAGCCAATGACTCATCCGTCTTGTTATTCAGAGTTCCAAACTTTGTAAGGTAGTACACATAGTCTTTCATATCACCCCATTGTTTCACAAATACTTCCTCCAATTCATCTATTCCTGTTATTGAGTTTGGTGGCAGACTTCTAAACCATTTACGAGCTTCTCCATCTAAGCTCTGAACAAAGAGTCATTACCAGATATCTTCATGTTCAATGTTATGGTTATCAGCATAACTATAGAAAGCAACCAAATGTCCCTCGGTGGAAACTCCTTCTCCCTCCCCTGTTTATTTTGGAAGATATTTCAGATAATCCCCTTGAGGAAGAGGATCCAAAGGTTGAGGAAGATCAAGTGGTGCATATCTTGCAGCCACTATCTGTTGCATCCTTGTAAGGGTAGGCTAAGCCATGGCTTGCTGATGTATAACTGATGGATGACTAGTTGATGTATTTTTTTGGGAACAAGGAATTACAACCTATGGAATTTGAATCTGATTTGGGGCAGCAGAAAATTGGAATATTGTGTTGATTCTTCAATTTTTGGGATGAAAATTATTGTATTTTCAAATAGATGAACAGAGGAGGTCCTGGTTTCACCTTCTACAGAAGAATCAGATTCAAATATTGTCTCTTGACGAGATGAAGTAACTTCGACTTTATTTTCCTAAGCTAAAAAGTCAGATAAGTTGAAAGTCAGCCTTCAGGAACATTCCCTTCTAGTGGATGAGAAGAGGATGACTCCCAACAGCTTGATTTCAAGACAAAGGAAAATATTCTTGCTGAGGGGTAAAAAAACACTGATATTCAGGATGAGTTTGAAGGAAATTTAGAATGGTTTAAAAATATTCTTCAGTAAAAACATCCCTATCTAGAAAAGGTGAAATTGCCAATACTTGTTCTAACTCCCCTTCTATTAACACAAAGTCTTCAGATTCCTTATTGACACTTAAAACATTTATTTTTTCTTCTTTTACTGGAATAGAACTTATCTTAGATTTACTAAATGATGAGTTAGAAAAAATTTCAGCAGAGCCTAGGTTAACATCATCTACTTTATTTTCTAGGAAAGCAGTTTCAACTTTAGATTTTTCAGCAGAATCATTTGAAACTAAAACTTCTTTTGATTCTAAAGTAGATGAGGGTACGTTTTTCTTTGGAATGTACTTTTTATGTACCTTCTTTACTGACTGAGATGTGGCTTCAACTGATATTTTTTTTCCTTTTGCATCTTTAATGATCTTCTCTATGTCATCAACTATAGTCATAGTAAGTTATCTATGATTTCTCCTTGTGGTAGGAGGTCTTGAAACCCCTCCTCCTCTTTGTGGAGTCTCCAAGTGAACCAATTTTCAGTCTTCTTCAAGTCACCAATTATTGTTCACCATCAAGAATTTATCTTCAACAATTCAAAACAAGAGACTTTGGATAATACTTCGTTTCAAGGCCTTCATCTCTCGGCAGACACACCAAAAGATGTTAGCACTGGAATAAGCACTTGGAATGCTTCAAGTGCTTGACCAGTCACATCCTAATCTCTAGGGAAATTTAATGATTTGGATTAATATGATTGGTAGGTGGTTTAAGCTCTCAATCACTGAAAAGGGATTTCAGTCAAGTTTACTGTCACACTAATGAGGGTATTGAGTCCTGATATGGTAGCAAAAGTTAAGTTTGTAGCCTATGTAAGGAAGAAAGTGTCAAATAGTAGAAGGGACAGTGGGTCTGCAAGGTAGAAATCCACTTCTTCGATGAAAAACAACACAAGAATAATTTTGATAATATATCAACAAGAGAAGGCTATATTAATACTTACAATAATCTTATCGAATATCATGAAAGATCACTATCATTAGGAATGCTCTTTAAACTATCATTATATATATATATATATATATATATATATATATCATCAAGAAATCTCACTGAGTAAGACTGATAAAATTTGATAAGATACATAAGTCTATCAAGAGAGTCATAAAAACATACAACAGCATTTGAAATTACAAAATTCAACTGAAGAGAATGATATTTGGAAACACATAGAAAGATTAACAATACACATATCAAGTAGGTAATAAGTCCTCAGAAGTATTCTTCAATATCATTCACTGAAAAGGTACACTGATCATATGAGTAAAATATTCACAAACCAAGAACATTTTCTCCATTGAGCTTTATCATATATATACAAGGGATATTATGCTGACATCACCACAAAAAGTGGGAATCTATTCTAGAAAAGTTATTACATGCCCATACAAAAGATGAGGCTTATCCTAAATTGTAATACAAAGAGGTGCAACATAAGTGCAACATAAATAAAATAAACAACATCATGGCTTGTAATTCGAAGTGGCTGGAATGATGTGGTAATATTCTGGAAGACTGATCTTCTTTTTTGGTACAACCACTTCCACAAAAATTGCAAACAACAGTTGAAGATGACATGTGGTTGTTTCCCCAAAAAGTGAAAAAACATAATTCTAAAATTTAGAAGGGAGTTTGATCAATTGACACTTGGAAGCAACTTCTCTTGTTGATAATTCATGCATGTAACTACTCCTCAGTAGCACCCCTCGAGAATTGAACAAAAACTGCCTCCACTTCCTTCATACAAAAACTCAAGAAATAATAGCTACCCTTTTAAAAATTAGATAGCTATAACTGGAAATTCTACAAACAACTGTGTTTGTTGATTAGGCCAAAAATGTTTGAGCCTCTCCTAAAAGGGTTAGATAAAATCAAGTATTGAAGAAAATATTTTGAGAGACTCTGCCTTAGTGAGCCTTCTAGTCCTTTTACTTGTATGTTTTTGTTTCTGAGCTCTGGCCTTCTTGGTTTCCTTATCTAGGTTTTCATCAACATTGATGATTTCATCTCTCACTCTAGGATTATCAATCAGTTTTCTATTCAATCTAAGTTTTTCTTTAGGCCGAATGTGAGGCCTCTTAAGGTATGGATTAGGAATATAGGAAACCATTCTTCTCTTCTGCACCATGCTACTAGACTGACCTTCTTCATATTATGTCTCTGAGAAATCTTCATCAGTGCTATCTTCTTCTAAGCATGAATAAGAGTGAATTAAATTCTTATCCTTTCTCTTGGTAGGTGTCTTACATGCCTTAAGGGAAGAAAACAAATGAGCTAGTGTTGGTTCGCTATTTTCTTCTTCCTCTTCTGCAACTGCTGGAATAAAATGTTGAATTGGGATAGGATGTTGGAATGGCACTTGAACTAGCACTTGGAATAGTATTTCAGGGTTGGCTTCCTCTGAAATTTTCTCTCCTAGGATCAACCTTCTTATGCCTCTATATTTTGAGGAAGAAGCTTTGTTTTCCTCACATGTAGACTTAACAGTTTTCCGTTGCTTGAATCTCATGGAATGTTCTCTAATGAATGTTGCTAAAGTTTGAGGTTCCTTTGGAGATTTCCTCTCATAGACTTTCTCTGTTGGCTGCACCATGGGTATGGTAGTGACAAGTTCAGTTCTAGCTCTCCTATCTAAACTTCTAGTTTTCCTAGTAGTTGATGGGATAGTTTGAGCTGGATGTGAACTATTTGGCACAAGTTTTGTGCTAGTTTTTTCATGGGAAATTTTCTTCTTGGGTCTCCCTACCCTCCTCCTAGAGTTGATACTACCAAATCCCTCCTTTGTTAGGAACTTATCCGAGGTAGAATTTTTCTTTTTAAGGTGGTAGACAATTAAAATTTTTATTAAACCCCTATGATATAGGTTATGCAGGGAATAGGTAGGGATTTTTTGCAACTTCAAGGACATTTTAAACAATGATCTGTATAGGAATTAGGGAAAATTAATAGGTTTTTCACCGAAAATATGAGCAAGAAATCTCATTTGGTATTGATGGACAGACAATAATCTACCTTCATAAGTAATGTAGCATTGCACAGTGGTGATTACATGTTGTCATTCTGCTCTAAAACAAGAAATATGCACAGTTGGAGTCCATTTGGCATTCACATGCTCATGTTTGAGGAATGGATTTACTTCTATTTGCAGCATTTTCTTCTTGAACCAGCATTCTCTTGTGCCCAAGGTTTGAGTGGCTCTAGATATGATGGCTTCAAAGATTTTGAAATTCTTTCTCCCAAGATTGACTTTCTCCCCATCAATTCTCTCGGCAAAGGCTTGTGCTAAAGCTACATTTTCTTCGGAAAATTTCTTCAAAAACTTACATCAACCTATTGTCTTAAATTGGGGATTTTCTCTAGCATCAACAAATCTGGTGTTTTTTGGCTCAGACCGGTTAACATTCCCACCTTTTCCCATTCTTCTCAACAGCTAAACTCCCTCTAAATTCACAGTTATTCAACCTAGAGGTAAAACCCTACATGTAGCCCTAGTTTCCTGCCTTGGAATGATAAACTAGTTGTTATAGGATGTGACTTTGTTAATTGTAACCTCCATAGAGTACCTCAGTCATGAGAATAATGAGCCTAACCCTCTGAAGCTATGCCTTTATCTATGGTATGGGTTAATGGCACGATTTCAAATCATTCAAATACGAGCGCTAAGTCATCCCATAACTCATAACACTCCACTGCATCATTTAATAATTGATACCTTGTACCTTAACTTTAGCTTCAGTGTTAGTAGGGTAGTTATAGGTTAGTTGCATTAATAATATAACCATTCACCTATAATAATTCTCCTAAGTCAAAAATAATTACTCCATTAAAAATGAATAATCGTGTTATAACATAGGACATCTTCAATCAACTTCATAAAGGAATTATATTTTCCGTGAAAATATTCCTTGCAGCTCCTTTTCTTGGAGAAATAGCTGCCTTTATCTTTGTATTGCAATATAGCCAAACTTCAGAGAAATAGATGTTCTTTTCATTGTGTTACCAATGAAAACAGGTTCCTAAAGAAATATTTTCTCTTTTAACTATGTCACTAATGTAACCTTCAATTTGGAGAAATAGATGCCCTTTTTTATCACTGTGTTCCAAACTTAAACAGGGGTAGCTATTATCCTAGAAAGAGAGGCTATAATTTTATTACAAAAATGACAAATAACCTTCGACACTAACCTAAGTTAAAACAGTGGTTTTAACTCCTTTTATGAACCTAAGACACAATACCACCTATAAAAATCAAAAATATTTTTGGTTTTGAGACTCTTTTTAACTTTTATTGAAAATGACTTGAACTTTGACATAGGCTAGGGAACAAGAAAAATTTTAAAACAGTGATACAATGGCAGTCAGACTATTTACATTTATAGTGCTAACAGTGGCTCCTATTGGAGATGAAGTTCTCTTTGTGAGGCTTAATGGACTGTAGACTCAGTGCCTTAAAACTTTTAGAATACTTCTGAAAATTATGATTAGGACTAACCTTTGATTGACTAGACTCAATATTGACCATATTTACAGACACAAGTACCATTGGGCATGGAGTTTTATTGACACATCACTTCGGATATTTACAATAGAATTACTAACTAAGTTATCAAACAAAGAAATTCTTAATAAAATGACCATTAACTGGACCTCCAGTCAGCTGATCATCATCTAGGTGATTGAGCAGAAATTTCCAAAACTTGAGCAATTCTAAATGGCCCAAACCATAAATTTTCTAACTTACCATGCTTTCCATGGTCTTCCCTCCTGAAATCCCAGCGCAACACCAAATAATTTTCCTGGAATAATTGTTGATTTTCTCTTTTGTCAAAAATAGATTTGACTTTAGTTTGATATTTGTGTACTTTGTCCATCAGTGATTCACTGATTTGATGAGCTTCTATCAGCTGCAGCATTCTCCTTTAAATTGGATTTTCATCATCAATTTCATCTTGCATAAACTTCATAAAAGGAAGAGATAATTGCAAAGGAATTACAGCATCAGTACCATAGACAAGTGGAAAAGGAAACATCCCAATTGATCTTTTGCCACTTACCATGTTTTCCCAAAGAGCATGAACTAGCTAAGTGTACCATTTTCTATTATTTTCAGGTAGCATCTTCTTCATGATTCTCACAAAGATTTTATTGGACGAGTCATCTAACCCATTACCTTGAGGGTAATAAGGTGTAGAATGAGTCAATTCAATACCTTATTTCTAAGAGAAGATATTCATCTTAGTAGACTTAAAATCCATTGCATTATCAGTGACTAATTTCTGAGGACAACCAAATCTAGACATAATGTTTTCCAATAGAAATTTGATTATTACCGTATCAGTGGCATTCTTGTTTGGAACAACTTCAATCCACTTAGTAAAATAGTCTTTAGCTGTAAGAATCCATCTATTTTGTCTTGATGAAGGCAGATGAATTTCATCGATGAAGTCTAACCCCCACTGCTGGAAAGGAAAATCTGTTGAGATAGGAATCAGAGGCAATGGAAGTAGTGTATGTTTACTAGCAAACTTCTGACATTCAACACAAGTCCTGAATTTGGCAAAAACATTAGAGAAAAGAGTTGACCAATAATAGCTAGCTCTTAAGATTTTGTTTGCAATGTCTTTCCAATACAAATGTATCTCAGACATAATCTTCTGTGACTCAGCTTCATTTACACATATTAATAAGACTCCCATAGGTTATTTTTGTTACACAGCAATTTTTCACCATCCCTGCAATTCCCCGTCCCACACATTGGAGGGCTTATTCCGTGACCTGTGAGCAGTGACATGATCTGAAAACACTTTCATGGCATTCCCCTAAACATGGACTTTCATTCCCCTGAATACAACTCCTTGAGAAAAACCCTAAAAATAGCCTTTTTATCCTTGGCACGACTCGTCAGTTTTATACCCATGCCAATGGAGGAAATCCTCCAAAGAGGGCACGCCAACTGGCACACTGTCTCAGTGTTGTACCCGCGCCAGGCTTATTAAGGAGTGTTTTTTAAAATAAATGGCGGAATATTGACTCCAACAAACTCCTAAACTAGACTCTAAATAAAGTTGGGACGTTTGGCTCCGATTCTCCATGTAGAGGAGGTAGTTTTCCACCTCTAATGGAAGCTTCCTTAAGGATAGGGCCAATCCCATGATTGTAGGGATCCCAACTCCCCTTCCACCATCTATATAAGCTTGCCATTTTCCTTTGCAAGCTAGTCTCCAAGAGCCTTCATAGCCTAAATAATGTTGCAAGAGCCTTGATAGTCCTCATAGAGCCAAATCAGTAGCAAGGAGATTGACGATCAAAGAGAGAGGCTTGTCCCATCCCCGATGAGCTTTATCGAGACGTATTCTGCTGACGACCCGACGAAGGAAGATTCAGCGTCAGAGCTAGGTTGTACTTTCCTTTGTATTAATTAATGATAAGTGACTAATGGTTATGGTTCCACTCATATTTTTCATTATGATCATGAGTTTTGTCCTCTCTGACTGATACATAATTGCATATATTGGGTTTTACGCTTGTGTTTGTCGTGTTTCTTGTGTGTGCAGGTGTTCGATCGTGGCAAGCGAGAGGATTGTGATCTGTAGGAGCAAGGAAACGGGAGCGCCATCTTCTCTACAAACAATAGTGTTGGATTCAAGGTAAGCCTCCTTCGCCATTTGGTTTATTGCAATTAGGAACTTGCACCTTAGCGTGATACGATTGTTGCTAGACCCGATCTAGGCTAGTAGGGATCGCCTCTTTCTGCAGAGGGGATTTACCTCTACAAAAAATTGGCGACTCCACTGGGGATCATTGATTTCGAGTATTGTCTTGTATTTTCAATTGATTCTTGACTTTGCTTGCTTGATCAGCTCTTTTGGCTGGCTCTTTCTGTGTGTTTGGCTTTTGTTTAGTTTTACCATCACTAGTCTGTTCCTTGGATTGCTCTTTTTTATTTTTTCATAGTAAACACGACTGGCGCACTTATTAGCCTGACAGTCACGCCCATTAGCGCATGTTTCCAGTGCAGTACCCATGCCAATCCTGTTCTGGCGCTAGATTCAGCCTGACAGTCGCGCCAATCTTGAAGGTGCTAGGGTTTACTCTGTTTTGAGCTTTCTGAGCTTGATCTGTGTGTTTGGTTTCATTTTTACGACTGCTTGAGTGTTCTGGAGCCTTGATTGACTGACTGTGACCTTCATCCTTTTGTTATTTGCCTATTTCTATTGATTTTACATTCTAGCCCTAGGGCATCTAGATGCTATAGTGTGTCAAGCCTCCCGTGGGAGTTTTTGGTTTCTATCTATTCAGTCAACTTTGTGATTGATTCTTTGCATTCTTCTTGTGGTTTTCTATCGTTTTATTGTGTTATTTGAGTGATTGGCTTCTTCTTCATTCGAATTCCGTTTTGTCTCGCTTTGAGCCTAGATTGCATGGTTCATTTGAGTCTTGGAGATTCTGCTTGAAGTGGTGAGTCTGGTCTTGGTTGGGAGAAATTCTTTGTTTTTTCATTTTTAGGCGTTGGCGCTTGTTTTCAGTTAGAAACCCACGCCAATTTTCCATTGGCGCTAGTTTTTAGTGAGCAAGTCGCGCCAGTTGGCACTAGTTGTCAGTGACAAAGTCGTGCCAATTTCAGGATGTGTGAAAATTGAGATTTTTTCCCTTAATCCTTCACTAGTGTGTCTTTCCCTTCCGGTCTTTCCTCTGTATGAGCATAGATTACATTGCTCATTGTTTGGAAATTCTTCTCTCCATGATTGCTTGATGTAAAAGGGAATGAATGCCTTGTTTTGATCTCATGCTTTGGAAGTCCTCTTTGTCTTTTGTAGCCTTTTTGGGAATTTCATTACAAAGTGTTTGAAACAACGATTGCATTCTTAGTGTTTGTTTACATCTCTCTTGCATTCATCCTTCATTAAGGAGATTTGCATTCTTTTAGTTTTCGTCTCATAGTTTTCTTTTCATTAAAATGCATTAGATCACATTGCATTGAAAAGTATTTTTTGAGATTTATCATTGAACTTAGATTACATTGTTTAATGATTGAAAACTAGAAATCGCTTTGATTGCATTCTCTTTTATTAAAAGCATGCATTAAGTAGATTCTCATTTCATCGAAAAACGCATTGAGTGCATTATAATAATTTGAAAAGGAAAGGGAAATTGTGCATAGATTACAATTGCATATTTTTCGAAAAAAAAAGAAGGAATTTGCATAGATTACATTGCATTATTTGCATCGTTGAATGTTTGAAATTAATTTTGGATAGTGAAAGTCATCTAGTTTGGAAAAATTTCGTTTACAGTGTTGTTATTTTTTGCATCATTTTTTGAAGCTCTTCCCTTAACTAGATAGCATTCATCGAATTGAAATATTTCTTTTTATCATATAGCTGCATTTAGGAGATTTTCAGACATAACACTCGCTAGGGCCTGAAAACTAAAACATAATTGAAGATTAACATTAAAATCTATTCAATCTACACTAAGGAAGCATTGAAACATTAACGAAATATTTAAAGGTCTAGGCTAGTGATGTGTTCCGGCGTCATTAAACCTAGTAGCTGTCGTTCGCCTTTTGGCTTTAGACAGCGCTAGTACGGACTTGTGCTCCCCGTACCATTATGTATATAAAGGGAGACCCCACTAGGTTTCTATCCTTTATCCATAGGAAGCCGAGTCTGCCTCCCTATCCCCTCTGCGGACAGAGGCGATCCCTACTAGCCCAGATCGGGTCTAGCAACAATCGTATCACTCTAAGGTGCAAGTTCCTAATTGCAATAAACCAAATAGCGAAGGAGGCTTACCTTGAATCCAACGTTGTCGTTTGCAGAGAAGATGGCACTCCCGTTTCCTTGCTCCAGCAGATCACAATCCTCTCGCTTTCCGCGATCGAACACCTGCACACACAAGAAACACGACAAACACAAGCGTAAAACCCAATATATGAAATTATGTATCAGTCAAAGAGGACACAACTCATGATCATAATGAACAATATGAGTGGAACCATAACCAATAGTCACTTATCATTAATTAATACAAAGGAAAGTACAACCTGGCTCTGACGCTGAATCTTCCTTCGGCTGGTCGTCAGCGGAATACGTCTCAGTAAAGCTCATCGGGGATGGGGACAAGCCTTTCTCTTCGATCATCAATCTCCTTGCTACTGATTTGGCTCTATGATGACTATCAAGGCTATGAAGGCTCTTGGAGACTAGCTTGCAAAGGAAAATGGCAAGCTTATATAGATGGTGGAAGGGGAGTTTGGATCCCTACAATCATGGGATTGGCCCTATCCTTAAGGAAGCTTCCATGAGAGGTGGAAAACTACCTCCTCTACATGGAGAACTGGAGCCAAACGTCCCAACTCGATTTAGAGTCCAGTTCAGGAGTTTGTTGGAGTCAATCTTCCACCATTTATTTTTTAAAAACACTCCTTAATAAGCCTGGCGCGGGTACAACACTGAGACAGTGCGCTAGTTGGCGCGCCTTCTTTTGAGGATTTCCTCCATTGGCGCAGGTATAACACTGACGAGTCGCGCCAAGGATAAAAAGGCTATTTTTAGGGTTTTTCTCAATGAGTTGTCTTCAGGGGAATGAAATTCCATGTTTAGGGGAATTCCATGAAAGTGTTTTCAGATCATGTCACTACTCACAGGTCACAGAATAAGCCCTCCAATGTGCAGGATGGGGAATTACAGGGACGGTGACAAATTGCTGTGTAAAAATTTCCAATAAATATGGTCTTCCAAAATGAAATATGTTGTGAAACCAACTCAAAAAATAGAAGAAAAGAGATATCAATGCCTTATAAATAAGCCACTTCGAGGGGGCAGCCTCCAATACATTACATGAATGAACAATTCTTGGATGATACAAATTACAAAAGCTCCTTTCTATATATAGGGGTCCATGGGGCCACAATGTGATCCTAGTGGGGCCACAATGTAATCCTAGCTGACCTAACAATAATAATTTAATGGCACAATAATAACAATATGGGGGTTACAAGGGTACAGTAATAACAATAAGGGGGTTACACTAACAACAATAAGGGACTATTATAGTATTATAGGGACCTAACATGCCCCTCTCCTTCAAAAATGTGTTGTCCTCAATGCTTGAGTAGCTCTGGGTGCTTCTGTATAAAATTCTCATCTTCCCATGTAGAATTTTCAGTGGGTAAGCTCTTCCACTTGATGAGATACTTTGAATTGATCGATTCCGTATCTATCGATTTCTTGTTTACATGACCGCTTCAGGTTCCAATATGATTTTTCCTTCCTCATCAAGTTCTGGCAATATTGTTTGAACTGGAAGATTTTCACCTATAACCTTCTTTAAGCACGAAACATGGAAAACTGCATGCACTCATGAAGAAGCAAGAAGCTCCAATTTGTATGCCATAGTACCAATCTTTTGCAACACCTTGTAAGGACCATAGTACTTTGGAATAATTTATTATCCTTCTTAGCTTGCTTGAGGGACATTTTTTTGTATGGTTGTAGCCGTAAAAATACCCAGTCTCATACATCAAAACTTCTCTCACTGCGATGTTGATCTGCCTGTTGTTTCATTCGATTTTGTGCCAAATTCGGGTTGTCCTTTAAGAGTTTTAGAACTTCTTGTTGATGCTTGATGTGATCTTCCACTGATTGAACCTTCGAATTTTCTCTTAAATATGATGTGATGGATGGTGGATGATATCCATAAAGTGCCATAAATGGGGTCATTTTTGCTGCAGTATGGAAGGAAGTGTTATACCACCATTCAGCGAGAGGTAACCACTTGACCCATTGTGTTTGTTTATGAGATACAAAACAACGAAGATATCCTTCCAAACATTTATTTACTATCTCAGTTTGACCATCAGATTGAGGATGATAAGATGAGCTATGAGCTAAGTGAGTACCCAAACAAGAAAATAACTCCGTCCAAAAATTTCCAGTAAAAATGGGATCTCTGTCGCTCACAATAACCCTTGGGCTTCCATGTAGCTTTAGAATTCTATCATAAATGTAGTAGCAACTGTACTTGCTTTAAATGGATGAGATAATGCACAAAAGTGTGCATACTTGGTAAGTCTATCAACTACCACCATGGTGACACTCTTTCCTTCAGACTTAGGTAAACCTGTGATAAAATCCATTGAAATCTCCTCCCAACGTTGACTTGGAATGGATAAAGGTTGTAGAAGACCCGGGGTCTTAATTGTCTCAAATTTATTCTGCTGGAAAACCAAACATTCCACAAAAACTTTTGAATATTATATTTAAGGCCATCCCAAAAAAATTCTTTCTTCACCCTATGGTAAGTTTTTAAAAATCCCAAGTGTCCTCCTAAAGGACAAGTGTGCAATTACAAAAGAATCTTTTGTTTTAGTTGGGAATTTTTGCAAAGATATAAGTGATCTTTGTACCATAAGGAATCATTTTTCCAACTAAATGTATCAAATGTAATAGGATCTTGCTACAACTTTTGAATGAGTGTCCACACTTCTTCGTCCTTCTTCCATTCATCTCTTGCTTCGGTTATCCAATCTGGTTGGATAATATGAATGGCACAAAGAAATGCTTCCACCTCTTTGTTATTTCTTGAGAGTTCATCTGCAACAACATTTATCTTCCATTTTTTGTACATTATTTCAAAGTCATAACCCAACATCTTTGTGACCCATTTTTGCTGCTCTTCTGAAGATAGTCTTTGTTCCAAAAAGTGTTTAAGACTATCATGATCAGTTTTTACCTTGAAGTGTCTTCCCATTAGGTAAATTCTCCATTTCTTTAGTGCATGCAGTATTGCTAACATTTCCTTCTCATAAATAGGTTTCTGTAAATACTTTCCTTTGATTGGACGACTTTCAAAAGCAATGGGTCTTCCTTCTTGCATTAAACAACACCAATTCCATTTCCTGAGGCATCACATTCCACAATAAAGGTTTTTGTGAAGTCTGGCATAGCTAAGACCGGTGCTAGGCACATTGCCTCTTTAAGATGTTCAAACGCCTTAGTTGCTTCAGGAGTCCATGAAAATGCATCTTTTTTCAATAATGTTGTTAGAGGTGCTGCTATTCTCCCATAATTCTTAACAAACTTGCGATAATACCCTATTAACCCGAGAAATCCTCGCAGCTGCTTTATGGTTGTAGGGACTTTCCATTCCTTAATGGCTTTAATTTTGTTAGGGTCTACTTTAACACCCTCATGAGATACAATATGACCCAGATATTCCACCTCTTGTACTCCAAAGAAACATTTGGATGTTTTTGCATATAATTGTTTCTCCTGCAATAGTTTGAGCACCCTGTAAACATGTTGAACATGATCCTTCCAAGACCTGCTGTAGATTAGTATATCATCAAAAAATACTAGCACAAATTTTCTAAGGAAGGGTTTGAAAATGGAATTCATCAACCCGTGAAATGTAGAAGGTGCATTGTTAAGGCCAAAAGGCATGACCAAAAATTCATAATGACCCTCATGAGTTCGAAATGCTGTTTTTGGAATATCTTCAGTCTTCATTCTAATTTGATGACATCCTGAACGAAGATCCAACTTGGTAAAATAAATTGCTCCATGTAATTCATCCAATAATTCATAAATCACAGGAATGGGAAATTTGTCTTTAATGGTGAGCTTATTGAGCTCCCTATAATCTGGACACATTCGCCATGATCCATCCTTCTTGTGTACCAATACTACAGGAGCACAGAAAGAACTTTGACTAGGTTGAATTATACCCGCCTCTAACATTTCTGCAATCATACGTTCAATTTCGCTCTTTTGGAAGTAAGGATATCTATAAGGCCTGATGTTTGGAGGAACACTTCCTTGAATCAAATGAATAGCATGATCATGATCACGAATAGGTGGGAGTCCTTTTGGAGTTTCAAAAACCTTGGAATGATTGTCCAAGACTTTTTGGAGATCTGCAGAAATAGATGATTTTGATGTTGGAACTTCTAGTGAGCATAATTGTGCAATTATGCCTCATTGTTCTTTCCAGGGAAAATTTTAGGGGCTAATATTCGTAGATGGGTTAATTTTACATAGTTTTTCGAAAAAATAGATTCGCCAATTCCCATATTTTCCAAAAAATGATTCGCCTAAATTTTATAAGATAAAATTATTTTACCTTAAAAATCGCCAAAATGTTATAGAGACTATATAAAATCATTAGAAGTTGCAATATTTTTACTAAAATATCACCAAGAATTTTATAGTATGCATATTATGGATTAATAAGATTCGCCAAGGTTTCTAATATTTAAGATAAATTTCCAGCCTTAAAATTTTCCCTAGTTCTTTCTTTAGAAGATTTTTCATGACATTAGAGCTTATTATCTTTCCCGGCTTCCCTGCAATACCCCGTAATTCGACTTCCTTTCCTTCTGAAAAAAATTTCAAGAAAAGTTCTTGAAAATTAAAAGCTACTGTCCCCAAAGATTGTAACCATTGTATTCCTAGTACAACATCAGCACCTCCCATAGGAATGGAAAGCATTGGACTAGTCAACACATATTCCCCCATGGTTAGCTTGATATTATGGCATTTTCTAGAGCAATTTATAGTTCCTCCATTTGCAACCATCACTTGACATTCTGGTGCTGGGTATAGGAAACAATTTAATTCTTTGGCTACCTTACAATGAATAAAATTATGGGTGCTACCTGAATCAATCAACACTATTACCTTTTTCTTCTTGATTTGTCCTTGTATCTTGAAAGTTTGAGGAGTGGTAATTCCTGCCAGTGCATTACACGATATGGTCGGATTCATTTCTTCCTCTTCTAGGGTTGGTTCCTGGTGTATATCCTCTTCTTGTTCATTTTCTTCTTCCTCTTCACAATCTATGTAAAATAATTTCTTCTCAGCACACTTATGACCTTTAGTGTTTTTGATATCACAACTATAGCAAAGCCCTTTTGCTCTTTTTTCTTCCAATTTTTGTGGTGTCAACCTTGTAGGCTGTGGAAATCTAGGCGTAGCAACACTTCCTTCTTTATAGAAGTGAGTGGTAGGCTTCCTTGTCGCCATAATTTTACATTCAATTTTTCTTGCCAACCTGAATGCCTTCTCCAATGAATCAGGTTCCAAAACACAAAATTCATGTTGGATGTTATCCTTTAAATTACCTATGAAGATATCAATCATGTGTTCCTCTGGAATATCAGTTACCCTTATATTCAATTTTTGGAAGTCCTCAATGTGCTCCCCCACTAAACCCTTTTGTTTGAGATTTATCAATTGGCTAAAGAAGGTGTTTCTCTTTGTATCCTCATAATGTGATCATTTCCTCCATAAAAATTGACCAAGTGACAATTTTTTTACGGGAGTTGTTGATCATTTCAGCCCCCATCGAATCTTTGGCAAGCAGTCCCTTCTCGTCAGGCCTAAAAAATCCATTATACGCCTATCGTTGCCTTCTCCCAGTCTCAAAATCGCTTAAAAGGGTCGAAAAATCCACTTTTTAAAATATACTAGGTCTTAGCCCCTTCCTGTCAAGCCCCTGCACTCTTTTCCTCCACATGACCCGGCCCCTAAACCAGGAGCTAGTCCAGCAGGCGCTTATCAAATATATGCATCGGGCACATTATGAACCGTCAATCTGTACTGATCGGACGGCGTTTGTTCACCTCCGCCACACCCATAACCCTCCTGGCTACCGTCCGATCAAACTGTGAAATCAACGGTCCGCAGCCCACCCATCTTGGTGGTCCCCACGCCTGCTCCCATTGAAAAAACCGGTGGTTTATATCGCACCACCTTCCAAGCGGCAGGCGGTATTCCTCAAATCCGAGCGATTCCATACATCGCTCGCCACGTGTCCCTGCGTACGACTCCAAAACCGTCGTTCATCGCACGCTATTGTTTGGAAAAATATGCGCAGTGATATCACTGTCAGTCGTCGGATCTAGAGAGCTTCATCTAACAGTCATCACGCATCGAAGCTGCACGGGTTTTAAACCATGGTAAATACACCCCTGGCCCACTTTCCATCGCCCCTGATGCTTTTTCAACCGTCGATCTCTGCCTGAGATCGAACGGTCAAGATTTCATCATCTCCGCCGTTGACCGGTCCCACTGTCAGCACTCCATGTCATCCATTTCCCGTTGTCTTGGTATCGGGCCACCTGTCCCCCAGTTTTTCTCCACATGCTCTCCGACACCCCAGATCTATATTTAGTTCATTTCTTCGTATCTTACGTATTTTCACGATCATTTTCGCATGCCACTAGCTTTCTCCATTGCCACCTCCCACCGTCACGCTACATTTCCTATCATCGTTCTGCATTTCTCGGCCTCTCCACCATGCCACGTCGTCTCACCATTATCCCCACTGTATTCACCTTCCCGTGCATGGTTTTCTTTAACGAGTTTGCGGATTTTGCAGGGTTACAGCGGCGGAAAGTTGCCATAATTCACAACCTTCGTTTAAGAAGTCGAGAACGCATCAAAGGACCATCTTTCAGAGGCAGAATTTATGAGGAAAATCTGGGAAGTGGTTACGACACAGATTTCATTAAATAAGCCAAGGTTAAATTCTATCAAACCCTCCAGAGTCATGCGAATGCAAAGATTGCGTAGATCCAGACATAAATATCGCATCCATAGAGTATCAGTGGGAGGTATAGAATTAAAGGCATGTAATTGAATATTTTGGAGCCTGAGCCTACCTTTTGAAATCAGAGTACCAGGTCGAAGACCCTGTAGATCACTCAAAAGATTCATGCACAGAAAAAATACTTTCAAGGTTTTATTTCAGCAGAATTTCCTTTCAGAGAAGGACAGAATGTTTATGTGATTTCACTTCTACGTCGTGTCCCTGAAGAGATTTTCACCCAGCGCATTTATTTCAGAAAGTCGGTGGCAGAGTACATACAGCACTACAGAGCCGTCAAGCAGTATGGATGGGCACTTTTTCACCGTTTTGTTTTAATGAGACAATTAAATGTTCATCACCTACTCCCTTATGGAGCTTTCTTTCCTTCCTATAAAGCTCCCGAAGAACAAATGATTTGGGGTTCCAGATTTTATCAAAAAATTATGTAGTGAAAGGCTTTTGGTATACATTTTGTAGAACTTTTATATGAAGGCTCAGAGCCCATAGGGTCTCAATGAGGAGGAGTTTCATCTGTTAAAGAGGATTATGGTCTTTGGTATTTCACAGTATGTAACTTTCTCTTATGTGCTATTTTAATATATCATTTCATTTCATCCATGTTTCATGTATCATGTTTTTGAATGTGAGTGGCTCACTGATTTTTGGTATGGATTCATCCTAGTTGATGCCCATGCTCGGATCATTCAAGCACTTTAAATATGGCTCATGCATGATATTATGTTCCACTATTCATCTAAATCATGTGTCTGCTATATTAGTTTCTTTGGGAGGGTGTTTTTAAAACGCTAATGTCATGTATGGATTCTTAGATTGGTAAGCCCATGCATGGTGGTATTGCGTATCTGGATATCAGCTCAATGTTAACTAATATTTTCTCTACATTTCATTCACTACATACACCTTCTGATAACTTATTTTTGTGAAGTATTTCTGAATCGGCCCGCTTTGCAGTAAGCTGTCTCTGAATTGTCTGTTGCTTTTATATTGGAGTTTTGCATGTTGCCTCTACAATATCCCTGTCTCTGTATCAATTTCTAAAGGTCTTGGCCCCATTCAGATTAATTTTCCTTGTTTTACAAGAGATAGCATGAGAGCTTGTTATTGATAACTCCCTCTGTTATATCCTATGCTCCTTTCTATATAAGATGTCCTAGGCACTGGTCTATCACAACTCTAGGTTGTCTCTAGGAACGACAACATCTTTCTGGCGCCATTGCTGGGGAACGAAGCTGAGAAATTTTAAAAACCCTGGGCCTCGAAAAAATCAAATTCACTCTTCAAGTAGGTGAGTATGGAGAGTTGGGAGTTGTAGATCCCTCACCTTGGCGACTCCATGTTTGTTTATTTGATAAACCTATTTACAGTCCTAGCTCCTCGAAAGCCACACCTGAGGTCAGATACGTCTAAGCCAAAGACACCTTCAGTGTCTGACCCTGAAAATATCATACATAGAAGAAATTGGAGGGAAAGAAAATCAGTCCATTCTGAGATTCCCGAATTTTCTCAAGAAGACTTTTCGTCCTCCTCCTCTTAAGATTCTCAATTGCAAATTCCTGACTCTACTATGGGTGATACTGATTATTACTATTCAGATAGTCCACCCTGAGGAGTTGTCCAATTTAAAGACAGTTTTCATCCTGCTCCTGAGGTCGAAGAGGTCAAGAAGTCACCGAAGTATCTGTTGTTAACAGACCCTTGTTCCCCTCAACCCCTCAAATTGCATTCGGGTATATTCCTATTGTTATTCATACTCCACTTCCACCTCCTCCTCCTCCTCTTACTCATCAAACTGTTGCACTACCTCCACCCCCTCCAATGGAAAATGTTCCAGGCTTCTTGCTAAATAAATATTCTCCTCTGGAATTACCCCAAGTGTTGAATGATATGCCCCAAGATTATCTGAAGATCTTGCCCAGATTCAATGGGTAAAATGAGATTGATGCTCAAAAACATCTTGAGACTTTCTTCTCCTTTGCAGAGAACTTTAATGTTGAACATTTAGATGTGGTCTTAAGGTTTTTTGTCTAGTCTCTTGATGGTGAAGCTCAAAAATGGTTTAAGACATTGGCAGGTCATTCTATTACTACTTGGGATAATACAGAAGATACTTTTCTCAGAAAATGGGGGGAGAAGAAAGATCATGGAAAATGTCTTACTGAGTTTAATACACTCAAGAAGAGACATAATGAAGGGGTGTTAGAATTTATCAAGATATTTAATAAATTGTATATGAGTCTCCCTGCTGATATGAAACCTCATCAAACTGCTGGTAAAGTTGTTTTTGTAGCAGCCTTTGATTCAGAATTTTGTTTCTCTCTCAGAGAAAGAAATCCTGCTACTCTAGATGATGCTCAGTCAGATGCACTAGAAATTGAGGCAAATTTTGCCTCCACTAGAAAATCAAAGAGAAAAACTGAACAAGATACTAGAAGAAGGGGAAAAGAGGAGGTATCCACTTCTAGTCAGGACAGAGACTCAGAAAAAATGGAAGAAATGAGAAAATTAATTAAAAAAATGGTCAAGCTTGAATTGGAAGCCAAGAACTCAGCCTTCAAGAATTTCCAGAATGCTCCAAACAAAGGTTACAATCCTCAGTACAGAAGACCACCCCTGTAGATATTTCCAAGGGAATCAAAAGAACAACAAGATCAAGTACCACACCCATTGTACTTGGAAGGTCCGGTAGATGACTCCACTGAAGATGCTGCCTATGGACTGAAGGATGCAAATCTTGCCTTTTCAAATAGTGATGGAGAAGAATGCCCTTTATAGGGAAATGAAGGAGCAGAGTGCCCATTGCAAGAAGAAGAAAAGTCCAGAGACACAGAAGAAGCAGAAATTGATCATTATTGTAAACAATTTACTGATTTCATTCAAGCACATTTCAATAGAAGATATGATCTCAGATCTTCTAGGAAGAGGACTCGTACTCAAGATCAAGAAGAGGAGCCTCCCCAGAAGGAAGCACCTTCTCAGAAGGAATCAACAATGCAGAAAGTCACAGACAAAGGTAAGGGCTCTCTAAACAAACCTTTGCAGTCTAATGATCAAATTCCTTCCTCTTCAAAAGTAGTCAATCCCTCTAATACCAAGTCTGTGTCAAAAGAAATCAAACCCCCAGCTGAAAATAAAGAGTCAAAATAAGTTGTAATAGAAAAGTCTTCTCATGTTTTTAGTCTGCAAAAGGAACTTGAAAAAGTCAAAATCCTAGTGCCCTTGACCGAGTTGTTGAAACAACCTGCATATCAATCCCAAGTCACCTCATTCATGCTCCCTCCAGAAGCAACACTCACTCCATATAGTCTCAACCTTCAAGAAGAAAGACCCATGGTTGTATTTGGCCCACATGTCGAGGAGATAGATCCCTCTACTCCTCCCTTCTATGTGTCTCTAGTAACTCATGACCTGTTATTACATAATTGTATGCTAGATTCTGGGGCTTCCCATAATCTTATGCCTCTGTCAGTAATGGAACAATTAGGATTACAAATCACCCATCCATACAAATACCTCTATTCATTTGACTCCAAAAGAGTTAAATTCTTGGGGATGATCAAAGATTTGGTAGTCAATCTGGCCCAAATACCAGCAAAAAGTGTGGTAATGGTCATTGTGTGGCTGACATCCCAGCTCGTTTTGGTATGCTTCTGTCAAGGTCCTGGGGAACAAAAATCGGTGGATCACTCAAGATGGATTTAACATATGCCACAATCCCGGTTTTTGGTCGCCAAGACAGGAGGTTGTACAGGGATACTAGATTTGTCAAGATGGTGACTAAGGCTGAAAACTCTATAAATTCACCAGTCTACAGTAAGGAAGGAGATTTTTCATGCCTGATGCTAGAAGAAGATCAAGATTATGCTCATGAACCATCCTTCTGTCAGATCAAGACTGAACAGCCCGCAGAGAGCCATGAAGCAGGGATCTGGACACTCCATTTTGATGGGGAAAATTCAAAGGAAGGTAATGGGGCTGGAATTTTATTGATTTCTCCTATAGGAAGGTGAGTTCCATTGTGCTTCAAACTAGAATATGAAGCTACTAATAATGTGGCTGAATATGAAGCACTTCTGGTGGTCAGACAAGTCATTTTCACCCAGCGCATTTATTTTAGAAAGTCGGTGGCAGAGTACATACAGCACTACAGAGCCGTCAAGCAGTATGGATGGGCACTTTTTCACCATTTTGTTTCAATGAGACAATTAAATGTTCATCACCTACTCCCTTATGGAGCTTTCTTTCCTTCCTATAAAGCTCCCGAAGAACAAATGATTTGGGGTTCCAAATTTTATCAAAAAATTATGCAGTGAAAGGCTTTTGGTATACATTTTGTATAAATTTTATATGAAGGCTCAGAGCCCATAGGGTCTTAGTGAAAAGGAGTTCCATCTGTTAAAGAGGATTCTGGTATTTGGTATTTCACAGTCTGTAACTTTCTCTTATGTGTTATTTTAATATATCATTTCATTTCATCCATGTTTCCTGTATCATGTTTTGGAATGCGAGTGGCTCACTGAGTTTTGGTATGGATTCATCCTAGTTGATTCCCATGCTCGGATCAGTCAAGCGCTTTAAATATGGCTCATGCATGATATTCTATTCCACTATTCATATAAATCATGTATCTGCTATATTAGTTTCTTTGGGAGGGTGCTTTTAAAACGCTACTGTCATGTATGGATTCTTAGATTGGTAAGCCCATGCATGGTGGTATTGTGTATCTGGATATCAGCTCAATGTTAACTAATATTTTCTCTACATTTCATTCACTACATACACCTTCTGATAACTTAATTCTGTGAAGTATTTCTGAATCGGCCCGCTTTGTAGTAAGTTGTTTCTGAATTGTCTGTTGCTTTTATATTGGATTTTTGCATGTTGCCTCTGCAATATCCCTGTCTCTGTATCAGTTTCTGAAGGTCTTGGTCCCATTCAGATTAATTTTCCTTTTCTTACAAAAGATAGCATGAGAGCTTGTTATTGATAACTCCCTCTATTATATCCTATGCTCCTTGCTATATAAGATGTCCTAGGCACTGGTCTATCACAACTCTAGGTTGTCTCTAGGAATGACAACAGGAGCAAAGCCATCGATACCATACAAATGTATTTTGTTCTAAATTTAAAGTTGCAATGCGTACCTTTTGTATGTTTTTCACATTATTGAGATAAAAATATTGCTCCATCTGTAGTATCCATGTTACAGGATCCTTTCCATCAAACTTCCTCATATCCATTTTTGGAATATGATGGTTCTTCCCGCCAACATTAGATTTTATGAAATCATGATTAAAATTTATTTTGTTCTCATCATGAGTTTCCTCTACTATTTTTTCACCATTAGGAAACATTTTTTGTATCAAATTTGTCAAACCTTCCATGTCTGCTTTTAGATCATTCTTCATGTTTTCCATTTTTTCATCGATCTTAGCTTCCATGTCATCCATCTTAGATTCCATGCCAACTTCCATGCCATCTATCTTAGCTTCCATGTCATTCTTCAAACCATCCATATTATATTCCACGCCTTTCTTAAAACCATCCATCTTAGTTTCCACGCCTTTCTTCAAAACTACCATGTCAGTTTTTGTTTCTCTTTGCAAGATCAAAATTTGTTGCACTTGCTCTTGTAAATTTGATATGTCATGTTTCAATTCTTCGTCTTCATGAGTACTAGTAGAGCCTTCTAAAGGCTTAATGGGTGTTGAATTATTTTTAGGGGCCATTTTAGAATCTAATACTGATATATATTCTACAATATGCCCTTGGAATCAATTCAACTTCATTCTGGAAACAAGACTTATGCAATTCAGGGAAAAAAATACACACCTTTTACTTGCTTTTGAGGATCGCTATATTGAAATTGAACTATCTCTGTAATTGCAGATCCTAAATATCTAAAATTAGGCCTTGTATTAGCCCTCTGAAGCTTCTTTCAAATTTCACAGGTCTGACCTGATTTGAATTCTTCAAGGCAAAGTTATGTCCAATCTCCCACAATGACCCAATTATGGACTGGTTCAGTAGAGAAAACTTGTACGACTATCCACGTGTCAATGTTTCCTCCTTTGGCTCTGAAATTGATAGAAAAGAAACTAAATTCCATGTACTTGCGGCCACTTTTTACATCATTCCAATCTGATGCTCAGAGAGAGAGTTATGAAGATTTTCCCACGATAACCTCTTTGAGATGAAATTCGGGATCCTAAAAAAGACCTAACTTCCACAACTCATATCTCTGAAATTATTGCTAACCAAGATCTGAAATTTTACGAAGATGTTCCTCAGGATTTCAGCTTCGCTCTCCAAAAATTTTAGCTTCTGAAACTTCGTAGAAAAAAAATTATAGCGAAAATTCCACGATGACCCGTTTAGGTTAAATTCTGGAGCCTGCTGAAAGCCCTAACTTCCACAGATAATATCTCTAAAATATTGAAAACCAAACTCTAAAATTTTGTGAAGATGTTCCTCAAGATTTTGGCTTCACACTCTAAAAATTTTAGTTTCCGAACCTTCGTAGAAAAAAAAAATTAGCTAAAATGCCACGATGACCGGTTTGGAGCAACGAAAACCCTAGAATCCAAAGCTCTGATACCAAATGTTGTCAAACCAGCTCCAAAAATAGAAGAAAAGATATATCAACACCTTAGAAATAAGCCACTTCGAGGGGGAAACCTCCAATACATTACATGAATGAACAATTCTTGGATGATACAAATTAAAAAACCTCCTTTCTATATATAGGAGTCCATGGGGCCACATTCTAATCCTAGCCGACCTAACAATAATAATTTAAGTGCACAATAATAACAATATGGGGGTTACAAGGGTACAATAATAACAATAAGGGGGTTACACTAACAACAATAAGGGACTATACTAGTAATATAGGGACCTAAAAAAATACTTAACAACTTTCAATTTAAAAGCTCTCCTTTTTTACTTCTCCATTTTAGGGGGGCAGCTGAAATTTAATAAAAACTATATTATATCCTTATACCAATTTGAATGAAATATTTCAGGATAATTAGATATACCTTCTCCATATTTTTCCTCAGCTACCTCCATATTCATATCTAGAGCCTTGCAATTAGATTCAGCCATCAAGCGAGCCAAGCCTGGTCCTTTTATCAATTTAGTAGGTCTGATTTCAATATCAAATTCCAGAATCTTGGTTAACCATCTTCCCCTACTAACATCTGTGTTTGGCTGCAATAATATAGCTTTGATAGTGATATTTGGCACAAAAGCAACAATTTTTGAATGTAACACATAAACTCTAAAAGACTTTAAAGCCTTAACTAGTGCATATGCTTTTTTTTTCAGTGAAGTTGTACTTTAACTCAACATTTCTTAAAGCACAACTGAAAAATGAAATAAGTTGTTCTAAACCTTCTTTGTTATTTTGTAACAAAATAGCTGCAATTGTCTCTTCTGAAGCATAAGAGAAAATCAGAAAATCTTTTTTCAAAATCAGGATTGATTAAACTGGAGCTTTAGTCAAGGCATATTTGATTACTGAAAAGGAATTTGTTGTTTCATCTCGCCACTTGAATTCTACATCTTTCTTTAGAAAGACATTTATGTGTTTGATCAGCTCTGCAAAATTTGGGACAAAACGCCTCAGAAAGTCAATTTTCCCCATAAATTGCTGCAATTATTTTTTATTCCTTGGAAAACCAATCTTCTGAATAGCCTTAACTCTCCCTGGATCAATACAAATACCACTTTCTATCGCAATATGTCCCAATAATTTTCCTTCTTGAACAACAATGGATGACTTCTTCAGGTTCACGGACAAACCAAATTTTCTGCATTTGTCAAAAACTTGTTTCAAATGTTTCAAATGATCTTCATGAGATTTTTAATATACTGTAATGTCATCCAAGTAAATGACTACAAATCTGTCTTTTTCTCCTGCAAAGTCAATATCCATTTCTCGTTGAAATGTTGCGCTTGCATTCATTAGACCAAATGGCATTTTTTTGTACATGAATGTCCCCCGCAGTGTAGTAAATGTTGTCTTTTCTCTATCTTATCTATTAAATGAGATCTGATTATACCCTGAAAAGCCATCTATCATTAACAATATTTTGGAACCTACAACTTTCTACAAAATATAATCCATCTTGGGTAATGGATAGTTATCCTTCAATGAACACCGGTTCAAATTGTGAAAATCAACACAAATTCTTATTTCGCCATAGTTTTTTCGAACCGGGACTATATTAGCTACCCAATTAGAAAATCTTAAAGGCAGAAATATTTTTTCTTCCCATAATTTTCTGATTTCTTTTTCAATGATAGGAAGAAGCATGGGATTGATATGCCTTATCTTTTGTGCTATAGGCTTTGCATATTATTTCAGAGGAATTTGTGCTTTATTATACCTTTATCATAGGTCTTCACTGTACCATGCGAAAATGTTTGTACATTGTTTCGGCAGCCTGATATATTTTGTTCTAGTTTCTAGAGAAACAAATTTAGAAACTCTAAATGATTTAGGCTGATCTTATGTCCCAATATTGTAGTCCATTGTACTCTCTCCATCATTTTTATTTTCAGGCTTTAAAAAGACATCATTATTATCAAAAAATCTCTCTAAAGGAACTAGGCCTTTAGGAATGTAGTTAGTTTTCAAATCAATAATGATTTTCCCAGCCATGGTCTTCTTCAAATACTTGTTGTTCTGATTTTCAACAATGTCCTTCTCATCATCAATTTGAATGTCTGCAAACTCTTCAACACACTCCAAAAATTTATGAATTTCCTTGTCATCTTCAAATACTTTCCAGTATTTGATATTATCAGGAATAGAAGGTATGTCTTTTATTTGAACATCATATGTAGCCTTGACATCAAGAGGAATTTTAAAATTACCAGCAGTAATAGCTAGTGAATGAGCCATTTGATTTTCCTCTCTAGTGACAAAATTTACATTAAATGCTGAAAAATAATGCTCAATCAAGTCCCACACTTAATTCCTATAATTCTTCAATTTGGAATTTTTCACTGGATATTTGTTTCTCACCTGCTTTATCACCAATTCTAAAACACCAAAAGCAACCAATTGTTCAGCTCTCAAATCTCTCGTTGCCTTCATACCCAAAACAAGTGCCTCATATTCAACAGTGTTATTAGTGGTAGCAAATTGCAATTTATATGATATAGTTACCCTTTACTGAGTGGGAAAAATGAGAACTACACCAACCCCCGGTCCTTCTCTTAATGAGGCTCAATCAAGCAGGACATGTCCAAGGTGAAGTGCTTTCACTGTCACCAACACAGACATTATGCCACAAATTGTCCACAGAAGAAGAAAAATAAGCATGATGTTGGATCTGCAGCTGGAGAGGCCTTAGCCTCGCAGTTTGAGCTGGATTTTTCACTGATCGCATGCCTGGTCTCAAGTGTGATGGGTTCAGTGTGGTTTATGGACAGTGGTGCGTCTTTTCACATGACAGGAGATCAATATTTGTTTACTGATCTGGATGAGAAAGATCTTGGAGTGCACATCAAGATGGGCGATGATGGTAGATATAGTGCGACCGGTATCGGTACCATTTCCTTTGAGAGGGAGTCTGGTAAACCCTTCGTATTGAAGGAAGTGATGCATGTTCGAGGATTGAAGAAGAATCTTATCTCTGTGGTGATGTTAGAAGACAAGGGATATGATGTTTTCTTTAGTGAAGGAAAGGCTTTCCTGCACAGTAAGGAAACTAGTGAGACACGGAGGATAGGGGTTCAAGTTAAGAACCTTTATCAATTGCAGGTAGATGGTTGCGGAGCAATGGAATGAAAGGCAGAAGGAGTGGTGAGCTGGGATGATGGAGAGTTGTGGCACCGGAGATTGGGCCACCTTCACCATGGAGCTTTGAAGATACTGCAGCAGATTTCTACTAGGCTTCCGAAGGGTACTCTTACGCAGTCAGATCAGTGCAAGGGATGTACCTTGGGAAAATTTGTGAAAACCACCTTTCACGAGAAGGATGGTCGCGCCACGAAAATCCTTGAGAGAATTCACAAAGACGTGTGTGGACCTTTCTCAGTAGCTTCGACAGCAAAGCACGGGTATTATGTGATATTTGTTGATGATTTTTCTCGTAAGTGTTGGATATTATTCATGCAGAAGAAGAGCAAGACATACTCAAAGTTCTGTGAGTTCAAGGCACTGGCTGAGAAAGAATCGGGGAAGCAGGTGAAGGCTCTTAGGAGCGACAATGGTGGTGAATTCATCTCTGGCGAATTCAAGGACTTTTGCAGCGCAGAAGGAATTCGAGAGAGAGCTCATAGCACCCTCATAACCCACGGCGAAACGGGGGTTGCTGAGCGGAAGAACGAACGATCGTGGGTGCTGCATGAGCGATTTTGCATGATCAGGGCCTTCCCATAAACTTGTGGGCTGAGGCATGCAATACTGTGGTTTATGTGCAAAACCGTTGTCCTCACAGAGTACTTGGCATGAGTACACCTGAAGAGGCGTTTTCTGGTAAGAAGCCTGATATTTCTCATTTGAAGATTTTTGGCTCACCTGTTTACATTCATGTGACGAAGGATGCCAGGAAGAAGCTGGAGCCGACCGTAGAGGTTGGGATATTTGTGGGATACACAGAAACACCCCACAGAGAGCGTGTGTATTTTCAGGGTGAGAGCAAGGCGTGCGACGGAGATATCAAATTTCGGGAGGAAAGCCATGAAGTGTTCGCTTGAGAGGGAATCACACTTGCATGCAGATGAGGAGCTATTAGTTCCTAAGGATGAGCTTCCGGATGTGGATCAGCCACAAGAGGAAGTTCATGGAGTGGAAGATACCACTCATGAAGTGCCAACCATCAGAGGGCACAAGCGCACTACAGAAGCTGAGCGACTGGCTCAAGATGCAGAGAAGGTTGTAGGACCACCTACATCACAACATGAGCAGTAGTCACTGATCGGTATGCGGATACATGGCTCTTATGAGAAAGTGTATTGTGACAGAGCCATCCTCTTTCGAGGAAGTTGTGGAGGATCCCGCATGGGTAGATGCCATGGTGGAAGAGTATGATTCGATTGTCAGAAACAGTGCATGGGAGATTGTCCCAAGGCCAGAAGGGAAATCAGTGGTGGGTTTGAGATGGATCTACAAAGTGAAGCAGGTAGCTGACGGGAGTTTGGAGAGGTACAAGGCAAGATTTGTTGCCTGAGGCTTTTCATAGATTGAGGGGATCGATTATGAGGAGACCTTTGCACCTGTCGCAAGGTATTCTTCCATACGGACGATTCTTGCTCTCTCAGCGCAGATGGGGTGGCACATTCATCAGATGGGTGTGAAGACTGCGTTCCTCAACAGGGTGATTGAGGAGGAGGTGTACATAGAGCATCCCGAAGGTTTTGAGATCTTCAGCAGCGATTCGCATGTGTGCAGGCTCAAGAGAGCGTTGTATGGGTTGAAACAAGCACCTCGTGCTTGGTACACATGGATAAACGGTTATTTCATCGGACTTGGATTCTCCAAGAGTGAGGCGGATCCTAACCTATACCAGATTGTGGTGGAGGGTAAGTTGCTGATCATTTTACTTTATGTAGATGATATGATTTTGACAGGTGATGAGCTGTTGATACTCTCATGCAAGGATGATCTTGCAAAAGAGTTTGAAATGAAGGACTTGGGCCTCCTTCATTATTTCCTGGGATTGGAAATTTGGCAGCGCAGTGATGGAATGTTTGTTTCTCAGGGTAAGTATGCCCGGGAGATACTAGAGAAGTTTAACATGTATGGCTACAAGCCTATTGATACTCCTCTTCCTTGTGGATGGAGGAAGGAGGATGCTACTTCGGTGGAGGTAGTGGATGCCACTGTTTATCGACAGTTGGTGGGGTCGCTTATGTATCTGGTCAATACACGACCCGACATATGCTATGCTGTTAACCAGCTTTCACAAGCTATGGTTAAGCCAACCAAGCTCCTCTGGAAGGAAGGCAAGCATGTATTGATATATCTCAGAGGCACATCGAGATATGGATTATGGTATAGACAATCGGATGAGGTGAAGCTGTGTGGCTTCACAGATGTAGATTGGGCAGGGAGCCCAACGGATAGAAAGAGCATCTGGAGGGATTTTTAGTATCGGGTCGACAGCAGTTTCTTGGTACAGCAGGAAGCAGAGATTAGTGGCACTCAGTTCAGCAGAGGCCGAGTATATGGCAGCAAGTTTGGCTGCATGCGAGGCTATATGGATGAGGAAGATCCTGGTCGGGTTGTTCGGTTCACACTTGGATTCTACTGTGATTTATTGTGATAATCAGAGTTGCATCAAGCTCTCGGTTAATCCAGTATTTCATGATAGATCTAAACACATTGACATCCGGTATCATCATATCAAATATTGTGTGCAGCGGAAGGTCATGTTACTTTCATACATTCCTACGGAGGATCAGGATGCTGACATCTTGACGAAGGCGCTCACCAGGAGAAAATTCGAATACCACAGAGGCAAAATAGGGGTTGCAGATAATCCATATCTTGTTGAGAGGGAGTGTTGAGAATGAAACAAGATGATGAGCTTAGTGAAAAGAAGTCGCCTTCACTAAGCGGGCCCGTAGGCTATTTTTGGCGCAAAGTCTATTTTCAGACTATGTCTATTTTTAGATATATGGATCATGTTCTATGAGTTGCAGGATGCTATTTGTGGATGGTTGGTCAAGTCGGGAAAAATAGATGGACTTATATTTTTAGATATACTGGGCGGAATTTATTTTTAGATTTCCAGTCTAAAAATAGATATGTCGAATATTATTAGCTCTTAATAATATTTGGACTCTAAACATTATCTTATCCTCTTGGAGCACTTCAGTTAAGTGCACAGATATTGTACGACAGCGACGGAAAGGAGTGCGCTATTCTTTGAGAGTTAAGTGGAGCTATTTCATGGATACCCGTTAGAACTCATGTAGCTTGATTTTGAGGTGGAGTTGATTGAGGAAGTTAGTGGAGTTGTATTAGTTTAACAGTTAAATATAGTTGAGCTGATTATTATCTAGTCTAGCATTGATTAACACTAGTGAGTGGTGTGGATTAATGAGTAATTCACTAATTATTAACTCATAAATCAACTAAAGAATACATCAGTTAACTTCAGTGCATGGACAGTTTCAGTGGAGACCAGTGGATAGGTAGGTGAAAGAGAAAGTGTGACTATCAGTTGTGACTATACCGGTGCATGAGTTTTCACCACACATTGATGGAGATGCCAATGAGGATTTCACAGTGCATACCAGGTGGATTCGAACTCAGTCAGGGCCATTATTCATCTTGGATTGCGCAGTAGAGGCAGGCTAACAGGTGGAGCAGTTTGGAGCATGTGTTTTGTTAGATCTGAGCTTGTGTAGTGTGTAACAATTGGAGATTGTACTCAGAGATTGTGAGGAGTTTTTACAATGATTGTTACATGATATCTATCATTATAATATACAGATATTTGGGGGTTTTCAGCTTTAAGCTTTCCCATAAATACTGTGTTTATATGTGTGATTGTTTATGGTTTTTATGTGCGCATGCGATTGTTTATATTTCCGCAATTAATGATCAATGGTAGAAGAGATTATGTATTATGCATGAAGCTCAAATAGTGTGTGATCAGGATAATATCAGTGAATAATATAACAGTTATTCAAATTTCTACACTGGTGAGTGCCTTCTTCAGAATATCTACATCCTGATCCTCCGTAGGAATGTAAGAAAGCAACATGATCTTCCGCTGCACACAATCTCTGATATGATGGTACCAGATGTCAATATGTTTAGATCTATCATGAAATACTATATTAACTGAGAGTTTAATGCAACTCTGATTATCACAATATATCATAGTAGGATCTAAGTGAGAAGCGAACAAACCGACCAGGATCTTCCTCATCCATATAGCCTCGCATGCAGCCAAAATTGCTGCCATGTACTCGCCCTCCGTTGAACTGAGTGCCACGGATCTTTGTTTCCTATTTTACCAAGAAGATGTTGTAGATACGATACTGAAAATCCCTCCAGATGTTCTCTTTCTATCTGTTGGGATTCCTGCCCAATCTATATCCGTGAATCCATGCAGCTTCACCTCATCCGATTGTTTGTACCACAATCCATACCCAGATTTGCCCCTAAGATACCTCAGGACATGCTTGCCTACCTTCCAAAAGAGCTTGGTAGGCTTAACCATCACTTGTGAAAGTTGATTCACTGCATAGCATATGTTTGGTCGTGTATTGACTAAATACGTGAGCGAACCAACCAACTGTCAATAAACAGTGGCATCCACTACCTCTACCGATGTAGCATCCTCTTTCCTCCAACCACCAGGAAGAGGAATGTCGATAGGCTTGCAGCCTTGCATGTGAAACTTCTCCAGTATATATCAGGCATACTTGCCTTGAGACACAAACATTTCACCTTTCCGTTGCCAAATTTCCAATCCCAGGAAATAATGAAGGAGGCCCAAGTCCTTCATCTCGAACTCCTTTGCAAGATTTTCCTTGCATGAGTGTATCAACAGTTCATCACCCGTTAGTATTAAATAATCTACATAAAGCACAATGATCAAAAGCTTACCCTCCACCACAATCTGGTATAGGTTTGGATCCGCCTCACTCTTGGCGAAACCAAGTTCGATGAAATATCTATCTATCTGTGTGTACCAAGCACGAGTTGCTTGTTTCATCCCATACAGCACTCTTTTGAGCCTACACACATGTGACTCGTTTCTAAATATTTTTAATCCTTCAGGATGCTCAATGTACACCTCCTCCTTAATGATTCTATTGAGGAACGCAGTCTTCACATCCATCTAATCAATGTGCCAACCCATCTGCGCTGAGAGAGAAAGGATGGTCCATATGAAAGAATACCTTGCGACGGGTGCAAAGATTTCTTCATAGTCAATCCCCTCGATCTGTGAGAAGCCCCAAGAAACAAGTCTTGCCTTATAATTATCAATGCTCCCATCATCAGCTTGCTTCACTTTGTAGATCCATCTCAAACCTACCACTGATTTCCCTTCCGGCCTTGGGACAATCTCCCATGCACTGTTTCTGACAATCGAATCATACTCTTCCACCATGGCATCTACCCATGCGGGATCCTCCACAGCATCATCGAAAGAGGATGGCTCCATCACGATACACTTGCTCATCAGAGCCATGTATCCAGTAAATCGGGCAGGTGATTGTCTCTGTCTGCGTTGTGATGTAGGAACTCCTACATTCTGCACTACATCAAGATTCAGTCGCTCAGCTTCTATAGTGCACTTCCGCCCTCTAATGTTTGGCACTGCATGAGTGGTTTCTTCCACTCCATGAACCTCCTCTCATGGCTGATCCACATCTTGAGGCTCATATTTAGGAACAAGTAGCTCCTCCTCTGCATGCAAGTGTAGCTCCCTCTTAAGCGAAAAATTCATGGCTTTCTCCTCATGAAATTTGATATCCCGTCGCACAACAATCATCTGACTGTTTTGAAAATACACACGATAATTGTGGGGAGTTTCTATGTACCCGAGAAATATCCCAACCTCTACGGTCGGCTCCAACTTCTTCCTGGCATCCTTCGTCACATGAATGTAAATAGGTGAGCCAAAAATCTTCAAATGAGAAATATCAGGCTTCTTACCAGAAAACGCCTCTTCAGGTGTACTCATGCCAAGTGCTCTATGAGGACAATGGTTTTTCACATAAACCGTAGTGTTGCATGCCTCAGCTCACAAGTGTATGGGAAGGCCCTGATCATGCAACATCACCCGTGCAGTACCCACGATTGTTCTATTCTTCCTCTCCGCGACCCCATTTTTCTATGGGTTATGAGGCGCTATGAGTTCTCTTCAAATTCCTTCTTTGCTACAGAAGTATTTGAATTCGCCAAAGATGTATTCACCACCATTATCGCTCCTTAGAGCTTTCACCTGCTTCCCTGACTCTTTCTCAACCAGCGCCTTGAACTCATAGAACTTTGAGTATGTCTCACTCTTCTTCTGCATGAAGAAGATCCATCACTTACGATAAAATTAATCAACAAATATCACATAATACCTGTTCTTTGCTGTTGAAGCAATCGAGAAAGGTCCACACACATCTGTGTGAATTCTCTCAAGGATCATCGTGGCATGACTATCCTTCTCATGAAAAGTGGTCTTCAAAAATTTTCCTGAAGTACATCCCTTGCACTAATCTGACTGTGTAAGTGTACCTTTGGGAAGCCCGGAAGAAATCTGCTGCAAAATTTTCAAAGCGCCATGGTGAAGATGGCCCAATCTCCTGTGCCACAATTCGCCCTCATCCCAGCTCACCACTCCTTCTAATTTCATTGCCATTGTTGCACATCCATCTACCTGCAATTGATAAATATTCTTAACTCGAATCCCTATCCTCCTGGTTTGACTAGTTGTTTTATGTCGAAGGAAGGATTTTCCCTCGCTAAAAACAACATCATAACCCTTGTCTTCCAACATCGCCACGGAGATCAAATTCTTCTTCAATCCTGGAACATGCATGACATCCTTCAAGATGAAAGGTTTACCGGACTCCCTGTCAAAGGAAATGGTCTCGATACCAGTCGCACTGTATCTACCATCATCTCCCATCTCGATGTTCACTCCAAGATCCTTTTCCTCCAGATCACTAAACAAATCTTTGTCTCCGGTCATATGGAAAGACGCACCACTGTCAAGAAACCACACCGATCCCATCACACTTGAAACCAAGCATGTGATCAAAGAAAAATCCAGCTCAAACTGTGAGGCTAAGGCCTCTCCAGCTGCAGATCCAGTAGACTACTTATTCTTCTTCTTCTGTGGGCAATTAGTGGTGAAATTCCCGTGCTGGTGATAGTGAAAACACTTCACATTGGACAAATCCTGCTTCTTGCCTTTAGCTTCGGATTTGGAAGATTTCTTCCCTTTTCCTTTCCGAGATTTGGCAGCCAAAGTGAAATTTTCTTCATCTTCATTCTTCGATGAAGATCCATCCCTGGTACCCCGCCTTAGCTCCTCCTGCACAAGATTCGACCAAAGTCGCTCCCATCCTGGCAGTTTCTCCCGTCCATTGACAGAGTCTTCGTAGCTATGCCAACTCTTCGGAAGCCCAAGGAGAGCCAAGCTCACCAAGTATTCTTCATCAACAGTAACCCCCACACTTCCCAACTCATCCTTGCAGTGGAAAAACTTCGTGAGGTATTTTGGAATATTGTCGCCTTTCTCCATTTTTATTTTTCTGAGCTTGTCTTTAAGCGCCAACTTCCTCTGGTCACTTCTGCTTTGGAACAAGTCTGTCAAATCCTTCCACATTAAGAATGGAGTGGCTTTACCATGAAGGCTGGACACAATGTGGTCCTTCACACCTTCCAACAGAATCCTTCGACACTTTGCTACCTTCTTTTTCCATGCGAGTGCAGCTGCATCGCTAGAACCCGACTTAGGAACATTGATATCGATGAACTCCTTCAGCCCATTATCATCCAGCACCACCTCCATCCTATCCTTCCATGCAATATAATTAGAGCTCCCATCAATGGCATACTCAGTCAGTGTGACAGTGTGTGTGTGTGTGTGTGTGTGCAATACAAAATCTATTCCACCATTGATCATTATCGAAAATTAAATCAAGATTTCAATGCACACATGAAACAATAAAAATTCACACACATTAACACAGTTGTTTAACAGAAAATCCTGAAGCTGAAAACCCAAAATATCTGTATATAATATATGTCATAGAGATCATGTAACAATCCTCATACAAATCTGCTCATATCAAGCTCTCAGTACAATACAATCGCTACACATTAATCAGGCCCGATCTTGCAAATCCATGCACCAATCTTTGCCACCTGCTAGCCTGCCTCTACTGTGCAATCCCTGCCGAAGAATGGCTCTGAATGAACTCAAATTTCTCCAGCCTTGCTCATGAAATCCTCATTTTCATCTCCACTGAGTGTTGGATGCAATCAATGCATCACTATAGTCACAACTGATAGTCACACTTGCTCTTTCACCTATCTCTCCACTGGTCTCCACTGAATCTGCCATGCACTGTAGTTAACTGATGTATTCTTTAGTTTATTAATGAATTATTATTTAGTGAATTAATTAACTAATTAATTCACTCCACTCTCACTAGTGTATCAATCAGTTAGACTAGATACAACTAGCTCAACTGAGTCTAACTGAGTTAAACTAAATACAACTCCACCAAACTCTGTCACATGAGTTCTAACTAAATTCCTCCATGCAATAGCTCCAATAAACCCTCAGGAGTAGCGTAATTCCTTCTGTCACCTTCTGTTCCACATCTGTGCACTTAACTAAAGTGCTCCAAGATAATAAGATAATGTTTAGAGTCCAAATATTATTAAGAGCTAATAATATTCGACATATCTATATTTAGACTGGCAATCTAAAAATAGACTCTACTTCGACATATCTATTTTTAGACGGCAATCTAAAAATAGACTCTATCCAATATGTCTAAAAATAGAAGTCCATCTATTTTTCCAACTTGACCAACCATCCACAAATAGTCTCCTGCAACTCATAGAATATGATCGACATGTCTAAAAATAGACTTGCGCCAAAAATAACCTGCAGGCCCACTTAGTGAAGGCTACTCTTTTCACTAAGCTCATCATCTTTTTGAATCTCGATAAATAGAAAGTTTGATTTTTTCTTTGGAAAAAGAAAAAAAGAAAAAAAATATATATATATATATTGCTCTAATTTGGTTGATATTGCAGATGATATATCCTTTGTGGACTATAATAAGATATGTTACTTGTTTATGATTTGGTTTAGCTCACACGGTATACCTTGCAAGAAGAGAAGAGAAAAGATGGATAGTAGGGTGGTAGACTATATTTCATGAGATTCTCTGTATGGATTAGATGAGCAGCATGGTGAGGAATACTACCCTCACATAACAAACACGTTGAGAAGTCTAAAGGCAGAAATAAAGAGTTGCAAAGAATGTTATTACAGAATTATTCAATCACGAGTGTAGAAATTTTGAATAACTGTTAAATTATTCACCGATATTATCCTGATCACACACTATTTGAGCTTCATGCATAATACATAACCTCTTGTACTATTGATCATTAATTTGCGGAAATTAAACAATCGCATGCGCACATTAAAACCATAAACAATCACACATATAAACACAGTATTTATGGGAAAGCTTAAAGCTGAAAACCCCCAACTATCTGTATATTATAATGATAGAGATCATGTAACAATAATTTTACAAACTCCTCACAAGCTCTCAGTACAATCTCCAATTGTTACACACTACACAAGCTCAGATCATACAAAACACATGCTCCAATCTGCTCCACCTGTTAGCTAGCCTCTACTGCGCAATCCAATATGGATAATTACCAGATCAAGGTTCAAATCCCACTGGTGTGTACTGCGCAATCCTAATTGGCTTCTCAATCAATGTGTGTGCAATTCTCATGCACCAATATGTTCACAACTGATAGTCACACTTTCTCTTTCACCTACCTCTTCACTAGTCTCCACTGAAACTGTCCATGCACTGCAGTTAACTGATGTATTATTTAGTTGATTTATGAGTTAATAATTAGTGAATTAATTAATAATTAATTCACACCACTCTCACTAATTGTATCAATCAGCTAGACTAGATACAACTAGCTCAACTAAGTTAAACTGAACACAACTCCATTAACTGTCTCATCAACTCCACCAAACTCTGTCACATGAGTTCTAACTGAAGTCAACCATGCAATAGCTCCACTAAACCCTAGGAATAGCGTAATTCCTTCTGTCAGATGCATGTGCCACATCCAGGCATCAAACTGAAGTGCTCCAAGAGAATAAGATAATGTTTATACTCCAAATATTATTAAGAGCTAATAATATTCAACATATCTATTTTTAGACTGGCAATCTAAAAATATATTCCGCCTAGTATGTCTAAAAATAGAAGTCCATCTATTTTTCCCAACTTGACCAACCATCCACAAATAGCATCCTGTAACTCATAGAACATGATCCATATGTCTAAAAATAGACTTTGCGCCAAAAATACCCTGCGGGCCCACTTAGTGAAGGCGACTCCTTTCCACTAAGCTCATCATCTTGTTGCAATCTCAACACTCCCTCTCAACAAGATATGGATTATCTGCAACTCATATCTTTCCCCTGTGGTATTCTAATTTTCTCCTGGTGAGCGCCTTCGTCAAGATATTAGCATCCTGATCCTCCGTAGGAATGTATGAAAGTAACATGATTCTCCACTGCACACAATCTCTGATATGATGATACCGGATGTCAATGTATTTAGATCTATCATGAAATACTGGATTAACCGAGAGTTTGATGCAACTCTTATTATCAGAATAAATCACAGTAGGCTCTAAGTGTGAACCGAACAACCCGACCAGGATCTTCCTCATCCATATAGCCTCGCATGCAGCCAAACTCGCTGCCATATTCTCAGCCTCTGCTGAAATGAGTGCCACGGATCTCTACTTCTTGCTGTACCAAGAAACTGTTGTCGACCCGATACTAAAAATCCCTCTAGATGTGCTCTTTCTGTCCGTTGGGCTCCCTGCCCAATCTGCATCCGTGAAGCCACACAGCTTCACCTCATCCGACTGTCTGTACCACAATCCATATCCCGATGTGCCTCTGAGATAACGCAATACATGCTTCCCCGCCTTCCAAAAGAGCTTGGTAGGCTTAACCATAGCTTGTGAAAGCTGGTTAACTGCATATCATATATCGGGTCATGTATTGACCAGATACATAAGCGACCCCACCAAATGTCAATAAACAGTGGCATCCACTACCTCCGCTGAAGTAGCATCCTCCTTCTTCCAACCACCAGGAAGAGGAGTATCAACAGGCTTACAGCCATGCATGTTGAACTTCTCCAGTATCTCTCGGGCATACTTACCCTAAGAAACAAACAGTCCATCACTATGCTGCCAAATTTCCAATCCCAGGAAATAATGAAGGAGGCCCAAGTCCTTCATCTCAAACTCTTTTGCAAGATCCTCCTTGCATGAGAGTATCAACAGCTCATCACCTATTAAAATCAAATCATCTACATAAAGTACAATGATCAGCAACTTACCCTCCACCACAATCTGGTATAGGTTAGGATCCGCCTCACTCTTGGAGAATCCAAGTCTGGTGAAATAACTGTCTATCCATGTGTACCAAGCACGAGGTGCTTGTTTCAACCCATACAACACTCTCTTGAGCCTGCACACATGCGACTCACTGCTGAAGATCTCGAAACCTTCGGGCTGCTCTATGTACACCTCCTCCTCAATCACTCCATTGAGGAATGCAGTCTTCACATCCATCTGATGAATGTGCCACCCCATCTGCGCTGAGAGAGCAAGAATCGTCCGTATGGAAGAATACCTTGCGACATGTGCAAAGGTCTCCTCATAATCGATCCCCTCTATCTGTGAGAAGCCTCGGGCAACAAATCTTGCCTTGTACTTCTCCACACTCCCGTCAGCCGCCTACTTCACTTTGTAGATCCATCTTGAACCCACCACTGATTTCCCCTCCGGCCTTGGGACAATCTCCCATGCACTGTTTCTGACAATCGAATCATACTCTTCCACCATGGCATCTACCCATGCGGGGTCCTCCACAACTTCCTCGAAAGAGGATGGCTCTGTCACGATACACTTGCTCATAAGAGCCATGTATCCAGTATACCGGTCAGGTGACTGTCTCTGTCTGCACTGTGATGTAGGTGCTCCTACAACCTTCTCTGCATCTTGAGCCAGTCGCTCAGCTTCTGTAGTGTGCTTCCGCCCTCTGATGGTTGGTGCTACATGAGTGGTTTCTTCCACTCCATGAACTTCATCTTGTGGATGATCCACATCCTGAGGCTCATCCTTAGGAACTAATAGCTCCTCATCTGCATGCAAGTGTAACTCCCTCTCAAGCGAACACTTCATGGCTTTCCCCTCATGAAATTTGATATTCTGTCGCACAACAGTCTTGCGACTGTCTGGAAAATACACACGATAGTTGTGGGGTGTATCAGTGTACCCCACAAATATCCCAACCTCCGCAGTCGGCTCCAGCCTCTTCCTGGCTTCCTTCGTCACATGAATGTAAACAGGTGAACCAAAAATCCTCAAATGGGAAATATCAGGCCTCTTACCAGAAAATGCCTCCTCGGGTGTACTCATGCCAAGTATCCTGTGAGGACAATGGTTCTGCACATATACTGCAGTATTGCATGCCTCAGCCCACAAGTGAATGGGTAGGCCCTGATCATGCAACATTGCTCGTTCAGCACCCACGATCGTTTTGTTCTTCCGCTCAGCAACCCCGTTCTGTTGTGGGTTATGAGGTGCTATGAGCTCTCTTCAAATTCCTTCTGCGCTGCAAAAGTCCTTGAATTCGCCAGACATGAATTCACCACCATTGTCGCTCTTTAGAGCCTTCACCTGCTTCCCTGATTCTTTCTCAACCAGTGCCTTGAACTCACAGAACTTTGAGTATGTCTCGCTCTTCTTCTGCATGAAGAAGATCTAGCACTTATGAGAAAAATCATCAACAAATATCACATAATACCTGTGCTTTGCTGTCGAAGCTACTGAGAAAGGTCCACACACGTCTGTGTGAATTCTCTCAAGGATCGTCGTGGCGCGACTATCCTTCTCGTGAAAGGTGGCTTTCACAAATTCTCCCAAGGTACACCCCTTGCACTGATCTGACTGCGCAAGAGTGCCTTTAGGAAGCCCAGTAGAAATCTGCTACAATATCTTCAAAGCTCCATGGTGAAGGTGGCCCAATCTCCGGTGCCACAACTCGCCATCATCTCGGCTCACCACTCCTTTTGCCTTGCCTGCCATTGTTGCATAGCCATCTACCTGTAATTGATAAAGGTTCTTAAATCAAACCCCTATCCTCCGGGTCTCACCAGTTGCCTTACTGCGTAGGAAATCCTTTCCCTCGCTAAAGACAACATCATATCCCTTGTCTTATAACATCGCCACAGAGATAAGATTATTCTTCAATCTTGGAACGTGCATCACTTCCTTCAATCTGAAGGGTTTAGCAGACTCCCTCTCAAAGGAAATGGTACCGATACCGGTCGCACTGTATCTACCATCATCGCCCATCTCGATTTGCATTCCAAGATCTTTCTCATCCAGATCAGTAAACAAATCTCAATCTCATGTCATGTGAAAAGACGCACCACTGTCCAGAAACCACACTGATCCTGCCACACTTGAGACCAAGCATGCGATTAGCGAAAAATCTAGCTAAAATTGCGAGGCTAAGGCCTTTCCAGCTGCAGATCCAACGGCCTGCTTATTTTTCTTCTTCGGCGGACAATTTGTGGCATAATGTCCGTGTTGGTGACAGTGAAAGCAGTTCACCTTGGACATGTCCTGCTTCTTGCCTTTCGCACCGGAATGAGAAGCTTTCTTGTTCTTCCCCTTCTTTGCTTTGGCAGCCAAAGTGCAATTCTCTTCATCAGAGTTCCTTGATGAAGATCCATCCCTGGTACTCTGCCTTGTCTCCTCTTGCACAAGATCCAACCAAATTCGCTCCCATCCTGGCAATTTCTCCCGACCATTGACAGAGTCCTGATAGGAGTTCCAGCTCTTCGGAAGCCCAAGGAGAGCCAAGCTCACCAAGTCCTTATCATCAACAATCACCCCCACACTTCCTAGTTCATCCCTGCATTGGATGAACTTCGTGAGGTACTTGGGCATACTGTCGCCTTTCTCCATCTTTATGTTTTTGAGTCTATCCTTGAGTGCCAACTTCCTCTGGTCGCTCTTGCTTTGGAATAAATCTGTCAAGGCTTTCCACATCAAGAATGGAGAATATTTACCATGCAGGCTGGACACTATGTGATCCTTCACGCCCTCCAACAGAATCCTTCGACACTTTGTTGTCTTCTTTTGCCAAGCCTCAATTACGGCAGCATCGCTAGAAGTAGGCTTTGGGACTTTAGCATCTATGAACTCCTTCAACCCATTTTCATCCAGCACCGCCTCCATCCTGTCCTTCCATGCAATATAATTTGAGCTTCCCTCAAGGGCATACTCCAATCGCAATCCGTTGAAAGACATCTCAACTTTGACACCAAGAAAACACTGCTGCAAATTCGAATTCCACCAGCACAAAACTCAACCGCTTCAATGTTTTGCAATTGCTCCAATGATCAATACTGCTTCGATACCATGTAGAAATTTTGAATAACTGTTAAATTATTCACCGAGATTATCCTGATCACACACTATTTGAGCTTCATGCATAATACATAACCTCTTCTACTATTGATCATTAATTTGCGGAAATTAAAAAATCGCATGCGCACATTAAAACCATAAACAACCACACATATAAACACAGTATTTATGGGAAAGCTTAAAGCTGAAAACCCCCAACTATCTGTATATTATAATGATAGAGATCATGTAACAATCATTGTACAAACTCCTCACAAGCTCTCAGTACAATCTCCAATTGTTAAACACTACACAAGCTCAGATCATACAAAACACATGCTCCAATCTGCTCCACCTATTAGCCAGCCTCTACTGCGCAATCCAATATGGATAATTACCAGATCCAGGTTCAAATCCCACTGGTATGTACTGCGCAATCCTCATTGGCTTCTCCATCAATTGTGTGTGCAAATCTCATGCACCAGTATAGTCACAACTGATAGTCACACTTGCTCTTTCACCTACCTCTTCACTGGTCTCCACTGAAACTGTCCATGCACTGAAGTTAACTGATGTATTCTTTAGTTTATTTATGAGTTAATAATTAGTGAATTAATTAATAATTAATTCACACCACTCTCACTAGTGTATCAATCAGTTAGACTAGATACAACTAGCTCAACTATGTTTAGCTTAGTTAAACTTAACACAACTCCATTAACTTCCTCAATCAACTCCACCAAACTCTCTCACATGAGTTCTAACTGAAGTATCCATGCAATAGCTCCACTTAACCCTCAGGAATAGCGTAATTCCTTCTGTCAGCTCCTGTGCCACATCTGTGCACTTAACCGAAGTGCTCCAAGAGAATAAGATAATGTTTATAGTCCAAATATTATTAAGAGCTAATAATATTCGACATATCTATTTTTAGACTGGCAATCTAAAAATAGATTCCGCCCAGTATGTCTAAAAATAGAAGTCCATCTATTTTTCCCAACTTGACCAACCATCCACAAATAGCATCCTGCAACTCATATAACATGATCCATATGTCTAAAAATAGACATAGTCTAAAAATAGACTTTGCGCCAAAAACACCCTGCGGGCCCACTTAGTGAAGGCAACTCCTTTCCACTAAGCTCATCATCTTGTTGCAATCTCAACAATGAGAGAGACTTTCTAGGGCACAAGAGAAACAAGTAGAAGTTAGTGTCGCTATACTTCAGAGTTTTTCAGACTTGCAGAGATAGGGACCGCTTAGAATCAACCATGGGCATGGGAATGAGGCTAATGGGGCATATGGAAGTAGGTATCATGGTGGGCACAAGTCAGATAGAGATGACATGATCAAATATGGTAGCTTCTTGGATACACCAGATAGGAGAGGTGATGGACACATGTTCTATTCTAGTTTTGGTTCTAAAATGTGTCATGATCATCGTCGTTATAATCCTAATAGGATAAATGATAGGATATATTTACCAGATGTGTTCAAGAAAGAAAAGCCACCTAAATTTGATGGAGAAATGAATAATGCATAAGCTTCTTTATTTGGGATGAATAAGTTCTTCGGGTTGCATGATTACTCAAAAACATGAAGGCCAAAATAGCTATGTTTAGTCTTAAAGGTTGTTATGAGGAATTATGAATTACGGATAAATAAAATTCCATAAATGTGGTGCTATGAATTTAGAACGACAAATCAAATACTTTAACGACACTTTCTCTAAGAGTAAATAGACAGACAGAAAGATAGAAGGACCTACTTGTGATCCAAGTGCTTCCTATTCTCCTTCTGTCACTTTTGTTGTAGCTTCCAATCCAACTTAGATCGCAAGGCTAGTTCCTGCAAGTATAAACACTAAACAGAAAAGAGATTGCAATATATAGATGCCTATTTATCTTAATCAGTTATATCGATTGAACATGAAACATATATATCAATTAAGAATCCATTGCATGAGAAATAGAACCATAAACAGATACATATATGGGAAAATGAACATCAATATTTATTTGTTGTGAAACCAGCTCCAAAAAGAGAAGAAAAGACATATCAACGCCTTATAAATAAGCCACTTCGAGGGGGCAACCTCCAATACATTACATGAATGAAAAATTCTTATATGATTCAAATTACAAAACCTCCTTTCTATATATAGGAGTCCATGGGGCCATAATGTAATCCTAGTAGGGCCACAATGTAATCCTATCCGATCTAACAATAATAATTTAAGGGCACAATAATAATAATATGGGGGTTACAAAGGTACAATAATAACAATAAGGGGCTTACACTAACAAAAATAAGGGACTATACTAGTAATATAGGGACCTAACATGCCCCTCTCCTTCAAAAAGTGTTGTCCTCAATGCTTGAGTAGCTCTAGGTGCTTCTGTACAAAATTCTCATCCTCCCATGTAGAATCTTGAGTGGGTAATTTCTTCCACTTGATGAGATACTCTGAAATTGATTGATTATGTAGCTGTCGAGTTCTTGTTTATATGACTGCTTCAGGTTCCAATATGATTTTTACTTCCTCATCAAGTTATGGTAATATTATTTGAACTGGAATATTTTCACCTATAACCTTCTTTAAGCATGAAACATGGAAAATTGGATGCACTCGTGAAGAAGCAAGAAGCTCCAATTTGTATGCCATAGTACCAATATTTTGCAACACCTTGTAAGGACCATATTACTTTGGTGATAATTTATTATCCTTCTTAGCTTGCTTGAGGGACATTTGTTTGTATGGTTGTAGCCGTAAAAATACCCAATCTCCTACATCAAAACTTCTCTCGCCGCGATGTTGATCTGCCTGTTGTTTCATTCGATTTTGTGCCAAATTCAGGTTATCCTTTAAGAGTTGGAGAACTTCTTGCTGATGCTCGATGTGATCTTCCACTGCTTGAACCTTCGAATTTTCCCTTAAAGATGATGTGATGGATGGTGGATGATATCCATAAAGTGCCATAAATGGGGTCATTTTTGCTGCAGGATGGAAGGAAGTGTTATACCACCATTCAGCAAGAGGTAACCACTTGACCCATTGTGTTTGTTTATCAGATACAAAACAACGAAGATATACTTCCAAACATTTATTTACTATCTCAGTTTGACCATCAAATTGAGGATGATAAGATGAGCTATGAGCTAATTGAGTACCCAAACAAGAAAATAACTCCGTCCAAAAATTTCCAGTAAAAATGGGATCTCTGTCGCTCACAATAAACCTTGGGTTTCCATGTAGCTTTTGAATTGTGTCCATAAATGTAGTAGCAACTGTACTTGCTTTAAATGGATGAGATAATGCACAAAAGTGTGCATACTTGGTAAGTCTATCAACTACCACCATGATGACACTCTTTCCTTCGGACTTAGGTAAACCTGTGATAAAATCCATTGAAATCTCCTCCCACCGTTGACTTGGAATGGATAAAGGTTGTAGAAGTCCTGGGGTCTTAATTGTTTCCACTTTATTCTGCTGGCAAACCAAACATTCCGCCACAAACTTTCGAATATCAGATTTAAGGCCATCCCAAAAAAATTCTTTCTTCACCCCGTGGTAAGTTTTTAAAAATCCTGAGTGTCCTCCTAGAGGAGAAGTGTGCAATTCCAGAAGAATCTTTTGTTTTAGTTGGGAATTCTTACAAAGATATAAGCGATCTTTGTACCATAAGGAATCATTTTGCCAACTAAATGTATCAGATGTACTAGGATCTTGCTGCAACTTTTGAATGAGTGTCCATACATCTTTGTCCTTCTTCCATTCATCTCTTGCTTCGGTTATCCAATCTGGTTGGATAATAGAAATGGCACAAAGCAATGCTTCCACCTCTTCATTATTTCTCGAGAGTGCATCTGCAACAACATTAAGCTTTCCTTTTTTGTAGATTATTTCAAAGTCATAACCCAACATCTTTGTGACCTATTTTTTATGCTCTTCTGAAGATAGTCTTTGTTCCAAAAAGTGTTTAAGACTATCATGATCAGTTTTTACCTTGAAGTGTCTTCCCATTAGGTAAGTTCTCCGTTTCTTTAGTGCATGCAGTATTGCTAACATTTCCTTCTCATAAATAGGTTTCTGTAAATACTTTCCTTTGATTGGACGACTTTCAAAAGCAATGGGTCTTCCTTCCTGCATTAAAACTGCACCAATTCCATTTCCTGAGGCATCACATTCCACAATAAAGGTTTTTGTGAAGTCTAGCGTAGCTAAGACCGGTTCTAGGCACATTGCCTCTTTAAGATGTTCAAAGGCCTTAGTTGCTTCAGGAGGCCATGAAAATGCATCTTTCTTCAATAATGTTGTTAGAGGTGCTGCTATTCTCCCATAATTCTTAACAAAATTTCGATAATACTCTGTTAACCCGAGAAATCCTCGCAACTGCTTTATGGTTGTGGGGACTTTCCATTCCTTAATGGCTTTAATTTTGTTAGGGTCTACCTTAACACCCTCGTGAGATACAATATGACCCAGATATTCCACCTCTTGTACTCCAAAGAAAGATTTGGATGTTTTTGCATATAATTGTTTCTCCTGCAATAGTTTGAGCACCCTGTCAACATGTTGAACATGATCCTTCCAAGACCTGTTGTAGATTAGTACATCATCAAAAAATACTAGCACAAATTTTCTAAGGAAGGGTTTGAAAATGGAATTCATCAACCCTTGAAATGTAGAAGGTGCATTGGTAAGGCCAAAAGGCATGACCAAAAATTCACAATGACCCTCATGAGTTCAAAATGCTATTTTTGGAATATCTTCAGTATTCATTCTAATTTGTTGATATCCTGAATGAAGATCCAACTTGGTAAAATAAATTGCTCCATGTAATTCATCCAATAATTCATCAATCACAGGAATGGGAAATTTATCTTTAATGGTGAGCTTATTTAGCTCCCTATAATCCGGACACATTCACCATGATCCATCCTTCTTGTGTACCAATACTACAGGAGCAGAGAAAGAACTTTGACTAGGTTGAATTATACCCGCCTCTAACATTTCTGCAATCATACGTTCAATTTCGCTCTTTTTGACGTAAGGATATCTATAAGGCCTGATGTTTGGAGGAACACTTCCTGGAATCAAATGAATAGCATGATCATGATCACGAATAGGTGGGAGTCCTTTGGGAGTTTCAAACACCTCGGAATGATTGTCCAAGACTTGTTGGAGATCTGCAGAAATAGATGATTTTGATGTCGGAACTTCTAGTGAGCATAATTGTGCAATTACGCCTCGTTGTTCTTTCTTTAGAAGCTTTGTCATGACATTAGAGCTTATTATCTTTCCCGGTTTCCCTGCAATACCCCGTAATTCGACTTCCTTTCCTTCTGAAAAAAATTTCAAGAAAAGTTCTTGAAAATTAAAAGCTACCGTCCCCAAAGATTGTAACCATTGTACTCTTAGTACAACATCAGTACCTCCCATAGGAATGGAAAGCATTGGACTAGTCAACACATATTCCCCCATGGTTAGCTTGATATTATGGCATTTTCCAGAGCAATTTATAGTTCCTCCATTTGCAACCATCACTTGACATTCTGGTGCTGGGTATAGGAAACAATTCAATTCCTTGGCTACCTTACAATGAATAAAATTGTGGGTACTACCTGAATCAATCAACACTATTACCTTTTTCTTCTTGATATGTCCTTCTATATTGAGATTTTGAGGAGTGGTAATTCCTTCCAATGCATTACACAATATGGTTAGACTCATTTCTTCCTCTTCTTGGGTTGGTTCCTTGTGTATATCCTCTTCTTGTTCATTTTATTCTTCCTCTTCACAATCTATGTAAAATATTTTTTTCTCAACACACTTATGACCTTTAGTGTATTTGATATCACAACTATAGCAAATCCATTTTGCTCTTTTTTCTTCCAATTTTTGTGGTGTCAACCTTGTAGGTTGTGGAAATCTAGGAGTAGCAACACTTCCCTCTTTATAGAAGTGAGTGGTAGGCTTCCTTGTCGCCATAATTCTACATTCAATTTTTCTTGCCAACCTGAATGCCTTCTCCAATGAATCAGATTCCAAAACATGAACTTCATGTTGGATGCTACCCTTTAAAGTACCTATGAAGAGATCAATCTTGTGTTCCTCTGGAATATCAGTCACCCTTATATTCAATTTTGGAGGTCCTCAATGTGCTCCCCCATTAAACCCTTTTGTTTGAGATTTATCAATTGACTAAAGAAGGTGTTGCTCTTTGTATCCTCATGATGTGCTATCATTTCCTCCGTAAAAATTGACCAAGTGAAAAAAAATTTATGGGAGCAAAGCCATCGATACCATACAAATGTATTTTGTTCTAAATGCAAAGTTTCAATGCGTACCTTTTGTGTGTTTTGCACATTATGGAGATCAAAATATTGCTCCGTCTGTAGTATCCATGTTACAAGATCCTTTCCATCAAACTTCCTCATATCCATTTTTGGAATATGGTGGTTCTTCTCGCCAACATTAGATTTTATTAAATTATGATTAACATTTATTTTGTTCTCATCATGAGTTTCCTCTACTATCTTTTCACCATTAGGAAACATTTCTTGTATCAACTTTGTCAAAGTTTCCATGTTTGCTTTTAGATCATTCTTCATGTTTTCCATTTTAGATTCCATGCCTTTCTTCAAACCATCCATCTTAGTTTCCACGCCTTTCTTCAAAACTTCCATGTCATTTTTTGTTGCTCTTTGCGAGAGCGAAATTTGTTGCACTTGCTCTTGTAATTTTGATATGTCATGTTGCCATTCTTTGTCTTCATGAGTCATAGTAGATCTTTCTAAAGGCTTAATGGGTGTTGAATTCTTTTTAGGGGTCATTTTAGAATCCAATACTGATATCTATTCTACAATATGCCCTTGTAATCAATTCAACTTGATTCTTCAAATAAGACTTATGCAATTCAGAAAAAAAAAATACACACATTTTACTTGCTTTTGAGGAGCTCGATATTGAAATTGAATTATCTCTATAATTTTGGATCCTCAATATCTAAAATTAAGCCCTGTAGTAGCCCTCTAAAGCTTCCTTCAATTGCCATAGTTCTGATCTGATTTGGATTCTTCAATGCAAAGCTATGTCCAATCTCCCACAATGACCCAATTTTGGACTGGTTCAATAGATCGAACTTGTAAAACTTGCCACGTGTCATTGTTTCCTCCTTTGGCTCTGAAATTGATAGAAAAAATACTATAGTCCATGCACTTACAGCCACTTTTTACATAATTCCAATCTGATGCTTAGAGAGAGAGCTATGAATATTTTCCCACGATCACCTGTTTGAGATGAAATTCAGAAGCCTCAAAAAGCCCTAACTTCCACAAATCATATCTCCGAAAATATTGTGAACCAATATCTTAAATGTTTTGACGATGTTCCTCAGGATTGTGGCTTCGCACTCTAAAAATTTCAGCTTCTGAACCTTCGTAGAAAAAACTTTATTAAGAAAATACCACGATGACCTGTTTAGGTTAAATTCAGGAGCCTGCAAAATGACCTAACTTGCACAGATCATATCTCTGAAAATATTGCAAACCAAGCTCTAAAAATTTTTGACAATGTTCCTCAGGATTTTTTCTTCGTACTCTAAACATTTCAGATTCTGAACCTTCGTAGAAAAAAGTTATAGCGAAAATTCCACGTTTACCTTTTGGAGCAGCGAAACCCTAGAATCTCAAAGCTCTGATACCAAATGTTGTGAAACCAGCTCCAAAAAGAGAAGAAAAGAGATATCAACGTCTTAGAAATAAGCCACTTCGAGGGGGCAACCTCCAATACATTACATGAATGAACAATTCTTGGATGATTCAAATTACAAAACCTCCTTTCTATATATAGGAGTCCATGGGGCCATAATGTAATCCTAGTAGGGCCACAATGTAATCCTAGCCGATCTAACAATAATAATTTAAGGGCACAATAATAACAATATGGGGATTACAAAGGTACAATAATAACAATAAGGGGGTTACACTAACAACAATAAGGGACTATACTACTAATATAGGGGCCTAACATTATTAATGAGTAGGAGGGAGAGGTTACAACCAATGATCGATTTGATGTCACCAGCTCCAGCATCATCCCAGCCTCATCACAATCAACATCTCTCCAGTAGCATATCCCTTCTATCACTCTCTCAATTGAGAATCCAAAAGCATTTTTTTACCAAAATTCTTTGTTAAGTCCCTATATTAATAGTGTAGTCCCTTATTATGTTAGTGTAGTCCCCCTTATTGTTATATTGTACCCCTGTAACCCCCATATTGTTATTATTGTGCCCTTACATTATTATTGTTAGGTTGACTAGGATTACATTGTGGCCCCACTAGAATTACATTGTGGCCCCATGGAATCCTATATATAGAAAGGAGTTTTTGTCATTTTTATCATCAAAGAATTGGTAATTCATGTAATGTATTGGAGGTTTCCCCCTCGAAGTGGCTTATGTCTATTTTTGGAGTTGGTTTCACAACATGTGGTATCAGAGCTTTGGATTCTAGGGTTTCACTGCTCCAAACAGTTCATCGTGGAATTTTGATCTATAATTTTTTTCTACGAAAGTTCGAAAGCTGAAATTTTTAGAGTGCTAAGCCAAAATCTTGAAGAACATTGTCACAAAATTTCAGATCTTGGTTCGCAATATTTTCGGAGATATAATTTGTTGAAGTTAGGGCTTTTTGAAGGCTCTTGAATTTAACCTAAACAGGTCATCATAGAATTATTGATATAAATATTTTTCTACGAGGTTTCAAAAGCTGAAATGTTCACAGAGAAAATCGGAAATCCTAAAGAACCTCCTGTAAAAATTTCAGATCTTGGTTCGAAATATTTTTTGAGATATGATTTGTGGAAGTTAGGATTTTTTCAGGCTCCCGAATTTCATCTCAAAGAGGTGACCGTGGGAAAAACGTCATAACTCTCTCTCTGAGCATTGGATTGAGATTCCATAAAAAGTGGCTGCAATCAAATGGACTCTAGTTTTCATTATATCAATTTCAGAGTCGAAGAAGGAAACGGAAACACGTGTCAAGTCATACAAGTTCGCTCTACTGAACCAATCCATAATTAGGTCATCGTGGGAGATTGGGAAAAACTTTGCCTTGAAGAATCCAAATCAGGTCAGACCTGTGGCATTCGAAAGAATATTCAGAGGGCTACTCCAGGGCCAAATTTCAGTTATTGAGGATCCGAAATCACATAGATAATTCAGTTTCAATATCGAGCTTCTCAAAAGCAAGAAAAAGGTGTGTATTTGGTTTTTAAAATTGCATAACGTTTGATTGAAAAAACAGTTTGAAGTGATTACAAGGGCATATTTTAGAATTTTTATCAATATTGGGTTCTATAATTTCTCTAAAAAATAATTCCATACCCATTAAGCCCTCAAAAATCTATACTATGATGCATGAAGAGGAATAATTGCAGCATGAGATATCAAAATTACAGTACCAAGTGCAACAAATTTTGATCTTACAAAGAGAAATCGAAGATGACATAGATGGTTTTAAAGCAGAAATGGAGGCTAATTTGGATGGTTTGAAGGATCAAATAATAGCTAATATGGATGATAAATTAGTGGAAGATCACATCAAGCATCAACAACAAGTTCTCCAACTCTCAAAGGATAACCCAACTTTGGTGCAGAATCTAATGAAACACAGGAAGATCAACATCACATCAAAAGAAGTTATGAAGCAGTCACAGAAACAAGAACTCGACAAGTACGATAAATTTCAGAGTATCTCAGAAAGTGGAAGAACTTTCCTATAGAATATTCCACATGGGAGGATGAGAATTTTATACAGAATCATCAATAAATAATAAAGTGTTGAGGACAGCACTTATTTGAAGGAGAGGGGCATGTTAAGTCCCTATATTAATAGTTTATTCCCTTATTATATTAGTGTAGCCCCCCTTATTTTTATATTTTTACCCCTGTAACCCCCATATTGTTATTATTATGCCCTTACATTATTATTGTTAGGTCGGCTAGGATTACATTATAGCCCCACTAGGATTATATTGTGGCCCCATGGACTCCTATATATAGAAAGGAGGTTTTTTCATTTGTATCATCCAAGGATTGTTCATTCATGTAATGTATTGGAGATTGTCCCCTCGAAGTGGCTTAATTCTAAGGCGTTGATATCTCTTTTCTTCAATTTTTGGAGCTTGTTTCACAACATTCTTCCCTCCCTAGCACTAGGATATGTGCTCAATTTATAGGGAAACTGATGGTATTTTCTCAATCAATGACTTTCTAATAATAGGAAAGAAATGGACCCAAGATCAAAGGTGTTATATGGACACTTGGATTCGAAGTTTGAAACATATGGACTCTTCTAGAAGGCACTGGCCATGTGGAGATTCCAAAACAATGAGAATTTCACTCCCATTTGACCAATGCACTCTTGAATTTCAGGAAGTGCATTACAGTGCACCCTTGAATGGAGGGAGCTGCATATGCAACACAATCAGTCCCTTGAGAGGTAGCATTGGTGAGCTCATAAGTGATATAACATATACTTCAAACCTTGGAAATCTTGCAACAGAAGTCATGAATGGTTTGTTCTTGTCTTAGGTCATGTAGCAATTGAAATTATAGGGGATGATAGACCCTATTTCATTAGTCCTGGGTATTATGTTCAGTTTGACCAGGTCATGGGGGATGATGCCCAAATTGACCTATAACAAAGGCAAGTAGAAATTTGGTAGGAAGATGTAAAGAATGTTAGAGGAATTGACTTGGAACGAATTCGAGAGATTATTCAGGAAGAAGTACCTATCAAAGAGATAATATGATGACAGGGTGAAGGAATTATATGAGCTAAAGATGGGATCTATGAGATGAGGAGTATATGACCAAGTTCCTAGAGCTATTGAGGTATGCATTGTATCTTAAGGATGAAAAGGCTAAATTTGATAGGTTTGTCAATGGATTACCATTAGAATTTAGAGATGGGATTGAGTTTGATGAGCCTATATTATTGGAGAAGACCATCCAGAAGCTAAATCATTATTAGGAAAAATCAAAGCACAAATATGAGACAAAACCAGAAAGGAAATTTAATGCAAGGAATAAAGGAAAATGGGACAAGAAAGGAGCAAGGCCTCAATACAGTAGTAAGAAAGAGAATGCAGTGTCACATAAGAAGTTCAATGCATCTGACAGAGGACACAAATTTTGATCTGAGCATAACAAGGGTGATGATAGGAAGCCCGTAAAATGTTTCACTTGTGGAAAATATCATCGTCGGAGAGATTGTACACAACACTAGGGTAGTATACCATAGATTTATAGTGTTCATGAGGCGCAGACAATGGATGATGTTGGAAAAAGTGTTCCTCAGATTTATGTACCATTGGATAACTGACAAGCAGATCATCAGGAATCTATCATTGAGATGTATGGTAAGATTTGTGATCAGGTTGTTTCTATTTTGATTAACCATGGATCTAATTAATTTATGTTAAGCCTGACTTGGTGGATAAGTCTCCTTTGAATAAAGAAGTACATGTAGAATATTGGTTAGTACAGTTGGTTATAGGTACAAAGAAGAGAGTTTATCATTATGTTAGAGCTTGTGCATTTGAGTTGAATTATATGCCTACATCAACACATTTGAATGTATTGTTATTGGGATCATACAGTATGATTTCGGGTATGCACTGGTTATATCTTCATAGGACCAAAGTGGATTGTTATGAAAAATCCATTGAATGTTTGGATGACAATGGAGAAAAAAGAATCTTGTAGGGTAAGAAGAAGGCAACATCAGTAAGAATGGTGACAGCTATGCATGCCAAGTCGAAAGAAGGGGTACATGTTATTTGCAGTGCATATTTCCAGTGATAAAGGTAAGGATGTTGAGGATGCAGAGGTATTGAATAGGTACCAAGTTCTACAATAGTTTCAGGATGTGTTTCCAACAAATATTTTAGAATTTCCACCTCAGAGGGAAGTGTAATTTTCTATTAAGTTGGTACGAGGGACAACACTAGCATCAAAGGCATCATACAGGATGAGCACTCCAAATTTAGTAGAGTTAAAGTTGTAGTTGAAGTAAATTCCTGAAAATGGATACATTAGTCCAAGTGTATCATTGTGGGGTGCATTATTATTGTTTGTGAAGAAGAAGGATGGTACTCTTAGGTTGTGCATCGATTACAAGTAGTTGAACAAGGTGACCATCAAGAAAATGTATATGTTGACGAGGATTGATGACTTGTTTGATTAGTTGAAGGGAGTAGCAGTGTTCTCGAAGATTGATCTGAGATCAGGATGTAGAAATTATATAACTTATGTGTTATATGTCCAAGATTCTCCTGATCTCACACTATTTTAACTTCATGCAAAATACAGAATCTATTCCACCATTGATCATCTGAAGAAATTAAATCAAGATTGCAATGCACACATGAAACAATAAAAATTCACACACATTAACACAGTTGTTTAACAGGAAATCCTGAAGCTGAAAACCCCAACTATCTATATATAATATATGTCATAGAGATCATGTAACAATCCTCATACAAAGTTGATCATATTAAGCTCTCAGTATAATACAATCGTTTCACACTAATCAAGGCCGACCTTGCAAATCCATGCACCAATATTTGCCACCTGCTAGCCTACCTCTACTACGAAATCCTTGCTGAAGAATGGCTCTGAATGAACTTGAATTTCTCCAGCCTTGCTCACGCAATCCGCATTGGCATCTCCACTGAGTGTTGGATGCAATCAATGCATCACTATAGTCACAACTGATAGTCACACTTTCTCTTTCACCTATCTCTCCACTGGTCTCCACTGAAACCGCCATGCACTATAGTTAACTGACGTATTCTTCAGTTGATTAATGAGTTATTATTTAGTGAATTAATTTACTAATTAATTCACTCCACTCTCACTAGTGTTTCAATCAGTTAGACTAGATACAACTAGCTCAACTGAGTCTAACTGAGTTAAACTAAATACAACTCCACCAACTACTTCTCCAACTCCACCAAACTTGTCACATGAGTTCTAACTGAAGTCCTCCATGCAATAGCTCCAGTAAACCCTCAAGAATAGTTTAATTCATTCTGTCACTTGATGTGCCACATCTGTGCACTCAACTAAAGTGCTCCAAGAGAATAAGATAATTTTTAGAGTCCAAATATTATTAAGAGCTAATAATATTCGACATATCTATTTTTAGACTAGCAATCTAAAAATAGACTCCATCCAATACGTCTAAAAATAGAATTCCATCTATTTTTCCAACTTGACCAACCATCCACAAATAGCATCCTGCAACTCATGGAATATGATCGACATGTCTAAAAATAGACTTTGCGCCAAAAATAGCCTGTGGGCCCACTTAGTGAAAGCGACTCTTTTCACTAAGCTCATCATCTTGTTGAATCTCAACACTCCCTCTCAACAAGATAGGGATTATACGCCCACCTAGATCACAATCTCATGTTAAGTTATACGGTGAGCGGCTTCATCGGAGATATCTGCATCTAATCAGAAGTAAGAATATAAGAAAACGAAACATGATCTTCTGTTGCACAAAATCTCTGATATGATGATACTGGATGTCAATATGTTTAGATCTATCATGAAATACTGGATTAACCGAGAGTTTAATGCAACTCTGATTATCACAATATATCACAGTAGGATCTAAGTGAGAACCGAACAAACCGACCAGGATCTTCCTCATCCATATAGCCTCACATGCAGCCAAACTTACTACCATTTACTCACCCTCCACTGAACTAAGTGCCACGGATCTTTGTTTCCTACTATACCAAGAAACTTTTGTAGATCCGATACTGAAAATCCCTCCAGATGTTCTCTTTATGTCCGTTGGGCTTCCTGCCCAATCTGCATCCGTGAAGCCATGCAGCTTCAACTCATCCAACTGTCTGTACCACAATCCATACCCAGATGTGCCCCTGAGATACCTCAGGACATGCTTTCCTGCCTTCCAAAAGAGCTTGGTAGGCTTCACCATCGCTTGTGAAAGTTGGTTCACAGCATAGCATATTTCTGGTCATGTATTGACTAAATACATGAGCGAACCAACCAACTGTCGATAAGCAGTGGCATCCACTACCTCTGTCGATGTAACATCCTTTTTCCTCCAACCACCAGGAAGAGGAGTGTCGGTAGGCTTGCAGCCTTGCATGTGAAACTTCCCTAGTATCTCCCGAGCATACTTGCCTTTAGACACAAACATTTCACCCTTCCATTACCAAATTTCCAATCCCAGGAAATAATGAAGGAGGCCCAAGTCCTTCATCTTGAACTCCTTTGCAAGATCTACCTTTCATGAGTGTATCAACAGTTCATCACCCATTAGTATTAAAACATCTACATAAAGGAAAATGATCAAAAGCTTACCCTCCACCACAATCTGGTATAGTTTTGGATCTGCCTCACTCTTGGCGAAACCAAGTCCGGTGAAATAACTGTCTATCCATGTGTACCAAGCACGAGGTGCTTGTTTCAGCCCATATAGCACTCTTTTGAGCCTGCACACATGCAACTCACTGCTGAAGATTTTGAATCCTTCAGGCTGCCCAATTTGCACCTCCTCCTTAATGACTCTGTTGAGGAGCGCAGTCTTCACATCCATCTGATGAATGTGCCAACCCATCTGCACTGAGGGAGCAAGGATGGTCTGTATGGAAGAATACCTTGTGACAAGTGCAAAGGTTTCTTCATAGTCGATCCCCTCGATCTGTGAGAAGCCCCGGGAAAAAAATCTTGCCTTATACTTCTTGACGTTCTCGTCAGCAGCTTGCTTCACTTTGTAGATCCATCTCGAACCTACCACTGATTTCCCTTCCAGCCTTGGGACAATCTCCCATGCACTGTTTCTCATAATCGAATCATACTCTTCCACCATGGCATCTACCCATGCGATATCCTCCACGGCTTCCTCGAAAGAGGATGGCTCCGTCACGATACACTTGCTCATCAAAGCCATGTATCCAATAAATCGGTTAGTTGTATGTCTCTGTCTGCGTTGTGATGTAGGAGCTCCTACATTTTGCGTTGCATCAAGATTCAGTCGCTCAGCATCTATAGTGCACTTCCACCCTCTGATTTTTGGCATTGCATGAGTGTTTTCTTCCACTCCATGAACCTCCTCTTGTGGCTTATCCACATATTGAGGCTCATCTTTAGGAACAAGTAACTCCTCCTCTGCATGCAAGTGTATCTCCCTCTCAAGCGACAACTTCATGACTTTCTCCTCATGAAATTTTATATCTCGTCGCACGATAGTCATCCGACTGTTTAGAAAATACACACGATAATTCTGGGGTGTTTCTTTGTATCCCACAAATATCCCAACCTCTACGGTCAGCTCCAGCTTCTTCCTGGCATCCTTCGTCACATGAATGTAAACAGGTGAGCCAAAAATATTCAAATGAGAAATATCAGGCTTCTTACCATAAAATGCCTCTTCAGGTGTACTCATGCCAAGTACTCTATGAGGACAACAGTTTTGCACATAAACCGCAGTGTTGCATGTCTCAGCCCACAAGTGTATGGGAAGGCCCTGATCATGCAACATCACCCGTGCATCACCCACGATCGTTCTATTCTTTCTCTCCGTGACCCCATTCTGCTGTGGGTTATGAGGCGCTATGAGTTCTCTTCGAATTCCTTCTTTGACAGAAGTCTTTTAATTCTCCAGAGATGTATTCACCACCATTATCACTCCTTAGAGCTTTCACCTGCTTCCCCGACTCTTTCTCAACCAGCGTCTTGAACTCACAGAACTTTGAGTATGTCTCGCTCTTCTTCTGCATGAAGAAGATCCAGCACTTATGAGAAAATTCATCAACAAATATCACATAATACATGTGCTTTGTTGTTGAAGCAACTGAGAAAGGTCCACACACGTCTATGTGAATTCTCTCAAGGATTGTCGAGGCGCGACTATCCTTCTCATGAAAAGTGGTCTTCACAAATTTTCCCAAAGTACATCCCTTGCACTGTTCTCACTGTGCATGTATACCTTTTGGAAGCCCAGTAGAAATATACTGCAAAATTTTCAAAGCGCCATGGTGAAGATGGCCCAATCTCCTGTGCCATAATTTTCCCTCATCCCGGCTCACCACTCCTTCTACTTTGCCTGCCATTTCTGTGTAGCCATCTACCTATAATTGATAAATATTCTTAACTCAAATCCCTATCCTCCTGGTTTTACCATTTGTTTTATGGTGCACGAAATCTTTTCCCTCACTAAAAACAACATCATAACCCTTGTCTTCCAACATCGCCACGGAGATCAGATTCTTCTTCAATCTTGGAACATGCATGACATCCTTCAAGATGAAAGGTTTACCAGACTCCCTCTCAAAGGAAATGGTCTTGATACCAGTCGCACTGTATCTACCATCATCGCCCATCTCGATGTGCACTCCAAGATCCTTTTTCATCCAGATCACTAAACAAATCTTTGTCTCCGGTCATATGGAAAGACGCACCACTGTCAAGAAACCAAACTGATCCCATCACACTTGAAACCAAGCATGTGATAAAATAAAAATCTAGCTCAAACTGCGAGGCTAAGGCCTCTCCAGCTACAGATCCAGCAGCCTGCTTATTCTTCTTCTTCTGTGGGCAATTAGTGGTGAAATGCCCATGTTGGTGACCTTGAAAACACTTCACCTTGGACAAGTCCTACTTCTTGCCTTTCGCATTGGATTGACAAGGATTTTTCTTCCCCTTCCCTTTCCTTGCTTTGGTAGCCAAAAAATAATTTTCTTCATCTTCATTCTTTGATGAAGATCCATCCCTTGTACCCCGCCTTATCTCCTCCTGCACAAGATCTGACCAAAGTCGCTCCCATATTGGCAGTTTCTCTCGTCCATTGACAGAGCCTTCATAGTTATTCCAACTCTTCGGAAGCCCAAGGAAAGCCAAGCTCACCAAGTCTTCTTCATCAACAGTAACCCCCACACTTCCTAGCTCATCCTTGTAGTGGACAAACTTCGTGAGTTATTTTGGTATACTGTCGCCTTTCTCCATTTTTATTTTTCTAAGCTTGTCTTTAAGTGCCAACTTCCTCTGATCACTTCTGCTTTGGAACAAGTCTGTCAAAGCCTCCCACATTAAGAATGGAGTGGATTTACTGTGAAGGCTAGACATGATGTGGTCCTTCACACCTTCCAACAGAATCCTTCGACACTTTGCTACCTTCTTTTGCCATGCGTCAAGTGCGGCTGCATCACTAGAACCCGGCTTAGGAACATTGCTATCGATGAACTCCTTCAACCCATTATCATCCAGCACCGCCTCCATCCTGTCCTTCCATGCTATGTAATTCAAGATCCAATCAAGGGCATACTCAAATTGCAATCCGTTGAAATACATTTCAATGAATGCTCAACTTCGACACCAAGAAAACACTACAGCAAATTCGAATTCCACCAGCACAAAACTCAACTGCTTCAATAATTGCAATCTACTCCAATGATCAACTGCTCTGATACCATGTAGAAATTATATAACTTATGTGTTATATGTCCAAGATTCTCCTGATCTCACACTATTTTAAATTCATGCAAAATATAGAATATATTCCACCATTGATCATCTGCGGAAATTAAATCAAGATTGCAATGCACACATGAAACAATAAAAATTCACACACATTAACAAAGTTGTTTAACGGGAAAGCTTGAAGCTGAAAACCCCAACTATCTTTATATAATATATTTCATAGATATCATGTAACAATCCTCATACAAATCTGATCATATCAAGCTCTCAGTACAATACAATCACTACACACTAATTAGGCCCGATCTTGCAAATCCATGCACCAATCTTTGCCACCTGCTAGCCTGCCTCCACTGCGCAATCCCTGTTGAAGAATGGCTCTGAATGAACTCAAATTTCTCTAGACTTGCTCATGCAATCCTCATTTGCATCTTCACTGAGTGTTGGATTTAATCAATGCATCACTATAGTCACAACTAATAGTCACACTTGCTCTTTCACCTATCTCTCCACTGGTCTCCACTGATACAGCCATGCATTGTAGTTAACTGATGTATTCTTCAGTTGATTAATGAGTTATTATTTAGTCAATTAATTTACTAATTAATTCACACCACTCTCACTAGTGTATCAATCAGTTAGACTAGATATAACTAGCTCAACTGAGTCTAACTGAGTTAAACTAAATACAACTCCACCAAACTCTTTCACATGAGTTCTAACTAAAGTCCTCCATGCAATAGCTCCAGTAAACCCTCAGGAATAGCGTAATTACTTTTTTCAGCTATTTTTCCACATCTGTGCACTTAACTGAAGTGCTCCAAGAGAATAAGATAATGTTTAGAGTCCAAATATTTTTAAGAGCTAATAATATTTGACATATCTATTTTTAGACTGGCAATCTAAAAATAGACTCCGCCCAATATGTCTAAAAATAGAAGTCCACATATTTTTCCAACTTGACCAACCATCCATAAATATCATCATGCAACTCATAGAATATGATCGACATGTCTAAAAATAGACATAGTCTAAAAATAGACTTTGCGCCAAAAATAACCTGCGGACCCACTTAGTGAAGGCGACTCTTTTCACTAAGCTCATCATCTTGTTGAATCTCAACACAGGATACCATCATGTACACATCAAAGAAGAGGACATTTACAAGACAGTGTTCCAGACCAGGTATGGGAATTTTGAGTTTGTTTTAGTTCCATTTGGTTTGAATAATGCTCCAACTACTTTTATGTGCTTGATGAATAGTGTGTTGCATCCTTATATGGACAAGTTTTCTTTTGCATTAATTGATGATGTATTGGTATATTCTATAAATGAAGAATAGAATGTCGAACACTTAGCAGCAGTATTGATATTGTTGAGAGAGCATCAGTTGTATGTTAAGCTTAGTAATTGCAGTTTCTCTCAGACAGAGGTACATTAATTAGTACAGGAGGTTTCCAAGGAAGGCTTAGTAGTGAACCCGGAAAAGATAAGGGCTATCATGGAGTGGGAAGATCCTAGGAATGTGGACAAGGTAAGCTACTTTATGGGGTTAGTAGGTTATTATAGGAGTTTCATCGGGAACTTCTCACATGTTTCTTATCCTATTATATCGTTGCAAAGGAAAGGTAAGAAATTTTAATGGACAGAGGAATGTGCATCCAATTTTGAATAGTTGAAGCAGTTTCTGAAAATTTCTCCAATTCTAATGATTGCATATCTGGACAAAGATTTTATGGTGTGTACAAATTCTTTCAAGAGAGGAATTGGTGGAGTCGTTATGCAAGAAGGATAGGTAGTATTCTATGATTCATGGAAATTGAATGAGCACGAGCATAATTATCCGACGCACGATCTTGAGTTGGCGGCGATCATACATGCATTGAAGATGTGGAGACACTATCTTCTTGGCAGGAGGTTTATACTGATGAGTTATCACAGTGGATTGAGGTATTTATTTGACCAACCGATTCTAAATGTCATACAAGCTATATGGTTGGCCATGATCAGTGAGTTCGACTTTGAGATCAGTTATATCAAAGGTAAAGAGAACATGGTTGCATATGCTCTTAGAAGGAGGATACTAGTTAATCACATCACAAATATGAGCTATTATGGGACAGATCTACAAGATCATATCTTACAGGCAGGTTAGCAAGATGATAGGTATAAAGAGCTTAGGCATAGGTTACAATAGAGTATAGGTATTGGTATAGGTACAGGCATAGGTACAGGTGCTAAGGATGTGGACTATCGCTTTACAGTTGATGATTTGGTCAGGTTTAGGGACAAGATTTATGTGCCAAATGACAGTGAGATCAATAATATTATATTGTTGGAATTTCATGTTAAACCATATTCAGGTCACTTAGAATATTAGAAGACATTGACAATGGTGAAGAATTTATACTATTGAACGAATCTAAAGAGTGAAGTGGAAACGTTTGTGGCATGATGCCTGGATTTTCAATAGGTAAAAGCAGAGTATAAGAATCTTGGTGGATTAATACAACCTATTCCAATTCCACAGTGGAAGTGGGAGGTCGTTTCCATGTATTTTATCACAATTTTTTCGAGGACATCTAGGAAACATGCTTTTATCATGGTTGTGGTGGACACGTTGACAATGGTAACACACTTCATTCAAGTGAATTCTACGTATTCAACTAGTGATGTGTTACAGGTATTTATCAGAGATGTGGTAAGGTTGCATGTTATCCCGAAGAAGATTTTATCACACAGTGATGCCAAGTTCACTTCTAGATTCTAGAAAGAGTTATTTGCAGGCTTGGGTATAGAGTTGGCCTTCAGCACAGCTTATCATCCACAGACATATGGACAGAAAGAGAGGGTCAACAGGATATTGGAGGAAATTTTGAGGATGTATGTGATGCACCAATAGAAAAGATGGGAGGATTACCTTCCATTGGTTGATTTTTATTACAACAATAGGTATCAGGAGTCATTGAGGATGAGTATGTTTGAGGCATTATACAGGACGAGTTGTAACACTCCTATCAGTTGGAGCAATCTAGTTAATAGGGAATTGATTGGATCGTACATGTTGACAAAGATGGAATAGGAAATGCAAGTAATCATGAATAATCTAAAGGTATCACAAGAAAAACATAAAATTTATGCATATTAGAACATGATGTTTAAGGAGTTTCAGGTTGGTGAACAGGTGTACTTGTGCATCAATCCTAAGAAGAGATCAATGAGGATTGGATCATGTGACAAGTTGGCACCTCGGTATTGTGGACCTTTTAAGATTCTCGAGAGGATTGGGCCAATAGCCTATTGACTTGCATTGCCTCCGATAGTGAAATTCCATGATGTTTTTCATGTGTCATTACTTAATAAGTATGTTAAATATGTTGATAATGTGATTGACTGGTTTGTATTGCAGGTGGAGCCAGAAGGAGAATTACAGCCGAAATTGTAGCATATTTTGCAGATAATGGGGTTGATGCTCCAGAAATGAGCAATTGAGCAATTTAAAGTGAAGTAGAAGAATTTTTAGCCCGATGAAACCACATGGGAGACAGCAGATTAGATGCGGGATATGTATCCTTTTATATTCTTTTGTTGAGCGAATGTCTTTGGTATATGTTTTGGTTTATGTACATATGTATATGGATGTAAATATCACCATGAGTTGTGTTATAAAGCTCCAATAAGTGGTATGGGGTCATGTCATTATGTTTTTCATATTGTTATTTTGTCATTTTTCTTTGCTTCTCAGTGGGTTGATCATTGTAAATACTGCAACGAGCTAAGTTATAAATCTCCATGGGTAGTATGTTTTGCTTTCAGCAGTCTTGTTGGTTGTAGGTATTTTTGAACACTGAGGACAGTGTTCCCCCATGTTAGGTCCCTATAATACTAGTGTAGCCCCATTATTGTTATTGTTAGTATATCCCCCTTATTGTTATTATTGTGCCCATCTAGCCCCCATATTGTTATTATTGTGCCCCATAGAAGCTCCTTATTATTATTGTTGTGTCATTACATTATTATTATTATGTAGGCTCTGATTATATTGTGACCCCTTGGACTCCTATATATACAAAGGAGGTATTTTCATTTGAATCATCCAAGAATTGTTCATTTATGTAATGTAAAGGAGGTTTCCCCAAAGAAGAAGATAATTTTTAAGTCGTTGATCTAACTTTTCTTCTATTTTGTGAGTTGGTTGCATAACATTTGTATCATAGCTTTCAGAAAATTTTATACATAAGCATCCAGAACTACTCAAGTGTTGAGGAAAACATTGTTTTGCAGGAGAGGGGCATGTTAGGCCCTGTAATACTAGCATAAACGCGTTATTGTTATTGTTAGTATAGCCCTCGTATTGTTATTATTGTGCCCATGTAACCCACATATTGTCATTCTTGTGCCCCATAGAAGCCCATTATTGTTATGTTTATGCCCTTACATTATTATTGTTATGTAGGCTTTGATTATATTGTGACCCCTTAGACTCCTATATATACAAAGGAGCTATTTTAATTTGAATCATCCAAGAATTGTTCATTTATATCGTAAAGGAGGTTTCCCCCTCGAAGAAGATCATTTTTGAGTCGTTGATCTATATTTTCTTCTATTTTGTGAGCTTATTGCATAACACCCCAAGGGGGGGGGGGGGTTGTAATTTCCCTGGTCAAAAATCCATTTAATAAAGTTAATAAACGTAAAATAAGACCTTGGTCATGGGACACATATTCCAAGTTGAATGTTTGGAAAAAACATAGTGACGAGGATCACTTGTGATTAATTCATCGCTATGGAATTTGGAAAAGGTTTGGAAAGGCAAAGTAGCATTTATTGACATTTTATTTATGAAAATAATGGAAAATAGGAGAAAATGGAGGTGAAAGATCACATATTGCATGTGAGGATGAAAATGAAAGAAAAAAATGGAAAAATGAAGAAATTATAGGCCTTATTAATAAAAATGATTTTGAGGATCACTTGTTACCTTTTTGTCAGTTCAAATTTTGATCAGTTCAGTTCTGGAGCTCTCATTTTTCTCTCGCTCTCTCTCTCTCTCTCTCATAATCTTGGAAACTTAGAGCTTTCTTGGAGAAATATAGGAGGAGTGTGGCATACTTGGGATTTGGAGCAAGAAGGCAAAGGAAAAGTAGGAAAGCATAAGAGGACATCGGAATCAGCAGCAATAATGAGTTTTTCTTGCAAGTATCGAGTTGCATGTATGATTTTCCTTCTAGTTTGGACATGCATGGAATATGCATGCGGCTTCCTGATTATGATTTGTCATTTTTTTTTCCTAACCTTGCAATTTCCTATATAGTCATGGTTTTATGGGTTTTACTTTTATTTTCTGGTTGGTTCTCATGTTCGTTTGGTCGTGGGTTGAGTTATTAGTTCCTAGAAGCCTTGGTTGGAAAAATGTTATGGAAGCCCTATAAGAGCTTGGATGGAGTTCCTAGTCCCAAAATCATTGGTTGGACAAAATCTCTAGAAGCCCTTGGTGGGCTAAGTTACTAGTGCTCGAAGCCCTTGTTGGAAAATTGCTATGAAATCCCGGCGACAGTTGTGGGTTGAGTTACTAGTCCTAGAATCCCTTATTGGAAAAAACACTCTAGAGCCCTAGACAGCTTAGGTAGATACCAATTTGGTGATGGTTAATGATTTCCAACCATGAGGTTGAATCAATGGTTGAGGTTTGAGGTATTTTGGCCTCTGTAAGCCCTGTTTTGGTTTTATTTGGATTTTTCCATGAGATCCCACATTCATGCTTCGAATATGGCACGAGGATGATTGGATGAAAGAGAGATTTGGTTCATCCTAGTCTATGGTCGAGTGGTATGTGGAATTCATACTAGGTTGCAGTTTTCATAAATCAATAATAACTCTTTCATCTTGTATTTTATGGGTAAATGTACTTGTCATTATGTGGTTTATATGGTTGTCATATCCTTGATATTTTTGTTGATTATATGTTCGTTATGATTATGTTTTATAACAATGATGGTGTATGGATATCATCATGTTTTGATTATAAAATGGTTGGAAAATGAAGATATGACCTAGTAGTGGATAATGTAGCTATTTTGATGAGGCACCAATGCTTCTTAATGATTCTCAAATAAGTATAAGACCCCTATGCTCAGATCTGTTGTTGAGACCTGTAGATTACATATTTGTGACATGTTTGACGATATGCCTCTCATGGCTAGTATGGGTCCAATCAAGTCATTGATCAAGTGTTTGCATTAGTACATTTTTTTCATGTTATTTATCATTTCTGGAAGTCTCATGGAGTTATGGGCAGTGGCCTGAGTCCTGGACCTGAAAAAAGTGCCCCAAAATTTGGGGTCTCTCACACAGGACTACTTGAAAAATTCTGCAGTCGCTGGGACAGCCTTGTTGTGGGAATGACTAGAGGGTTCCAGTCGCATTGTTGCCTTAGCGTGGGAGCGACTGGGGTGTTTGGTTAGTAAAAGATAATTTTCTTCAGGATTTAAGCACATGGAAAGGTTGGTTAGATCTTGGAGATTCTATAGGATGTGTGGATGGTCAATGTGGTTGTTCCATCGATTCCACTTCCTTAAGGTGACCTAGGAGGTTGAATCACATCATAGTGGCCTCTCATCACATTTTTACCCCAGTGGGCCTGTTAGCTTCGGTAAATGTGGGAGGAGAGTGTTACATCATGTAAGGGACTTAGTTGATCGACTCTTTTTATTTGCCACAACTCATGAACTCATGGAAACTAGCTGTTGAACCTCAGAATTTCCCTCTCTTTGACAGCTTTTCTCACCTCTTTCCCTCACTTTCTCATAAGATCATAGACCCAAATCAATGATAAATGCTAGGTTTTGTCTTAAGGAATGCATTAAAATTATTTCCATATTATATTTTCATGTTCTTGCTATTTGAATAGATTTTTGCAATTTAGCTACAGAACACAGCCTATTCTGCAGCTAACTATGGATTTCGTAGCTACTCTCATGATCTAGCAGGTTCTAGGTGTCAAATGAAGAATTGGGCCACATGGGAATTTCTAGAATCATCTCCACATGGATTCTATCCTATTCACTTGGTCCAGATCGACAAAAAAGCAGGCCTAAGATCATGATTAAAGGTGTGGTCAAAGTACATTATCCGAAAGAAGCAAGACTCTTGATTTTCTCTATCGTAGAAAATCAAGAGCGTAACAGACCTATTGCAAGTCTAATTCGAATTAGCCACCTATAGCAATTTTATCTCACAAAAAGTTATGTTATTTTCCCTTAAAGACCAGCTATACAGAACTGAGAAGACAGTTCAGAAATTAAGTGTTAAGTTTAAGGTTTTTGTTGATACTCTGTATTCAGACTTCATTTTATCATAATAAATATTTATGTTGCCAATGACCGTTTAAGTGAATCCTTAACCAGCTAGCAATTCAGCCAAATCAGTTGCATAGGGCCCCTGCACCGGAGGAGGTTTTTCATTTGTTGTTTCTAGTTCAATTTCCATTACTCTATTTTTAGAAAATATGTTTTCTAATTAGGATAATGTTTCATTCAATTTTTTTATCAATGGCATAACATTAAATCACAATTTTTCAACCTTGTTCTTCTAATATATTTCGTGAATATAGATAATTATGTTTTCAAATCGAATCAAGATTGAAGTAATAAGAATACATGGTTGCCTAGTTTCCTTACTATTTTTTTCATTCATTTTCTTATAACAAAATTTTCAACTAACTGTGTCAATGGATGTTTTCAAAATCCATTTCAAGATGATGATCCTAAACTAAATGGTTGAATGTATAATTCATATGTTGATTGAATTTACTCTGCACATTGTTAATTTTTTTCTAGGAATTTAGAAACTAAGGCATAATTGACTTCTCACATAGCATCTCAACAGGGTAATACTTCACATTGAATGTTGGAGAAATTCAAATATACATTAGTTGTGTATAGTGAGTTTTACATGCTTTCACATTTTTATTTCAGATCCTCACTTAGTTTCATCACTAATATTCCTAAAGGTCACTCCACGGAGATTGATTTAATCATATTTTGAGATTGAATGATTGAATGTTTTATGAATGCAATTATTGAGTTACCTTCTACATACTTTTCTTAGGTTTTCTAGATCATTAAGTATAATTGGTTACTTAACACCATCTCAAGAAGATCACACGACATAATTGAATGTTGGAGTAGCTAAATATACATTAGATGTTTTCCTTTGCATCCTTTTCTTACTGTTCTAGAACATTACAAGTTAAAGTAAAGACAGCTTCTCACACATCATCTCAAAAAGGTCATACCTCATAATTGAATGTTGGAGTAACTAGAAGTACATTAGTTATTTTCATTTTCTACTTTTACTTAAAGACAAGCACTGCAATTTCAATCTTAGTTTTTAGAATTAAATCCATGGAATAGGACTAATGATAAGATAATATAGATGCTATGTTTTCCAAATTAGGTCCTAACTAGCCAAGAGTTTTTTGTTTATTTTTTATGAAAATTAGATTAATCTAGGAACACTTCCTTTTCTTCCTTCTTAAAATTCATTAGATTCATTTAAGTCTTTTCATAAGTTTTAGATTAAACATTCTTAGATATCAAAGAAAAAAAAACCCAAAACAACAAAGTAAGAGAAAGGTTAACCAAGCACATACAGTGCACCACACTTCATCAATTTACAAACCTCGGTTGATAATTTATGCAAGAAATTTAAGCATTAAATTGAGTAAACAGTTTGGCATCATATCCAGGAAAGTGTAATTAGGTAACCTCATTTCTTACATCTAAAAAAAATATGATATGCATGGAGAAAGAGACTCTAGGGGTAGATTCATAGCTAGAGGTAGGATTTTAATCCATACAACACCACTCACTCTACCAAGACTAAGAAGTGATACACCTCCATCTCAAACTCATATTCCATATTTCACTAGTCATAGACTTTCTGAAGTTCTAAGTTCAAAAATCCAAATAGGATGATCCCCTACTTCATCTACTGAGACAGTCTTATAAGAAGAAGATCCTAGGTCTCCAACAGAAGCAATAACCTTTTTTCACCTCTACAGAAGAACACATTTTAGCTGAAGAGTTAGAAATTCCTAGTGGAGAGGAATAAGAAGAACCTTTCTTCAACATACCATTGATAGAAGAACCAGAGGAAGAGCAGTGAACCTTACAAGTTGACTCTTATATCAGCTCTGAAGAATCTATAATGGTAGGAAGAGGAGAAGAAGGGAAAGGAGAAGGAGAAATTATAAATGGATAAAATGTAATATTTGGAGGAGGAGATAGAGGTAGAGGTAGAGGAGGAAATAGAGGAAGAGGTAGAGGAAATGTAGAAGGAAGTAGAATAAACAGGGTAATTGAGAGTTAATTTGGATTCCCTATAGTTGATGAAGATATAAAAGCCACAATGAAAGATATCTCACATTTTGTCCTCCCAAACTTTCATGGATTGAAAAGTGAATACCCTGAAACCTTTTTGTTTGAATTTTAAGTTTTGTGCAGAACTTATGATTATTTACAAGACTCTCAAAAACTCAAATTTTTTCCTTCAACATTGAAAGAAGCAGCTTTTAAATGGTTCATGGGTCTAATCACTCGGTCTATTAGAACATGGAATGATATGAAGAGAGCATTTTTAGAAAGGTATTTGGATTATTTCATACTTATTAATCACAAGGATGAAGTGTTTGAAATGATGCAAAGAGAGGATGAGAATTTAGAGGATTGAACTATAACATGAAAAGAGAAAAAAATTACAATTTAGATCAAGACACTTAAAAGCTCTTTTGTTGAAAGCCATTAGAGATGAGTGGATAGACATCCTTAACATGATGGGGAAGGGGGACATCTCTCAACTCCCATTACCTAACATTGGGGAATTATGTATTCATCTCTCAAAAGGAAAATCAAAAACTAAGAAAGGTCTAAGAGACCCTGCTCTTGCTAGGGTAAATAGATCTGCAACTGGAACAGTGAGTAGGGTAGAAATTGGAAACATGCTTGATGAATTTAAAACAGACATTTTAGGGAGTCTTAGTGAATAGATAGACACCCTTAAGTTACAAAACAAGCAGAAATTCGAGACTGATGCTTTAGCTATTTTCTGTCCCAAATGCAGAAAGAAGCATGCTTTAATAGAATGTCCTCTTGATGAAAAATTCATAGAGACCTCTATGATTTGTTTAGAAAGTCATGAGACTAAGGGTTTTCCTTCAATTCCTGGTCTTAGGGTTGTTTTTCAAGAAGAAACAACTTCAAATCCAATAGAATATCTTTGATTTGTCTCTAGAATACCATGGCGGGGGCCACAAACTCAAGATTTTAATAACCAAATGTATACACAGCCCCCACCAAACTGGAATTCTTGGCAGCAATCTTGGCCTCAATCTCAATCTCTATCTCAACCTTGGGCTCAAGGAATGTAAAATCCCTATGGAAGATTCTCTCAATACTATCAATATCCTCCATTATATCCAAACTACCCTCCCCAACAAATTCTTCAAAAAAATCAACAACCCCAACTCCAAAACCAAAACCAAAATCCACAACTCTCACTACCATTCCATCAGAGACCAAATCAGCGACCTGCCCAACCATTACCAAACCCCAACAATAAAAATCCTCAAAATACCTATATGATAGAAGGATAGAAATTTCCAACCTACATGATTACTCCTCTAGATCTTAATGATGTCCAACTTAGATCTGGTAGGATATTAGAAAATAAAAAGCCTTTTGTAGTCATTCAAGAACAAGACAATTCTAAGGAAGATTCTCTACAACCCAATAAAATTTTTGAAGAAGGAACATCTCTTCAAAACTGAAATTCTGAAAAAAGAAAAACAAAAAGAACTAATAAACTAAAATCCTATCATAGGGCAACCATCAATATCTACTTCTACACCTCCTTTTCCTGAAATATTACAAGTTGATAGAGGGGAATAAAATCATATTATGTTGCCTAATTATGATTTTCTAGATCAATTGAAAAATGTTTTTATCAAAATCCCTTTGTTACAAGACATCAAGGAAATTCCAATTTTAGCTAAAAAAATAAAGGAGTTGAGCATGAACAAACCGAGAAGAAAAACAAAAGAAAGATAAAGAATTCAGCTTGTAGGAAAAATAGCAGACATAATGATGGTAAAAATTGCTATACAAAAATATTTAGATCCAGGAAGTGTAGTTGTAAAAAAACATATCAATGGAGTTGAAATTCCAAATACATTGGTTGATTTAGGAGCAGCAATAAACATCATGAGCAAACAACATGGAACAACTCAAGCTTCCTAATCTTCTTTATACACCTACATTATTGCAATTAGCAGATAGATCTATAATCAAGCCAAATGGTGTGTTAGAAGATATCTTAGTGTCCCTATATTCTTGGGAGTACCCTGTTGATTTTATGATCTTAACCCCTAAGAAAAATCTAGGAGGACATCCACTTATATTAGGAATACCTTGGTTGGCTACAGTTGATGCTTTCATTAGCTATAGATCTGGTGACATGTATATTTCCGATGGTAACTCAACTAAGAAATTCACTCTATATCCTCCAGCAAGAACAATCACAGAGATAGATGACAAAGAATGGATTGATGATGAAAATGATATACAGCCTCTCTTTACTATTTCAACCATTAGTGAAGACAGTCAAATCTTAAATTCAATAGAAAATTTTTAATCATCTCCAGAATAAGAACATGATCAATTTCAAGAAAAATCCAATATTGAATATTTGTCATCTAGGTAGATGTCTCTTTATTCTATGGAAGAATTTTGTAGCTCTACAGTTGCAATATTTCCAGGGAAAACCTTGAACATAAATAATAACTTAGAAAAATTACAACAGGAAAAGCTAATCAAAAAATTACAACAACAATCTTCTGCATATGCATGGGAATACACTGACATGAAAGGAATTAATCCTAAGACTTGTATACATCACATCTAAATTGAGGAAAATTGTAAACCTATTAGACAACCTCAAAGAAGGATGAATCCAATTCTTAGGGAAATTGTGAAAGAGGAGTTGCAAAAGTTGCTAAATGTAAACTTCAGTTACCCAATTTCAGACAGACAGTGGCTTTCCCCTCTAGTGATTGTGCCTAAAAATAATGGTAAATGGAGAGTATGCATTGATTATCGAGAACTGAATAAAGATACCCTAAAAGATCATTTTCCTTTACCCTTTATAGATCAAGTATTGGATACATTAGCAGGTAAAAAGTATTTCTCATTCCTAGATGGTTTTAGTGGTAAAAATCAGATTCAGGTAGCACCTGAAGATCAAGATAAACCCACATTCACTTTTCCATGGGGGACTTATGCCTATTGAGTACTTCCTTTTGGATTATGCAATGCACCTGCAACATTCCAAACGGCAGTACTATGAATTTTTTCTGATCTAATACATGATTATGTAGAGGTGTATATGGATTAATTTATAGTTTATGGTAATACATTTGAAGAAGCTTTAGAAATTTTGGAAAAGGTTCTTAAAAGATGTAAGGAAGCAAACCTTTCACTAAGCCATGAAAAATGTTTCATGATGTTTATAGAAGGGATTGTTTTAGGACATCATATTTCAGGAGATGAAATTAAATTTGATAAATCTAAAGTTGAAGGCATCTCCAAACTATCAATTCCAAGTTTCCAAAAGTGTGTTAGAATTTTTCTAGGATTCACAGGATATTATAGAATATTTATAGAAAATTTCACCAAAATAACATCCCCACTCTTCAAAATACTCACCAAAGATTGTGAATTTAGCTGAAATCTCGATTTCCAGTTAGCATTTGAGACTTTAAAAGAAAAAATTTCTGAAGCACCCATCTTAAGAGGTCCAAACTGGAAACTACCATTTCACATTTCAACATATGCTTCAGATACATCTCTAGGAGCTGTATTAGGACAAAAATATTTGATCCCCTATGCCATCTATTACACAAGCAATAATTTGACTCCCACGGAGTTAAATTACACTATAACTGAAAAGGAATTCTTAGATGTTGTCCATGCTATCAACAAATTCAAACATTATATAACAGGATATGAAACTTTTTCTCATACAGATCACTCTACAATTAGATACTTAATGAATAAATCTATTACTAATGGCAGAGTTAAAAGATGGTTATTACCCCTGTAGGAATTCAACATTACTGTTCTAGAATGACCTGGAAAACAAAATACAGTCATTGATTTCTTGTCTAGAATTCAAAATATCAAAGATGACATTCCAGTTGAAGATAAATTTCCTGATGAATATCTTTTTGCAATAAATACTCAGACTCCTTGGTTTTCATATATTGCGAATTAGTTAGTTACAAGAAAATTACCTTCACATTTGCTTTCTAGAGAGAAAATAAAAATCATTCAATTAAGTGAAAGATACTCATGGATTACTAATGAATTATATAAGGCAGGTCCATATCTCATTATCAGAAGATGTATTTGAGAAGATGAAATGCCTGAAATTCTTAAAGCATTTCATGATGAACCTTGTGGTGGACACTTTGCTGACAAGAGGATAGCCTATAAAATCCTTATTTAGGATATTGTTGGCCATCCATCTTCAGAGATGCCAAAGAATATGTCAAAATATGTGACAACTACCAAAGGGTAAGGAAACCTACTCCATCAAATGAAATTACATTACAACTTCAGGTACTCATAGAACCTTTTGAAAAATGGGCCTTGGATTTTGTTGGACCTATTAATCCTCCATCTAAAAAAAAGAAGTATATTCTGGTATGCACTGAATATGTCACTAAATGGGTAGAAGCTAAAGCATTACCTTTTTCTAATGAGAAATCTGTAGTTAATTTTCTTTTTGAGGATATCTTTACTCGTTTTGGTGTTCTAAGAGAAATTGTGACAGATCAGGGATCTCATTTTACATCTAAGGTGGTGAAAAGGCTCATGGAAGATTACAAGAACAAGCACAGAAATTATACTCCTTATCATCCACAAGAAAATGGTCAAGTTGAATCTACCAATAAAGTGATTGAGGGAATTCTCACTAAGACTGTGCATCTACACATAAGAGATTGGGCAGAAAGGCTTCCTGAAGCCTTATGGGCCTACAGAACTACATGGATGAATACAACAGGACATACTCCTTATGAACTTGTTTATGGGAAGCAAGTTTTGTTCCCTATAGAGTTTTAGATCCGAACCTTCAGGATGGCAGTCCAATTGGGACTTGATTTATCAAGAGAACAGAAACATATATTGGAGCAACTCAATGAGCTTGATGAATTCAGGCAAGATGCAGTTCAAAGAACCAGTATAGTCTAGCAACAAAGGGCTAAATGACATGATTATTATATCAAGGAGAATAAGTTTCAAGCAAGGGATTGGGCATTTTTGTTTGATTCAAAATTCAAATATTTTCAAGGAAAGTTTCAAATACATTGGCATGGGCCATATGAGATTGAAAAAGTCTTTGATAATGGAGCAGTGAAGATAAGGACAATAGATGAAGAAAATGTACCTCTTCTTGTGAATGGTCATCGGTTGAAATTATATCATAAACCACTTTCAAAGAATATTTTGTCAAGATTTTCCAAGAAAATATTGATATGAAGTTAGTGAAGAAGAATTATTCTTCTTCAATAACTTAACTTTTATTTTTCCTACATACATAAACATTAAAAAACAAAAAAAAAACATTAAAAAATAAAGTGTATAAGTATGAAAAGTATGAAAACCAATCAATGATTGGCATACTTATACAGAAAATACAAGGTGAAAATCAGAGATTTCTGACATCCTATATTTTCCATTTTCTTTTCTATAATAAGTAGTGACACAAAAATACATTCATTATAGTTCATAATCTACAAATTCATTTCATTTTACAATATCATTCCATTTCACTCCACTTTCATTTCATTTCACAAGTCATTCCACTTTCATTCCATTTCACATTCATATTCCACTTCCATTTCATCTCACATTCATATTCCATAGCCATTCTTCATTCTTTTTACAAAGTACATTCTGCAGCTGATACATTCTGTAGCTAATTATATTCTGCAGTTGATCACATTCTGCAGTTGATCACGTTCTACAGTTGATTCCATTCTGCAGCTAATTCGATTCTGCAGCCACATCTTATTCAGCAGTTCTGACACAATTATACATCCTATAAACAAATGATGATTGCAAGAAATTGAAGGATTATGTTTTGAAGACCAACATGATAAAAGAGTACCTAGGGATCAACACCAAAGAAAACAACAAATGAAAAGGTTAAGTTCTAAAAGGTAAAGTGCAAAAAATTATTTTAATAGCAAGGTTAAAACATAAAGTATTTATAATATGGATTTCATATGTTTCCTTGAAAAATAATCATTTGATTTGATTGAAATCTCCATCATACCACATATCAGCCATATCCTCCACATTATGTCACCTAACAGTCTTAATTAACTCCCTATGATTAAAGGGTTATGACCTGTGAAGTGACATACCCATATACCCTACAAACCCTCAATACCTTTCATCACATCCACAACCAATTCATTTCATAAAACAGAAGGGTAATTCTGAATGTTGAGAACTCTGCATAGTAGAAGGCATGGGGCTAATTGTCATATCAGAACTAGTGGGAGCAAAGTACATGGAAGGATACCCACAGATCAAAGAATTGTTGCAGAAAGTTGGATGGCTTAAGTTCATAGAGAAATTCACTGGTTTTCATAAGGATATTACAAAATCCTTTGCTCAATATTTTTATGGCACCGAAGTAGAAATTGGAGATATCAAGTCTGCAGTGATTAAGTCATTCATGGCCGAGGCTACTGAACTTCCAAGGCATGGTGAAATATGGTTCAAAAATAAGGAGTTCCATAGTGAATCATGGAAAGTAATACTCAAAAACCGAGGTATGGATGTCTCTATTTTTAGAAAATGTATCCCTAGTTTAGCTCTTAAAAGTAAATGGAGGAACATGCTCTTGTTTTTACAAAAATTTATCACTTGTGAAGGAAGGTTTGGTTGCATGTATGTCTACCATATCTGTTTATTTATGAATTTCTTATAAAATGGCGAAATCAATCTTCCTTTCTTTCTGCTAAATAGTTTAAAAATGATGGCCTAAAATTTTCAAAAGATAATACAGTTCATAGATACCACCATGCAACATCATGGGTTGGTAAAGATACTTATTGAGTTTCATTTAAGAAGCATAGGAGATACCTGGGAGGATTTCCTTATTACAAACCATTATCAAGAGGCACCAGAGTCACCTAAATGTAAGGATTCTGGACACCACATATCTCCACAATGGTATGATATTGTCCACTTTGGGCCTAAGCCCTCATGGCTTTGCTTATGGGCTTTACCCCAAAAGGCCTCATACCAATGGAGATATTTGTCCATCCTTATATACCCATGATCCTCCCCACTTCTAGTCAATGTGGGACTTTGGTTGCTCCCAACAGTCCCTCCCTAGAACAAGGAGGACCATGAGCCTCCTGAAAGGCGATTGTCGTCCATCCACTCTACAACGAGTTCTGCAGCAATGGACTAGGCTTCAGCCTTGTGGAGCACCTGCCCTCGAGCTTGCTCTGTCCAGGTCCATCCTCTTAGTGTTGGGATCCTTCCATCATGGCAGAATACGGAGCCTCTGCTTTGTCTGGCAGCTCATCCATAGGTCTACCAACGTGATGTCAGAGACCACCACCTTCGTTGTGATTCATCCACTTGCTAACTTGAGGCACCAGCTCTGTCTCCACTTGTAAGGATTAAGACTACACTATCTCTGATGGTATGATGACTTTGTCCACTTTAGACTAAGCCTCATGGCTTTGCTTATGGGCTTTACCCCAAAAGGCCTCATACCAATGGAGATATTTTTCCATCCTTATATACCCATGATCCTCCCCACTTCTATTCAATGTGGGACTTTGGTCGTATACCCAACACTAAAGAAGATAATGTCAGAAGAAGCAGAAGAAATAAGAATGATATAAATGTTGAAAACAGACCTGAATCTTCACTACAGAAGAATGATGAAAAGCTAATCTCTGAAGAACTCATAGAAAAAAAAAAAAAAATCAAGACAATAGGTAAGATAAGAAAGAGGAGTAAGGTTACAAATGATGATAATGAAAGTCCACCAAAACTGAGAAGGATCTCTAGACTCTGAGGTTCTATGAAGAAAACATTATCAAAAGGGACAGAGCTTATAAATTTAGATGAGGAAACCCCAATACCATCTCATGTTAACATTTCTCCTATACACAGTCCTCAAAAATATCTTATTAATCATTTTGAAGGTAACCCTAGCAGAAGATCTCCAGGCATAGACCCAATTCAACAAAAAATATATGACTATGTAGAATCACTGGAGAAGAAAAATGCATCAATGAACCCAAAACCTTCTGTAAATACACAAGAAACTCTAGTTGATTCTCTTAAACAAGATATTTATGAACTAGAGATATTGAACATACATATCAAATAGGAGAATGATACCTTGAAACAGCAAAACAAGTTGGACAAGGTAATTCATGACAATACCATTCTGCATCTAGGACTATGGTATAAGAAAAACAAGAAATTGAAAAGAAAGAATAAGTTACTACACAGAGTAGTCATTAAACTCAAGTACAAGCTTCTTATGAGAAGGCCCAGGATGACAGTCACTTCAAAGAAGAACAAAAGAAGGAAATTGGATGTGTTAGCAGAAGTGTCTGAGCAAATGTAGTAAGAAAGGAGAACTCACATTTTTGGAAAATTGCATGAGGACATGCAATGATTTTGCAGTGGGGGTATGTTGAACCTCAAAATTACCCTCTCTTTGACAGATTTTCTCACCTCTTTTCCTCAATTTCTCATAAGATCACAGACCCCAATCAATGATAAATGTTAGGTTTTGTCTTAAGGAATGCATTAAAATGATTTCCATATTATATTTTCATGTTCTTTCTATTTGAATAGATTTTTGCAATTTAGTTACAGAACGTAGCCTATTTTGTAGCTAATTATGGATTCTGTAGCTACTCTCATGGTCTGGTAGGTTCCAGGTGTCAAATGAAGAATTGGGCCACATGGGAATTTCTAGAATCATCTCCACATGGATTCTACCCTATTCACTCGGTCTAGATCAATAGAAAAGCAGGCTTAAGATCATGGTCAAAGGTGTGGTTAAAGTATGTTATCCAAAAGTAGCAGGACTCTTGATTTTCTCTATCGTATCAAATCAATATTCTAACAGTCCTATTGCAAGTCTGATTCGAATTAGCCACCTATAGCAAGTTTATCTCACAAACAGTTATGTTATTTTCCTTTAAAGATCGGTTGTACATAACCGAGAAGACAATTCAGAAATTAAGTGTTAAGTTTAAGATTTTTGCTAATACTCTGTATTCAGACTTCATTTTATCATAATACAAATTTTATGCTACAAATTATTGTTTAAATGCCTCCTTAACCAGCTAGTAGTTCAGCGAAATCAGTTGCATAGGGCCCCTACATTGGAGGAGGTTTTTCATTTGTTGTTTCTAGTTCAATTTCCATTACTCTATTTTTAGCAAATCTGTTTTCTAATTAGGTTAATGTTTCGTTCCAGTTTTTGATCAATAGCATAACATTAAATCATGATTGTGCAGCCTTGTTCTTCTAAGATATTTCGTGAAGATAGATAATTCTGTTTTAAAATCGAATTAAGATTGAAGTAATAAGAATCCAGAGTTGCCTAGTTTCCTTACTGTTTTTTTCATTCATTTTCTTAGAACAGAATTGTCAATTAACTGTGTCAATGGATGTTTTCAAAAGACATTTCAAGATTGTGATCCTAAACTAAATGGTTGAATGTCTAATTCATACAGTGATTGCATTTACTCTGCACATTGTTATTTTCTTTCTAGGAATTTAGAAACTAAAGCATAATTGACTTCTCACATAGCATCTCAAGAGGGTAATACTTCACTTTGAATGTTATAGAAAGTCAAATATACATTAGTTGTTTACAGTGAGTTTTACATTCTTTCACATTTTTCTTTCAGATCCTCACTTAGTTGCATCACTAATATTCCTAAAGGTCATTCCAAGGAGATTGATTTAGTAATATTTTAAGACTGAATGATTGAATGTTTTATGAATGTAATTACTGAGTTACCTTCTGCATACTTTGCTTAGGTTTTCAAGATCATTAAGTATAATTGGTTAGTTAACACCATCTCAAGAAGATCACACTTCATAATTGAATTTTGGAGTAGCTAAATATGCATTAGATGTTTTCCTTTGCATCCTTTGCTTACTGTTCTAGGACATTACAAGTTAAAGTACAAACAATTGCTTACACATCATCTCAAAAAGGTCATACCTCATAATTGAATGCTGGAGTAACCAGAAGTACATTGGTTATTTTCATTTTCTGCTTTTACTTAAAGACAAGCACTACAATTTCAATCTTAGTTTTTAGAATTAAATCCATGGAATAGGACTAATGATAAGATAAGATAGATGCTCTATTTTCCAAATTATGTCCTAACTAGCCAACAGTTTTTGGTTTATTTTTTATGAAAATGAGATTAATCTAGGAACACTTCCTTTTCTTCCTTCTTAAAATTCATTAGATTCATTTAAGTCTTTTCATAAGTTTTAGATTAAACATTCTAAGACATCAAAGAACAAAACCCCCCCAAAACAACATAAAATAGAAAACAACAAAGTAAGAGAAAGGTTAACTAAGCACATACAGTGCACCACACTTCATCAGTTTAAAAACCTCGGTTGATAATTAATGCAAGAAATTTCGGACATTAAATTTACTAAACACTAGCATTTCACTTGAGGTTTGTGATACTCGCAATCTAATCTAAAATATTGAAAATATGCTTTTTGCACTGGAAACTTTGTGGTTTCAACTAAAATACTTCGATACCCTGAACACTACACATCTGTCTTATCCCATGAGAGTGTTCTTAGAATGAAGATGTACCTTTTTCAAAACAAACACAAAATAATCCATACAAATATATACAAATAATAGATTAAAATGAATAAATAAGGTATTAAAGTCGAAAAAAGAACCATCCATAGATAGAGTTATTATTATCTCTTCCCACGCAGATATAATGCAATCATGAATATCTTTCTTTTTATTTGTAATTTTTATTAATATAAATATGTATGTCTTTATTGTTTTTCACTCTAATTTAACTTTATTTAAATTAAGCAGCACAGAGTAGCTACTTTGTAGCCCTTGTTCAAATTTTGGAGTTGGTTCATACCTTTCAAAGTTCAATAATTAAAGTAAGTAGCAGTGACCTCCAGCTATGGGTCCTTGTTTATTAACATTATGGAGTTTTAGAGATACCTACAAAAGTACAAAGTTATAGAGTATAAAAAGGAAAATTTATAAAGATATTTTGAAGGGAAATGTTATAAATTATAAAAGGAGTATTCACAATGATACTATCACTTTGCATCACTAATAATAATAATAATAATAATAATTGACTTGGAGAATAACTGAAATTGTTAACTATGAATCCCATATATAAGTCAACATTTTGGACTAAATGTTTGTTTTTGTGAAATGGAATTTGAGTATCAGTTGATTCTTAAAAATTTCAAATGGTGTCGTCCAATATGTGGGAAATTATTTATTATGGGAGAATATTAAGATAACACACATATACAAATTAAAAAAAAATAGAAGACAGGATTGTAAAGCTTCAACAAAGAATAAGGGATCACAACAAAAATGAAAAGAGCTTGAGGATATGTTTTACAAAGAATCAACATAAAAATATAGTGAAATTTCTCGCTTAAAATATCACAGTCATAAATTACTTGCACAAGTCTAGAAGTCTAAGGCTAAGAAGAAAAAAATAGAAAAATAAAAGGAAAGTCTTAGGAAGAAACTTAATGAGAATTTATCAAAGAAAGAAGAAAAAAAAAATTATTAGAACAAATAAAAAGTTTAAAGATGAGAATAAAGACATTAATGATAAAGTGGACAATCAAGAGAATGAAAAATGTTCACATCTAAAAAATCATAATTAAAATATACTTTCCCAAACAAAAAAACTTTAAAATAATAATAAATTATTGGAGAAAAAATTAGAATAACTTATCACAAAAGAATCACCAAAGTCTTCAGAAATCCAAGTTGAAGAAAAGGGAATAAAAATCGATCTATATAATATCACAATTCAGAAATATCCTACTCTAATTGTAGGGAAGACATACTTGGATATTGCAGTTAAAATAATAAAAATTCCAAGTGAAGATCCAATGCTCATGCAAACAACATCAATGCATGAAAGGATTCATAGACCTAAAGTAAATCAATAAATCATCACAATAATGATAAGGGAAAATTGAGTCACGGGAACTCCTTATCGGCATCCAAATCATAAGAGCAGTCATCTCATTCAATCAATGTATCAATATCACTTAGAATAAAAAAAATTGACTTACGTTCTGAAAAATATTGATGTCAGCAAAATTAAGTCTCATGATAACAATTCATCTTTGGAAGCTTATAAGCGCAAAGTTCCACAGAAGATTGATTTGGGATGGTTATATCATTTCATAATGTGACAATTTTATACCAAAATTAGAATTTCATATCATCTTGCATAATCGAAGATGATAGCTCCAAGAATTGGAAATTGCGACAGCATTACAATATAAATAAAAATATGTCAAGAATTTTCATTGATATGATTTGAGGGCAAAGCATTTCTAAGGGGAGAGCAATGTTATGAACATAACTATGTATAAAATAATAGAAATAATAATGATAAATACTGATTAACAAGTATGATTGATTATGAAAGGGCATGCCTTAAAAGACACGAATCCTTACAAAAGGACATTCTCGCCTAGACATATATATAGAGCCCTCATTATATTCACACACACACATATTATAAATATTCTCTCATATTCCATATATTCTAAATATATATATGTATGTGAACGAACTCTATTCGTCACATAATGCATGGTTAAAATAAATGACAATGCCAATTTCATTGTCATTATTGATATCTAATTTGAACATTTTTTTAACCACTACCATTCATGATTCCTTTGAATCCTAAACATGTGTGATTAGGTTCTCTAAGTCCCCATTATCTTGTACCATTGTCTCTAGCTACAAGTCTTGAGATTTTTAAACTACTTTGACTTCCGTTACATGATTGACTAAACTTATCCTAAGCTAATGGTTGGGTTGGTGGCCTACATGGTCAAGCAAATCCAATTTTCTGGTTAAAAAATTATTTCGTTAGATGTGGAGATTCATATGGAGAAGTATCTACTCCTAAATTAGATAAAATTGGGCACCTTTTTAGATGGATTCAATTTCGAGAGAGCATCCACACTAATAAACTAGTGTTCTTCCTTTTCCCTATCCCACCATGCAATTTTGTGATGGGAATCCTTTTTTAGAAGCCTTAGTGCAATGGGCTACATTGTGCCTTTTTTCATAATAGGATCTGTAGCGGAAATGAAACTTATCCATCATCTAGTCTTTGGGTTAAGGAATAGTTTTTATCTATCAGATTAAGTTCCATTAAAAACCCTATATTGAAGTCCATATCCATGTATATTTTGGCATATTTCATGATGTGATGATACTTTGTTTCAAATCCCTGAAATTAAACTTGTCAAGAGCACTACAAATAACATAGAATGAATCACAACCTCAAAAGTGAAGTGGAAAATTTAGGAGCCTAACCCATACTAGTGCCACGGAGAGACAACTTTTGTTGTATCAAAGGAGAGGGTCCAAGATTTATGCATAATCCAAAGTTTCCATAGAACCAAGGCCTCAAGTTTGAGATCTAGTATTTTTCTATTACTAAATCAAACTCTACAATGAATAAGCCTTGGCATAATGGTAAATTAAGAACTTGTCTTGAAGTTCCAAGTTCTAGGAGCACAAGATTCATGATGCATATCTCTCAAACAAGGGAAAATATCATTAAATAAACACATGGCACCAAATTCCAATTGATATACTACATCTTAAACTATGGATAGTGATGGGGCCAAAGCCATTTTAACCATAAATTTATTTGAAGGGAGGGAACCATTGCTATTGTTGTTCTTAATCACATTGTTGAAGGGAAATCCAACTAAGCTGCCATTGGGACCACTCTTTTTTTCAAATTTAATGGAGTGATGAACTAAACTTGAAGGATTGGTTGCTAAAGGCAAGAATGAGAAGAATATTTTGGTGAGAAAGAAGCTCCTGCAAGTTGGCCAGTTGAAAAGCCAATTGAAGAAGGGAATTTAGTTACCACCATGGAAACACAAATCAAGTGTGGATAAGTGATTACAAAAGGAGAGACCCACATAGAATAATAAGGAAAAAGAGGATCGTAGTTCATTAGGAAACTTATTAAGGACTAGAGGGAATCCATGGTGTGTAGCTAGGGCTAAAACCTTGGTGCCGCATTTATGAATTTCCACATAGATATCATTATAGCAGTCGAATAGCTAACAACGTCTCATTTAACCAATAAACCAATATCTCTAGGAGATTAAACCTTTATGAAAAAGATAGTTTTATAACAAATATTATATAGGGATAATAATACCTCATCATTTCGTAAAATAAAAATAGACAAATTTAATTGAAAGTATCAATATATTTCTTATCCAACTAATTTAATTCTCCACAATATTAAATGAAAATGATTCAGAACTTTTAATTTTAATATTTTTTAACCAAGTAATCAAATTTTCAATTATTTTTTTAATTGATTGCTAGTGTATTCATGACTTGTGGGACTAGCCTATGGTCTAATAAATCGTGATTGAGTAGCATCTAAGATTTCAAAATCACCCTAATCATAGCACCTGGCCTATGCCACACCAAATTTTAATATGGTTAAATTTTAGGTGTCTCCTCTCAACTATCATAGAGTTTGGAACCTAGGTCGTCATACAGAATGAGGCCCTTCGAAATCAATCACGCTAGAGGGATTGAACTCTTTAAAAGGACATAGGGATGGGTTTTGATTCACTTATGTGCAAAAAAGTCATGAGACCATGTAATATAATCTCTATGGGTGCAACCACACATTCGACCATTACCTCAAGGTGCCCCCGTGGTTTTAGGATAAACCTCGACGGAAATTTAATCTTGTCCAATGAAGAAAAAATCCCTCTGAACCCTCATTAAATATAAACCTTTAAAGCAATTTTCTATAATACTATTATAAATAAAAATAGATAAATTTTAAACATCTAACTTTAATAATTCACTATTTGTCAAAATTATTTTAAAAATGAATTCACAATACACGTATACTTTTTATTTAAAAAACATTTTTATTATTTAATAATATTTGAATTAATTATTTTTTCCAAGGAAAAAAGATCATATTTTAGTTATAGTCAAAATAAAATACATTGTGTAGATTTTGAAAGCATTCATGAGGCCATTAGTCCAGAGAGTCATATATGTTCATTACATATTCAGTAAAACAAGATCAAAAAGTTTTGTTTCAAAGAGATTCCTTGCCCAATGCACTGATTTGTTCAACATCCTAGCATGTCCAAGCCCCCTATCATGAGAAAAATACATCAAGGAAGAAATGATATCAATTTATTATCCATTTTTCTTATTATTATAAATCAAATAAATCCTTATGCCCTTTGATCCCTCATCATGAATTTTTCTATGTTGTATGGTGACAATATTTTATTTGATCTCAAAGGGCCCAAAAGTGTCACATATAGGTGCATCTTCTGAAAATTTATACCTTAAAACAACATAAGGAAGTTAGTAAATGATTACATTATCTTTTCATTTCCTTGAGGGACTCACCTATCATATAGATAAATATACAAATTTTCAAAGAGTTTTAGGAATAACTGGAGAAATTTGACCATGCGTTCATTGTCTTTTTTGGATTTCCCGCTAACCTTGATCTGATATCACTCCTCTTTTTGAAAGATGATCCACTTCTTTGTTTTTTCCCTATATACATCTGAGAAATTAAAATGAGAAAAAAAAAAATTAATTTGTCGGATATATTTTGATGAAGAGGAAAAAGAGTGTGATTTCTTAAAAAAATTCTTCCTGGCCATCGAATTGATCACAGTAATTGAGTCCCCATTTATATTAATTTGAGTGATTTAAAGAAATTCTTCCAATCGAAGCAGAAGTTTTAGAGCAAAAAATTCCACAAAATTATTTGTTTCCAACCAAATGTTACAAGAAAAAGAATAGGCAGATGTGTCTTATATGTGAATGTGTCCTTTTTCTCCTCCTATGGATGAATTTTGTTGGGTCGTTGCATCAGAAAAGGCCCACGACTTATCTTTTTTATGGTTGTCTTAGGGTGTTGGTGATTATTTTAGGTATTTAATTTTTTAGGTGAGGAAACTTGGAGAGAAAGGTTGTTATAAACCACTCTGATATATGAATTTCCTTGGTCTTCGAATATGGAAACATTCCTCTAGAGCTAGTTACCCCAACAAACCACCAATGGAAGTGATTTTAAGGTTTCATTTGGTTTCTTTTCTAACTATGCTTTTAAACATTCCTCCACAAAGTTCCCACTGACCACTTGTATTCAGCCACTTCTAATTTTTGAATTTCCACCCAAATGATTTTTGAGAAAGGGAAATGTATGAAAATATGAAGAATTGATTTAACATCCTTAATGCAAAGGGGGCAGTGACTAGGACCTTGGAAAGATCGTTTTTGAAGAATGTCCCAGGTGGGAGATTTATTTTTCAAAATAATATGCATGAAGAGCATTGATTTTGGAGGGAACGATAGCTTCCAAAGGCTTTTTTCCCACCAAGTATGAGGAAGAACGCATGGATTTGAAGTAAGGGGTAGTTACCCAAATTTTGGGTAGTAGTGACTTGAGGGGTCCAACGATCAAACCAAGAAAACTTTAGTTGGTGACAATGAGATAAGACTTTGCTTCAAAGAGTCAATATAATTTGACCAATCCATAACCAGATCTCCTTCTAAATTAAGAGTTTGTGCCCCTTTCCAAGGTTTTTTCCAGTGTAAGCCAGCCTATTAGATACTTGATTGAGATAGAAAAATCCTTTCTCATTTAAAGAATGAATGAGATCATCAAAAAGGATATGATAGGCCCTACTCCCTATTCATGATTTTTTTCCAATGAGGATATATGTTTCATCTCAAATTTCCATCTTATATTATTTATAATGAGATCCACAAATCTTATGATAGCCCTCCACACAATAGATCCATTCATATCTGACTTCACGGACGATCTGATCATTTCCAACATAGAGGAGGGAAATATCCATTCCTCTTACATAACCTAAGACCAAATACCATAACCTTTTATACTTTTGGTTTTTAGACTCCTGTGGTGATCATTTTGTAATAAGTGTTCCGGATTATCCACAGTATTCAAGAACATGTGTCGACGTTTCGAACCCCAACTGGGATCCATCATCAGGACTTTTTTAGAATGATGATGGTCCTGATGATGGATCCCAGTTGGGGTTCGAAACATCGACACATGTTCTTCAATACTGTGGATAATCTGGAACACTTCTTACAAAACCTTTTATACTTTTACATGCTCCTTTTACATCCAAAGCCTTTGAAAACCATGCAATATTTTTTAAGCCCCATCCTCCCAATGCTTCTGGGATTGCAATGGAGGAATAGGTAGTCAAGGAAAAGTGTCTTATGTTTGGTCTACCAGCCCAGAGATATCTTAAGGATATTTTATTTATCTTGTTTAGGAAGCCATTTGGTATCCAAGCTAATGAGGCTCAGTATACCAGATTGCTTCTAGCATTACTTTACATAACACAAGACTTCCTACCCTGGAAAGCCATCTATTGCACCAACTTCTTATTTTGAGTTCCAATTTTGCAATAATCCAAGCCCGTTATTATTTTTTTAGTTAATGAGTTTTAAAAATAAACCTGAATATTTCAAAGGATATCATAGGCGCATCAAAAATTCTAATATTACCTTGAATACAATATCAGAATCAACTTTGACAATCATGAGGAAGAGAAGAGGGGATAGTGGAGATCCCTAATAAATTTCTGCATTACGATTGATAAAGGGGAAGTCGAGCCATTGATTCTTAATGTCGTAGAAGAGGAGCTGATATAGCTATAGATTCATTCCACAAAAGGAGGATTGAACCCTAGATGGAGAATGATAATCCTAATGTAAATCCATTCCATTGTGCCAAAATACCTGGAGAGATTCACATTATAGATAATGGCCTTTTATTTTTAAATATTGAGAGAGTGGATTCCTTCTTGGGGTAATCCAATAGCCTCATGAATTTGATGATCCTTTAAACAACAAAATTTCTCAAGGGATATATTCTCCTAAATAATGGACTTCGACCGAAAATCAATGATTTTTGAGATAATTTTGTATATAGAGTTACATGAGCATATAGGCTAGAACTAGTCAAAATATTTAGGTATATAATTTTTTAGAATGAGAGCCAAGAAGGTAGAGTTAAAGGGAGTAATTATTCTTCCATTCATTATGGAATAGTCAATGACACCCAATATGTTCTCCTCAATAAACTCAAAACATGCTTGATAGAATTTTATGGGGAGACCATCCAAGCCTGGAGTGACTTCCTTCATCGAATCCTCATTTCCATCTTCATCTATAAACCTAGGGAATAAAATTTCCAACAAGAGAATTTTATCAATACTTTATTGGTCATCCTTATAAAAAGTAAATTTGGAGTAGCATCATCGTTTCTATGCAATATATTTGAATGTAGAAGCCCTAGATCCATTAGATTTAGTGATCTATCATATGGTATTGATGGCCTTCCTGTGATTAAAAATTTGGTGATTTTTTTTTTATTTTCATCCCCCATCCTTGAGCCATAGAGCTATAGATTTTAGTCTCCATTCATTTTTATTTTCAAGGAAAATAATCATTTTCTTATCTTTCAGATATTTTAGGGTTGATTTTTTCTCATCAGAGAATGAGTAGTGATCCAAGTTGGAAAGGAGATCATGAAGTTTGTTTTCTATCTCAATGAGGAGTTTTTAATCTTGTAATTTTTTGTCCTTGGCCCACAAGGAGATTATATTATTTTCCTTGTTTTAAATTCTCTTGTAATTGAATAGGAGGGGAGGATCTAAGGGAAGTGTTGAATTTCACCCAGACCTTCTTGATTTTTTCAATAAGGGAGGGATGATCTAGCCACCTTGGGTTTAATTTGAAAGGACCCATGGGCTTAATAGGCCCAAAATCCATGTCTAATACAATAGTCTTGTGATTGGACTCACCTCACAATGCTACCCATTACCTAATTTGAATATTTTGATCCAATAATATTTCAGAGATGAGAAAACAATCCAACATTTTGGCTATTTGTGCATTTCTGGTTCTTTTATTTGACCAGGTGAGAAGGATTTTTGTAGAGAGAATGTCCACCAGTCCCACAAAGTCCAAATTATCCAAAAAATAATCTACTAGGAGGGTTGGGTTAGCCAAAGGCCCCCAAATTTTTTATTGTCCTACATAGAAATTTAAATCCCCCGCTAGACATATGAGGTATGATATGAAACATGGCATATTGAAATTGTTTTTCTAGAAATATTTCCATTCAAGATAAGGACAATATACATTTAAACTACTGAATTAGAAATTATTATCCCTGTGAATAAATTATGTAACCAAACATGAACAAGATGCCCAAGAAATTGAACAACACATGAGGGAACCCTGCCAACCTAATCCTCCTGATCTACCTGATGCATTAGTATGATGGAAGGACCATGAAGGAAGAAAATATGAAAGAATGGATTATGCCTTTGCACCCTCCATCATAGCTTCCTAAACAAAACTAATTTGAGGAGAGAGGGAATTGATCAATCTCCAAAGGGCCAGGGTTTTGAAGGGGTTGGACAACCCCCTAATGTTTAAGGAAAGGATTCTCATCCAAAATGCTTTTTAAGGGTCGATGCTCTAAGCGCCTCGAGAATGGATTTTTTCTTCCCAAATTTTACCTTTGAAGATATTTTCCTCATGGCTAAGGAGATAAGAAACTTTCTTCCCCACCTAGACCTTTGTGGAAAATGTTCTTCTAAAAACCCTAAAACTCCAGCAAGATTAGGAGAAAAATCTTTCACACTTAATTAGTCATCAAGAGGGAGGGATGAGTGTGATCTCAAGAAATAAGAATGGGTGGTTGTTGAGATGAGGGGAGGATGTGGTTCAATCGAGAGGAGGAATATATTTTAAAAGGGGGACAAAGGGTTTGTAAGGTTGGGGAAGGAGAAAAGGGTAATAGAGGGGGAAGTGGGGGGGTTGGGGGTTTATAGTTTTTGGAGATCCAATAAAGGGCAAGAAATAGTTGAATTCAATACAGAGGAAGAACTAGTAGCACATGTAGGGAAAACAGCATCTAAATACAAATAAGGTGTGGAGGAGGATAGACTCATACCTAAAATTGTGACCTTCCACATCCAATTTGTGTGATCCTGTGTCGTTGTGGTGCAACATCAGAAGAACTTATGGCTCATCCAAAGGTGCATCTTCCTAAATCTTCCCATGACCAACCGACGTAGAAGATGGAGCTAAGACCCTTTTTCCTTCTCTTTTCTCATAATCCACATAAATATGAGAAGGGGTACTTATGAAATATGAGTCCCATTGGTTATTTCTTAACCCTCTTTTTCTACAACTTCTTGAGAGTGAAATATTCCCCTAGATTCCCATACAAGTGGCACCTCATGCATCTGTATGGAATTCCCTCATAGTCTAGTGCATGTATATGAATCTTGGGGTTGACCTGGGTTGAGATCGTATTAGGAAGACCTGAAGCCAAATTTACACCCACCTGGATTCTAGCCATGGACATATATTTCATCTTCTTGTAAGATGTATCTGCTTCATAATATATTCTCAAATTCTCTAAATACTTCATCTAACTAAAACTACACAGGGGGGGTCAGAAGATGAATCCAAATGAGAACCATTAAGAGCCTTTTCGGCTGAGCATTAAATTCGACTAACCATTTTCTCAAGAATAATGCTTGTGATCCCCACTACCATGTTTGCTAGAGGATTTTATCCACTTCCTCTTTTGATTATATGAGCCACCCCATCCAACCTTTAGTCAGGATTAAGAATCTACGAGAGTAACCAAGGATTGAGGAGAAGTTATTTAACATCCAATTCTGCATCAAAGCCATAGCCATTCATTTACTTCTAAAGTGTCTAGCCACCATAATCGTCCATTATTGAAATGTAATTTAGCTTGACACCTTTGCCTAACATGAGGTTTGACTACTCTACTTTACATGTTACACATTTTTTTTTTAGCTTTATAACATCATTCCCTACCAGCTAGAGGGACAACGATCAACGGGTAAGCGAAAAAAACCCACTTTGCATCTCCCAAGTTAGAATATTTCTTACAAAACCAGAAGGAGGAAGGGGGGGCAACAGTCAGAAACTTGCAGAAATAGGGATGGGTGGTTGGGTTTGTGAAGGCAAAATCAACTTTAGGGAATGAGAAAATTTGTGTGCTGACAAGGGCTTGATCAATGGAGGGCTTGAATATGGGTAAGTCTGGTGGATCATACTGAGAAAAGTGACCCTTGGGTTAAATTTTAATTGGAAACAGATGAAACCTTCAGGAAATCGAGTGAACAAGTGGAGGTCTTCATCACATGAACAAGGGGCATGGAGGTTGTAGGAGTGCCCATACCTGTGAAAGGTTGCAGGCATGTTGGAGCATCTTGCCCAAGTGTCAATGGAAAATTATAAGCAATATGATCTATTTGGGCCCAAAACTTGGGGCTCACGTACAGGTCCTTTGAATAATCCACTAGTTCATTCTCCATTTTAAATTGTGAAAAAAATAAATTCCTTGACTGTGGAAAAGGATCCCACCATGGCAATCCCCAGATCTCGATAAAAAAACTCCAGGTTACATGAGAACCAGGATTCATATTACCTTCAAAGTTATAACACACCACCTTTCAAATCCTCCTCCATTTGAATTAAATAAATATAAATATTTATATTTATTTTATTACATCTTAAAAACATTTTTTATAATTATAAATTTTTCTTCCTAGTATACTAGGAAGAATAAATAACTTTAAAAATGCACAACTTAATAAATAAACTTAGCAAAGTGGGTTGTTATTTGCTTTACACATTTTTCTCGCTGCTTTAGAATACCCTATATGGCAGCCTGCCAGGGGTCGAGCTTCATGGGAATTTTGTGGAACCTAGAACCTTGAATGATTATGATCACTAAAGCCCAACTTCATCATGTTCTTTTGTTGCACATTAAATAAAACAGTCAACTCTTTGTTAGAAATTCATTTTGTAAAACGTTATTTCTGCTTTGAAAAAATGTTGTCTTGGAAAAAAAAAATCAAAATACTGTTAGTATTACTATTACTCTGGATTATTACTATTACTCTGGAAATTCATTTTACAAAAGGCCTTTTCTACTTTTAAAAATTGTTTTCTTGCAAAAACAAATCAAACTATTGTTAGAATTACTATTACTCTGAATTATTACTATTACTTTGGATTATTACTATTAGTATTACTATTTTGCAAGCTTAGACCCTCCCTCTTAATTATTTGATCATTTTAAACAAAGAACATACTATTACTCTATATTATTACTGTTATTATTACTATTTTTGAAGCTTAGACCCTCCCTGTTAATTATTTGATCATTTTAAACAAAGAACATGTAGTAGATACATATTTCTAAATATATGGAACATACATAAATACAATGGCATTGTATAAAAAGGTGTCAGTTGTCAAAGGGAAGGAAGATTAATATTACCTCACGATAGTGATAATTAGCACCAGTTAGCTGGGTTGAGAAAAACATGAAAATCCTCAATACTTGAGAGACCTGCAAGTCATATGTAATTTTAGAAATTTCAATAGCATTCCAACCTAGTTAAAATGAAAGTTTTCCTGCTAGGTTGAGAAAAACATGAAAATCCTCAATACTTGAGAGACCTGCAATTCATATGAAATGTTAGAAATTTAAACAGCATTCCAACATAGTTAAAATGACAATCTACCTGAGTGCTTCTTTAAATTAACGACTATTGGAAAATGCACATTATTGTACATGTCAGAGTATATAAAGGAATCTCTGACAATAAATAAAAACAACTTTTCATGCCAATGGAAAACAAGTCTTAAAAAATAAAATAGTGATCAACAAGCAACAAACAAACTAATATACATACTTTAGGTATATGCAAAATAAATTGTATAAATCTTGTGAGCAACAAAATTAAAGATCTATGTTAACGGGTATGCAGACATAGTTCTCGGATTTTCAAATCCAAAATAAATTTGCATCCAGAAAACATGGATTGAGTGTTGGATCAAAGTTACCTAGATTAGTGGTCTGAAAACTAGGGAAGGATCAGTTTGATTATTGCAGGATACTCCTTGCAACTGGCAGCAGTTGGTGTCATTCCATGCTTTCAAACGCTCAGAAGTGTCATCGATAATTTCAACCTTGAAGCGCAACATCGCCCTGAGGTCTCCTCTCGTACATTTTGGTGGTCTTGTAGTAGTGGACGAACGATTTCAATTCAGAGTCAGAGTTACAGAAGAGGGATAACCTTGTCGAGAGAAACATCGAAGAGAAAAAAGAATTACATGCAATAGTACCAAGGTTGCACTTGTGGAACTAGATGAGGCTCGAAATTAAAATACGTAAAAACTATCAAGGCTGACAGGCCATGAGAATACTTCATCAAATCCATAACAATAATATAAATTCCACTAAAACCCTAAGAACCCAGTTCATGAAAAACTATTTTCCAAGAAAGAATCTCCAAACAATGACCTAGAAGATAGAAGATAGAGGAAAGGGCATTAAATTGAGGAAACTAGGTATAACGATTTTAGAGTTGAAGCTCTTGAGCATAAGCTAACATCTAATTCAACAAAAGAGCATATAGGCGCAGTCTCATGCTTCTGCTTGACCTGTCCCGTCAACATTGGTAATCGAAATCTTGATGAAAAGCCGCCATCAGAACCATGCAATAGTTTGTTTGTTGAGCGGGCATGTCCCCTCAAGTTATTTTCTCTTTTTTATCTTTCTTTATATATATATAACACTCTTCGTTATGGTCCTAGGGAAAATAAGTCTACCAAACTTGAATTTTATTGATTTTCACTACTTTTTAAAATTTGAGAAGTCTAATATGATTCAAAAAAATGATTTGCTCATACATAGACCTACTAAAATAACTACCATTTGCATGAAAGTACTTTATTTTAAATATTAAAATTTATAATGATGAAGGAAAATATAATATCATAGAAAAAATACAAAATGTAGAGTTATACATATAAATAAAGTCCAAATTATACAAATATAATTTACAAAGAAAAATAACGTGAATATATTACTAGTAATTATATATATATATATATATATATATATATATATATATATATATATATATATATATATATATATATATATATATATATATATATATATATATATATATATATATAATTGGGAAAATAATAATAATTTAATATTTAATATTAAAAAATAAATGTAAACATTTTCATTTTTTTTCCTAAAATTTATTGATTAATTCATTTGAAATTAATTATTAGTTAGCATTTTATTGAGTGGATTTAATTTTAATATTAATTATAATGTAAATTATCTTATGATATATGATAAATTGGTGTTGGTGGAAGTTTATTTCGTTGAAATAGGCTTTACATCTCAGTGTATGGTAGATGTATAGTTGTAATGTAAGAAAGTATGTTCGAGCCTAGTATAAGGGAGATGTGTGGGTGTAATATTTAAACATTTTTATATGTCGGCTCAACATGTTGAATTTATTAGCTATAAAGTATTTTTAAAAACTTACATGTCTACTTCATTAAATAATAATAAAAGATTAAAAGTAATATAATATTTATTAGAAGTTAAAAGTAAAACAATTGATAAAATTCAACTTTTTATATTGTAATTTTGTTTTTATTAATAAAATTACTAATATTTTTTAGATAAAAGAAAATCATAGAGTAGATATCACATTAAAATATATAACATATAAAAGAAGCTATAAGTTAATATCCATTTTGCCTTACAAGTTAAAGTGATGATTATGTAACCATATTTAAATTTAATTAATAAGCATAAAAAAAGGTTACAATATAACAATATTTTTAACCATGGATATTCACATCCACGTTACCATAGATATCATTAACTTATAGATATGTTTTTTACAACACTATGGGCTAATATCATGGCTCACTGATACCACATGCCCAAAAGCCATCTCTCATTGCATAATCAAAATATTTTATAAATACTTTATTTGAATTTAATTTTATAACTTTTTTTAATCAAATCTAAAGGCAAAAAATATACACTTACTTTTGAAATATTGCTAAATCCTGCATAGCATTAAAATATATAAGAAATAAATAGTCACGTTAAAATATATAATATATAAATAACCACATTAAAATATATAAGATACATATAGTAGCTATAAATTATGATCAATTTTACCATATAAACTAAAATAATTTGAATTCACATAAAAACTTTATACTTACAATATAACAAGATTTTTAACCATATATATTCACCCCCACTTTACTATGAATATTACCAACCTAGATCAATCTTAACTATTTATTGACCAATCCCCCAGAAGGATCAAATCTCTTTGAATATTAAGATATTTGTATCTCATGAGATTTGATCCCTTTATGTGCTTGGTAGATCTAGAGTTAATATGGATCTAGGCTAGTTTAATTCCCCCTTTAAATAGGTTATATTCCACATGTATACCATGGGTAATACCATAAGTTATCATAAAAATAGAGGTCAAAAATCACTTGTAACTTGACCAAGTCAAATTTATAACACCCTCCTCCCACATCTACCCAAGTAACCAGCCAACCAGGGTAAACATGTGATGAGAGGATATTATGATCTTATTCAACTCCCCATGTACAGTTAAGAAAGTGGAACCGACACAACACAACCAATCTGACTTTCTACACATCCTACAAAACCTACGGGAGCTAACCCACCCTTCCAGGTCACTAAAACCTGAGGGAACTCAAAATTTCAATGAATTAAACCTTAGACACTCCCTTTCCAAGGCCTCCATGCAACTGAGAGCCCCAGTCGCTCCCATGAGCCTACCAAAGTGCAACTGTAGCTTTTATTTTCCAGTTTTGTGCGAGCGACTGTGAGATTTAAGGCTAATTTCCAGGGATAGAACCCAGTCACTGCCCAAAAATCAATGAAACTTCCAGAATTGAAAAGTAACATCAAAACAATGATAAAAGTGCAAATACTTGAACAAGGAATACTTGCTCAAAATTTAATTCCCCCTTTAAATAGGTTATATTCCACATGAATACCATGGGTAATACCATAATTTATCATAAACCTAGAGGTCAAAAATCACTTGTAACTTGACCAATTCAAATTTATCTTAACTACCAACAAAAATTAATCAAAAAATAATAACGTATAATTTTTATTTTAAGATAGGATTATTTTTATTTGCCTAATTATCTTGTAAATATGCTTTGTTATGGTGCCATGGGCCAATACCATGGCTCATCAATATCACATGCCCAAAAACCATTTCTCATTTCACAATCCAGATATTTTATTAAAATAAAAATTACTATGGAAGAGATGTTGTAATGTCCAATTGTGTTACATAAAGAATAAAAACTAAATTGAGAAAATAAAAATTAAGAATTATAAATATTATTTATTAATAATTGAACCAACCTATATCCATCTTAACTCTAGATATATCAAGCTTCAAGAGGGGTCAAATCTCTTGAGGTGAAAACCTTCCCTCAAGTTTTGCACTCAAAAAAGAGATTTTCACTTGGAGATATTTGATCCTTCTAGGCCCTTGACAAATAGGAAATTAAGGTGGATCTAGGTTGGTTTCTATTTCTTCATATTCAAGTTTCAATATTTTCCCTATATATTTTTAAAGTTTAATGTTTTTACTTTTCTTTTTTATTGAAGGTAAAAGGAAGGTGTAATTTGTATGTTTTATTTAGGTAGTCTACAAAATTTAAGTACCCAATGAATACTATAAGGGGATGAATCCATTTGTGCATTAAAAAATACAATTTAACTAACAATAAATTGCAATCTCATTGTGCATAGACCGAGCACAAGATGTGAAAGGACAAGAGCTTACCAGTGTCATGGGATGGTCACATGGTAATGCTCGGAGGAATTTTTCTATGTTTTTTAAGAAATTATAAATATTTACATTAGGGAGTTCTTTTTAATTTTTAGAATAAGTTGGAGAAGTTATTTTCAAGTGTAAATATAGTTTTTAGTTTCCCTTATTTTTTGGAGAAGGGGAACGATTTTCATAGTCCATTCCTTTTAGGAAACAATAAGAAAAAATGTTTGAGAAGAAGAAGAAGAGGAGGAGAATATCCTGAGAGGAAGGAGAAGAGATAGGGAGAGAAGAAAGGAACCTGTTGTTTCTCTATGCAACTACAATCCTGAGGTTGAAAATCACTATACTTTCCAATCTATGTGAACCGAAAAACAAATTCTTTGTGAATGGCGAAATTAGATGGCAAATGGGATTGTAGGTTGTTGTTGTTTGTTTGAATAGAAACCCTAGTGTTGAAGAAAATCGATTTCTGTTTATAAACTCTTTACAATCATAGTTTATTCTTATGTGTTGTTTATCTTTAAAAGTATGTACTTGTTCAATTGATTTACATTAAGAATCTGAGCATTGAAGTGTCAATCGTCGTGTTTTGCACATTTTAATTTTGAATCTTGTTGTGTCAACTTTAAATCTCAAGAAGGAAAGTGTCTTTGAGTTTTGGGTTCGTGAGTGTGTTGGTTTTGTGAGGTGAGTACCCTATGAAAAAATAGAGCACTTTTTTTTTTTAATACGGTACAAACACATTTGTGATGAGTTGTTGACTCTCAAATTTGAACCCTCATATTACAAACCCGGGGAAGAGAGGTAAGGTAAGTTGTTTGTAGTGTTAAGAAGAAATTCAAGGCCCTGGAAAATCGATTCTAGAGAATTTTGAGTCGCTTCACCTCCCTGAAACCATAATATTGTTTTTTAAGGGGCGCTATAAAATCATTTCGCAACGCCTACAAGATTTTGAAACAGATGCTACAAAATCATTTCGTAGCGATTGTGCAGAAAATTTTCCCAAGACTATGTGTTCGATTCTTAAGTCTCTTATTGGCCAGCCTTCATAATGCCCAGTTTAGAGGAAAAATATGATATTAATATTGTTAAGTGGAAAGGAGAATCCCCTTTTCAACAACAAAGAGAAAGGTGTGGATATTTTATATTTTTTAGTGTTGAATATGTTAAAGGGTGAAATCCATTGTTATATGGATTGAGGAGATTGGTAATATTCGCATTAACCTGTGAGCCTGGAATTTTCTTGAATTTGATGTAAATGCAGAGTTATGTGTGTGGAGTAGCTCGAGGTTATTGGAATTTGTGGTCATTCGTTCTGCATCAAGTGGTATCAGAGCCATGTAAAGCTTTGAGATTTACAAATATTAGAAAAAGATGCAATAAGCTCTTGGAGGAAGCATATTTTACAACAAATTGAGGTAAATATTTGTTTTCAAATTAAATTGAATTGAGTTTTGTTGATTGTGAGGTGTTGTGCATAAATCGTGGAGTATGTTTACCTTGAATTATGACATATTAACTTAGGAAGTAACCAAGAGGAAGAATGGTGTTGATTTAAAGAACAAGAAGGTATTCAACAACAAAGGGATGACAACAGTAAGAATAATTATGCAAAAACAATTGTGTGTTCAAGTAAAGATTGAACAAGGAGATAGTTGTCTTTTTTTTTCAATTAATTGTGTATTAATTTTTTATTACAAGTATCAATTATGAATGTTTACAGTTGAGGATGATGGCAAGGAACCTTGTAGTAGAAAATGAGGAAGAACAACAAAGGTCTAAAAGGAAGAAGGTGATTAAATTACATGTATAATCCATAAGAGAATAGAGTACTCAGATAAATATTCTATAGGAAGGATTCGCTAGAAATACCAAGAGAAGACTAGCCATGAAAGAGCTTAGTATGGTATTTACAAACAGGTTGATGGAGTCAGTTTCTTGTAGTAGCTTGCATGCAACTCACCATGAGCAGGGAGAAGCTCATGGAAGAAGGAGATTAGTGACTACTGAGGGTCATAGTAAAGGTTCAGATAGAAGCCATAATAGATCAGTTCAGAACAAACTTGATAGAGAATTAGTTGAGATTAAATTGTAGCTAGATATGATGGGAGGACTGCTACAGAAAGATGAGGAAGACTAGGGTTATAGATGGACTCCACGAAATAAAGTAAAATGGAATTTTTTGTAGGTGAAGTTGAGATAATGATCAAATTCTCAGTTGATGGAGAAACTCAAGGAATTTAAATATAATATAGATGCTTAGTTGGAGGAACAACTCAAAGGAGTTGAGTTACAGTAAAGGACAATTGTTGAAGAATAAGTTCTTTTTGAACTTAAACAAGGAGTAAACATTGAAGAGAGAGAGAATGATAATGTTTAATTTCTTGTGGGCCATTTGGAAATTGAAGAACAGCATGAAGAAAATTTTGATGAGACTAGTTGAGAGTCTCACAAGTTGTTTGGACAATCAACATATGATGGTCGAGGTGTTAATGTAGGATACATGCCATGATGATTTTTATTTTAAAGATGGGTGTATGAATGCAGGAGTTGTTTCGAATGAAGGATAGAGCATTGATTTTTTCTATGCACAGAGGAGAAACAGTCACTAATTATTGTTATACAGGTTGGAAGGAATTCATAGGATAGTCAAGATGAACACTATGTGCCATGGGAAAATGCGGAAATGGAAGAAAAACCTAAGGGTTATGAACACATGTGTGTGTATGTAAATTAGGATGATGTTATGGTAGATAAAACATACAAATATTTGATGGGTAGCTTGGAATTTTTAGTGTTGCATGAGTGAAGGATGCTCAGAGAAAGTGAGAAAGAGGCAATGTACACTTGTACACCAGGACAAGGATCCATCCTTGGAGAGGATGATAGCGATGAAGAAGATGTTGATGAGGGGCTCATGGGGAGTCTCACATATTATTTGGAGAATGGAGATCAACATGAATAAATTGTGCCAGAAGCATAAAATGAGGCTACAAGACCTTGTGATTTTGAAACTGAAAATTTGTGTATGAATGCAGTTTTAGCAAAGAATTATGGACATTTTTTGGAGATTGTTACAAAGATGAAAAAGAATGTGTTAGCCACCTATAAATTTTCGGCATAGAAAACAGGGGGCTAAATATGCTTCTGAGTCTTCAAGAGAAACATTTCCTTTGAAAATATTTCATTCTTGAAGCCTATATGTGTCTTATGTTCCCTGAAGAAATCTTCACTGTTGTTTCCATTGAAAACCTGTTGTTTTGCTATGAAGAAACTGCTTTAAAGAGGCCTCCATTTTATTCCTTTTCATTCCCACATTTTCCCTTTTTGTCACCCATATTCCCTTCAAAAAATTCCTCTCTAACCCTTCATTAAACATCCATCTCATCTTAAAACCATTTTTAAACCTCATATTATCCTTTATCTGGTTTAAAAATGCCCTTTTCTGCCTACCGGAACCCTCCATTTGGCCCTAAAAAGAACAAAATTTATCCTAAAATACCCTTTTCTACACTATAGCATGTTTAAGCCCCCAAGGACTTATATGTTGCAGCCCCATTCCCCATATAGACCCTTAGCCCTGCAACCGGGTGCTAAAAACCCCAAAAATCCCTTTAAAACGCATAAAAAAAAAAATTTCCGCTCCATTGAAGGTTAAGCCCCTGAGGGTTTATTTTCCCTAACCCCTCCTCCATGGAACCTAAAACCTTGTGATTGGGCGCTTAATAAACCGAAAACCCAATCAAAATGCATTTCTCCCTTCATTTTTATCATCTCCAACAGTTATGGTTCGGGTTAGCAGGAACCGTCAATCTCCACAGATCGACGACCTTCAGACAATCGGGCGCCCCTTCATTTCATACCCACTCATTTCATTTTCCAAAGCTCTCTGCCTCCCCCACTAAACTCAGCCGCCCATACATAAGATCTGATGGCTCACAATAAACCCGATGGCCGCCTCCGCCCCCTACATCTTACCCCCCATCGCAATTTTTCCGAACCGTCTGATCAGCGCGCCTCCATCCAACGGCCGATATCCTTTTTTGTAAAAAATTTATGCCCGTGGGTTAACGCTCCAAAAAAATGTGAAATGGGCAGCATTAAGGATGACATGCATCAAGCAGTGTATGGTATCGCATTATTATTTTGAAAACCATTTACCACCTCTGACCCTGCGCGAAAACCATTCTGGTTTTCCGCTTACCGCCCTCCACAGTGAAATCTCATAATTGATCACAGCCATTGAAAGTTCTAATCAGACAGCCCTAATTTCATCGCGTCCCCCTTCGTTGGATATTCACCTATGCTCTCAATTGACCTCTTCATTCAATCTCCACCGTCGGTTATCCGAATCGAACGATCTGGATACATTTTCACCTCCGCTCATTCTCCGTTCACCCGATCTCCCCAGTGACTCCATAAAGTGATCCTCACCATCGATTTCTCCAATTCAACGACCCTGATATAATATCTCCTCTATTCCCCTAATTATTCATTCATCCTCCAAACGACCCGATCACGCAATGTCAACCGTAGATTGCCGATGGATGATCTAAACCAACGGTATAAAATCCTCTTCGCACCAGACCATCATCAGGCTCATTTTTCACCATTCTGCCACGATTTTCACCGTTTTTCTTCGCTACATCCACCATTTTCACCGCTACGCCACCATTCCCTCGGCCCTACAGAGCAGTCCTCCTCCACTCCCTCCACATTTCATAACTTGTTTATTGTGTTTGCAGGGGTTACAGGTGTTAAACTCACTCTATATCCCAGTCACAGTCACGGTGATACAAAGCGCAGAACTCCATTTTCAGAGCCAAAGTAGTAGAGTAAAATTCCTGAGAAGGTCTTTAAAGCATTTTTTCATTAAAATATCAATGTTAAACCCTCTCATAAACCCTTCAGCGCCATTAAAACCTATACATTCACAGAAATAGTCAACAAAAGTGGAAAAGAGTATCAGTGACATATTAAAGGGATTAAAAATCCTATTATTGAAGATTAATGTTGTAATCCAATATTTAGAGGACAAAGACACAGATGAAGATCATAAAAATGATCAAGAAGGCTTAATGAAGCCTAAGCACATAAACATGACATATCAGTGCTTTCATATCAACAGAACGTCATTTTCCCTAAGAAGGACACATTCCTACAGCATTCTCCATGCCTCCTCGAGCCCTTGAGAGTTAGTACACTGACAGAAGTTTCTAAACTGTCAGGATAGCAGTTATGGAAGCATGGAAGACCTGAAAAACCTTCAGTCACCTTACTTATCTCAGAAGACGGAAGAGAGTACCTACAGTCAGAGAGTACTTCAAGAACATTCCTGAAGTTATTATCGAAGATTTCTGACCAGACTACAAGGTACAAACAAGTTAATACAGAGCCATTAAGCAGAGTGGGCATTTGGATACTTCCTCCCCTCTATCTTAATTGATCATTTAAGTTCATAGCTACTACTACTATCACTCACTCTCCTATAAGAACCCCTGTAAATTTCATTGTAAAGGTTGTTGGTTGTTGGGATTCTATTAGTTGTTAGAACTGTTATTGAGGGGAAGTAACTCAGTAGTCTGCAATATAGTAGGTTGGGAAGAGAAGTCTGGATTGTAAAAAGGCCACTGAGCTCAAAGTATGTGACTGGTTTTGCGCATCAATTAATCAAGCAGATTCACAGGATCCTGGTCTGTATTATTGGTGATGTCTTCCTTACTGTAACTGTTTCCTTTCATGTTTATCATACTATCCATTATTCTCAGATAAAGAATAGCAAGCATAGATTAGGACATACTATTGGAAGTACCCTAAGTCTCACTGTAATCTTTGTCTTTATGTTTTCTACTATTTGTGTATCTAAGAGAAAATTCATCATGATTTAACTAGTATAGAAGTTGGCCTTGTCCATGCTTACTGGTGTATGAATCTAGAGTTGTTTCCTTAGATGTTCTTGTTTGGTTTCAGCTGAAAGAATTGGGAAACTAGGATATTAAAGTTAGCCTTGTCTCACTAGGTTCCTTTTCCAACAGTTAGCCTTTCTAATATCCCTTTGAGTTAGTGTCAAAACATTGAAGGTTAAAATTCCTTCTCTGATCTTAGGCCTTACTCTTTGTTTCATCTTAAATGTTTCTACTGTCTGAAAGTGGTTATGAGGACTGCTGGATTGTTTCCTTGAGAGTATGTTGAAAGCAGGCCTAGATTTAAATGACATATGACCT